>JBBMOC010000130.1:70349-108081 GCA_037975185.1 Centropyge bicolor
TGTGTGTGTGTGTGTGTGTGTGTGTGTGTGTGTGTGTGTGTGTGTGTGTCTATTTCGGCTTCTTGTTTTTTCATGTATGAAAACATCCTTGTGTGCACTAATGTACATGTTGTGTGTGTGTGTGTTCCCTAAGTTGCAGAAAATGTACATGCAGGATTAGCTTATGTAGGTGTGTGTGTGTGTGTGTGTTGGTGAAGATGTATGTCCTATCTGTGCTCTGAAAGCGCACCCTCCGGCGGTTAGGAAATAAAGTCCCCCTGTGCCATCATGCATAATAACCCTGCTGTCTTTCCAGCAACGTTTCAGCTGCTCCTCCTGTCGACAGAGATCTTTTCTGCTGCGCCTGTCAAAAGACCTTTTAGGGTCAAACATCGCATAAGAAAACACAGGGGAGCACCTTCCTCTGTTATTCAAGTGTGAACGTCCTTTTGGGAGAGACAAAGAGGGTGCCGGAGAGAGAGAGAGAGAGAGAGAGAGAGAGAGAGAGAGAGAGACAGAGAGAGAGAGAGAGAGAGACAGACAGACAGAGAGAGAGACAGAGAGAAAGGGAGAGAGAAAGGGAGAGGGAGAGAGAGAGAGACACAGAGAGAGAGAGAGAGAGACACAAAGTGAGGGAAAGAGAGAGAGAGAGGGAGAGAGAGAGAGACACAGAGAGAGAGACAGAGAGAAAGGGAGAGGGAGAGAGACAGAGAGAAAGGGAGAGAGAGAGAGAGAGTATAAAGACAGGAAGGGAGGAGAACAACAGTGCTGAGGAGAAATAGAGTAACTGTGTTTAGCCATGCGTTTGACAGGTGTGGTTCAGAGGCGCAGGCCCAACCTCCAGGGAGCTCGCTCAATTACCTGTCTGCCCATGAACACACACCTGGAAAATGTCCTCCTCAAACTCAGACTGGCCTCAAAACTCTGCTGCATCGCCGCATATTTAAACATCTTCATCACATTTCAGAGAGAAATACTGTACTTCTCCCAGCACTACCCACTACCTAACAGGACGAAGACTCCACATCCACAGAAGAGGCTGCTTCGAGCTAAACGTCAGCATGCTAACATCCTCAGAATCACATTACTACCATGCTGATGTTCACCATCTCAGTTTGGTGCGCATCATTAACACTAAGCAGCTGAGGCTGGAGGGCATCTCATTAGCTTTACAAGTAATTAGTCATCAATGAGAGTATTTGAAGTTTTGACCTGATGGTGGTGCTGGAGGTACAGAGGGTCTCATCCTCTGGAGACCATGAATGTTGGTATGAACACCAAACAACAAGTAGTTAAAAGGAGCTCAGTCTAAACCAGCTACAACAGTAAAATCCACCGTCCACCTTAATAAGAATAATCCACACATATACAATAATACAACACTCACAGCAGCTGTGTTTCCTGGAGACTCTAAATCACCTAAAAAGATTATCTTGATACAAATATTCCAACTTTCTTTAATAAGAGTTTAACCTGATTTAGACGAGTCTGCAGAACTAAGTTTAGTTTTTTGCTCTTTAGCAATGTTTTGACTTTACTATTTTCATCCACATTGGTCAAACAACCACAAACATCACCTGTTCAAAGCTGAGTCATTAGGAGTAAGATACTGAGTCCACAGAGCTCGGCCCATGTATCAGGGCTAATACACAGCTCTCTGTCAGCTGTCTCACTTTTTCACAGCCACTTCTCAACCGAAGCTCCTGGATGATGAAATGTGGTAGAAATGTGACAACGGCTACAAACTGTGGCACAAAAAAACTGAGGCAGCAGCGGAAACAAACACAGTCACAGAATCCTGGAGAGCATGAAACACAGCTCACGGTCACATGGGCTGGAACTGCCTGAGAATTAACTCACTATCCAGCTCAGAATCTCAGTTTCATCTCACGGCTTTTTCTTAACTGATGAGATTTGTTGTTTCATATTCTTTTGTATTATATGTTTTCGATTTTATTCACAGTTTGCAACAAAGCAAAGACGTTACATAAATAAAGTTATGTTCCTATGATTATCATGATCAGATGATTCATGTACTGGAGGTCACAGTCTGCTGCATTTGATTAAAAATGGGTCCCGGTTTGATACGTAACCTTTAAAAATGTGTGAACAAGCCCAGAAACACAGATGGAGGCCAAACTGAACCCACATGTACAATAATGAACAGAGCTGCTCCCACATGTACATGTCAACGGAGACATCAGATGTAGAGCAGGTAGTATGAGAGACAGACAGACAGACAGACAGACAGACAGACACACACACACACACACACACACACACACACACACACACGGTACATCTTGTTCCTGTCTCTGCCTGGTTAGCTGTGACAATGGATAGTTGTTAACAGGTCAGTGCATTCAGAGCACCTCAGGCTCTCTGATGCTACCTGGCTCAAAGTGTGTGTGTGTGTGTGTGTGTGTGTGTGTGTGTGTGTGTGTGGCAGGAGGTCATCAGAGTGTTGTGCTGTTCCTAATTTAGCTGATGGTGCTGAAGCTCCGGTTCACTTAAAAAGGTCGTCTTGTTAGGCAGAAAAGAAAGAAAAGAGGGAGACGAAGACACGAGGAGATAAAAATAAACGAATGTACAGAAGCACAACAAAGGATCCAGAGGAGGATGAGTGGACGAGAGAGAAACCAGGAGACAACAGAAGAAGAACAAGGCGGCAGTAAAAATGTCATCCACCCACAAATAATGGAGTCAGCTCTCAGAGGTGGATGTGTCCTCGTCCTGACCTGTGGCTGAGATGAGGTCACTGTGACACATCTGAGAAACACTGGACATTAGAGATAATAATACAGAGACACGTGATCACAGATGCTTCTCAATGATCTTTACTGTTTATCAAAAGCACATCACAGCCCATTGTTTCTTCTGTCCTAGAGATGAAGTCAAGACAAACTGTTTATTATCCAGCCGAAGCCGCTCTGTGTCTGACTGCCTGCCTCTATTGTCCAGACAGTGTGTGTGTGGGTGTGACTGTGTCTGAACGTGCGTCTGTTTATGGCTCATGTTCCCATTTAAACACTCACATACTGAATCATGCGACGTCCAACTGTGTAAAGAGACGCTAAAGGCTTTCAGACGCTCTCTGTGAGAAACAACAAAGAACTGACACCTTTAATTTCACGGACTGTTACTTATATATTAATCAGCCTGGGCTAGGTGCCTCCACCTCACCCATCATTTAAATGAGCGACGTCAAACTCCTCATCATAAAGTTTAGACTGCTCACATTAGCATGATGGAAGTGATTTATTTAAAGTTATACTATTTCCTTTCCTTCTGTTTGAGCAGAACAGTCAAACTCTACTGACACCAAACAACCTAGAAACCTGAAAATGTGCTGAATGTTTCAACCCTTTGCACTTGTTGTATGTCGTAACTGAGTGTGTGCAGACTACACACGATAGAGGACTGATGCCCATATTCAGCTGTTTATCCATCGTCTTTACTGACAGGAGCTCCAGACGAGGTCGATTACAGCACAGAGTCCATCACGTTTAACTGAGGTCAGAAGCAGACATCAGTCCCGTCTCTAAACTTTAATGTGGGTGTTGCTTTTCACTGCCGCTCTAAATTATTCAGCATCTCTCCAACTACAACGTTCAGTCTGTCTTAATGGACGGTCTGACTCCTCTAACCATCACAGGGAACAGTCTGGACGTCTCCTCCCCGTCTGTCTTTATCTGTTCTGATCACAACTCAACAAAAGCAGCTCTTCAAACTAGTTTGCTCAGTGTGTTTAAAAGAGATCGTTCTAATGACAAACAGACCAGAAATACAAATCCAGAAGAAGACGAACTCCTCAAAATCACCTGCAGCAAGTTTATATGAAAAAATATTTTTTACTTTTTAAATCTCAGTTATTTAATGTAAGTTAATGTAAGTGACAGAAAATCCCCCAAATCCCCAAAGAAGAACTCCTTAACTCCAGTCAGCAAACATGAGAGAAACTGTCAGGTCTTTAAATACATTGTTAAAACGGAGTAGAATCAATATCATGAGGAAAATGTGCAGAGAGAGTTCTGTATCTGTGGTCAAAGATCATCAGAGCAGCAGCCTGACAGCACACTCTCACTCTCACTGTTCTCTCTCTTTGTAACCTCACTGACCAGCCATGAAAACGCTCCGGCTCATAAATGATTTAACTTGTTGGACGCAGACAATTCCTCTAAAAAAGATGCTGATAAAACTTCTCTCTAAGAAAAAAATGCCTGTTTGGACCTATGAATAGAATCTGATGAAGAACTTGTGTGGATTAACTGAGCAGTTTTTGCAAATACTTTTCATTTCCTTATAACTGGACAAGTGGAATTTGTCCAAGTCAGGTTGTTTCCAAAGAGCTGCTGGAGGCAAAGGTGGTTTAGGGTCAGATCATTTGCACAGGCAGAGGGAGGCGAGAGTGAAAATACTGCACCTATAAATACTGAAAAAGTTCCAGAAGCAGCTTAGAGGTCGGGAGAGTGTGCAAACAGTACAAGATGTTGATCACCTCTTCAGCAAGCACTGCCCTCGAGCAAGGCACTTAACTCCAACAGGCTCCATCACTGACAGTGTGTAAATGTGCTGCAGTTACATAAGATGGCTCCAAAAGCTTCTATCCGTGTTCACTCAGCTCCGTCTGCATGATGGAAATGTTCCGAAAAATACGCCACTACAGTACGAGTGGGAGTACTAGTACATGTGCAACAGACAGTCGAGCAAATCTGAAGAGCGCGAGTCATTTCACCAGGCTGCCAAAGCAACCACATCAAATCTCCACAAGATTATCTGCCTAAAAAAAGCTGGTTTCAGTTTCAGGACAGGGAGTGATTTGACAGCACGGGTTCAGTGAAGCAGCAGGATGGAAACATGGCAAAAACACTGCTGTCGTTCAGGAGCAGGTCGGGAAAGGAACAAAGAGTTACAGTACAGCGTGAAGAGAGAGAGAAAGTTCTGGCTGATCCCTGCTCATGAAGCCAGTGGGTGGTGTCCACTGAGTCACGGTGGAGGCCGCGTCCTATTAAAAACACTTTAAATATCGCCGTATTGAGTTCAAAGCACTTATGAGCTCGTATCAAAGTCGGCAGCACGCAGCCGTCAAACACGGCACGAAAGTTCAAAAGTGGCGGTTGAAACGTTTGCAGATGGCGTTTCATGTTGGTTTCACCGTTTTTAGCTCGTTGAGCACACTCACGAGCTGCGGCACCGGCGGCTGACGCGCTGTCGACCTCCTGGCTCGTCGCTCATTAACACACGTGGGAGTGGGTGTGTGAAGATCCACAGAGCAAGTGTTTTACATGACATGACTGTAGAGGTCAGAGGTCATCACTAACCTCACTCCTCTTCTCTCTCCCTCTCGCTCTGATTCTGCCTCTTTCCACTGGTCTCTTCTTCCTGCTGTGCAGTAATGACTCTCTCCTTCGTTTGACTCCTCTCTCACCTGCTCATGAGCTTGTGATGAACTGTCATTCATCGCTGCAGCTGTGCTTCCCGGTTTCTTCTACCTTGCTTTCTTCTTCTGCTGTCCTCAAGCAGCTTCTCTTCTAACCCTCTGTCTCTTCTTCTCTATCCTGACTCTCAGCTCTTTTGTTACCTCCACCGAGGAGGTTATGTTTTTGACAGCATTTGTTTGTTTGTTTGTTTGTTTGCAACATAACTCAAAAAGTTATGGATAGATTTTGATGAAATTTTCAGGAAATGTTGGAGGTGATCCGGATCATCGATCTGGATCCAGGACTTTTTTAAAGGATTCTTTTGCATTTTTTTGCATTTCTGGATATTACGATCCAGAACATGAGAAAAATAGGGGGTCATCACCAGTTTGTAGCAGAAAGTCTGTTGAAACAGTAGAGTGCAAAGGGAGTTGATGTATCTCCAATAGTTACGGAGCTACATCCAGAAGAAAACCACCATTACGGAAATGTGGATTTTCAGGTCTAACTATTAAACTACAAATGATATCAGTGTGATTCCAGTTGTTAAGGGTCTGTTTTTATGGTCCAGGAATCCATTGAAACAGATAAATCAAAGGTAGGACTGATATTTTGGGCTGGGGGAACTGTGCTGCTTGCCGCAGGTCTTTTCCAGTCGTACTCTGCTCTCTTCATTGTCCTGCCTGTGTGATCCCCACACACGGCTCCGTGTGGCATCATGACGGTTCTTGCTCTATAATTTTCACACAGTGACTCTGACTCGGCGGGGATGATAAAATAACAGTGATTACATCACGACCGCAGAACTGTACAACTTCCTCCTTTGTTGTCATCTGATTCTTCAACAATGATCACGTCTCTGAACGGGCTGAGAAGGAGACATTCCCACTGCGACGACACTGTGCTACTGGCTTCATAAAGGAAAGAGGAGCCGTAATGAACGGGTGCATATTCTCCTTCAGTTCCCCGTCTCTCTCTCTCTCTCTCTCTCTAACTCTTGATGTAAGACAGTTGTTACATTACAGGCTGACCTGCTACATTTCAAACTGCTGCTCCTGGATGGTATTTTCGGGAGATTGTTCACATCTACAGTTCAACCTGCTGCCGACGTGACTACACATCACAGTTATATAAACTGACAGACAACAAACATCTTCTGAGGAACAATGAATAAAAACACCAGTTTGTTGCAGTTTGACTGAAATGTCTCATTAACTCATTATTATTATCCTTCATGTCAAGATTGGCTTCACTGGTTAATTCTGTTTATTCTTGTCTCATATTTGCACTCTCATCTTATCTGGTCTCATTGAATCTGATCTGTAATTTCAAAGCAATCGATCAACTATAAATCACATGACCTGGCTGTTATCACCTCTCTGGTTTCAGATCTGTGAAACAGTGACGCATCCATTGAAATAATGGACTTAAACTTTATAACACAACAGTCGAGTATGAGATGATATTTGTTTCTGGAAATCCTGTTTGAAACGGTGGCTGTCACCTTTTAGAACGAACAGAGCGTCTCTGTCACACCAGCTCTGACAGAAAGTTACTGTGGGGCTTTTTTTTATTGGTTTAATGTTGTTAGGCTGGTGAGTGTCTTTAAATCAGTGTTTTGCTGCAACAGAGATTATAGAGTCATGACATGACGAGAGTCCAAAGCTTCTGATGTCTTTAGTGTGGGACAGATGGACAAGCTGCACAAATCTAATATTCAGTCTCTCTCTTTTTTTAAGAGAAAAGGCTTCAAGGAGGAGGAACCTCCTTTCCTTTGATTGACAGTGTCTCAGGGAAACAGGGCAGAACAGGACGAGTGAGAAGAACATGGGTCTGTTTATATTCAGGCCAGTGCAGTTAATGAGAACGTGAGTCTCACCCTCAGATCATTGGCTGTGCTCAGCTCTCCCAGCTGGTTCTGTGATGCTTCTCCACTCACACATTCTTGTGTACTGTGGTTTTATTGTTGCTCAGACTTGGTTCTAGCTCCGAACAACCTGCACTGCAGGGAAGCCTCCCTTCAGTCATCAGTGTCAGAGTGCTGCTTTATTCACGGCAGCGTCGGCCTCCAGGTCTTAAACCTCCCTCCAGTAGATGTCAACAGTCTGCAGATGACTTTGAATAGATCCTCAGTCCCTTTCTGAATTACACAGAAACACGGGCGTCCCGGCAGCTCGCGGATCCACACAGAGGCTGAACCTGTTTGTGCTGTGCCAGGTGTGATCTCCCTGGAGACAGAAGCCTTTTATACCAGCGGTGAGGAGCCCGACATCCCAGAGTGATAAAACCCACCCAAAGCAAACACACAGCAACACAAAAACTCAAATATGTTCCCTTTCTCTTTCTCTCTCTTCATCATTTTCTGCTTTCAATAATCTGCTTTCAGCCGTCCAACCTGCGAACCATGAGCGTGTTCAGGGTCGATAACGCTGACCCTCCTTTGAATTCAGTGCTGTTCGCAAAGAGGAGAGAATTCTAAAAGAACATGTTACAGGTTTCAACTGAACACAGCAGGCGCATGGTGAAGCCAAAGACCACGACATACACACACACACACACACACACACACACAGACACACACACACAGACACAGACACAGACACACACACACACACACACACACACACACACAGACACACACACAGACACACACACAGACACAGACACAGACACACACACACACACACCTGCTGTAGGCATAAAATACAGTGAGTACATGAAGGCTGGACAGACGCCATGAGCACTCTTATTTTATATATCTAACAAGCTGCAATTCTTCCATGTTGAATATGAGAAGAGATCATCCAAAACCAAACTGTGTCTGAACTTACAGAAAACTTTCCTTTTCCAACAAGTTATGTGGAGAGCAGAGGAAGGAAACAAATGCAAAAGTGTTTTAAGTGATTATTAGGAGAGTGTATAATAAATATTAGACACTGTGTATATATATAAATAAATATTGTTTATATTTGCAAAATGTTTCTTCATAAACATAACATATTGTACTATGGTTCATTTAAAGCCATTACTGTATTTGTTTCATTATTTGTGTCTTTACTTGACATTATTATTATAATTTCAAACAAACAAAACCTTAGAGCTTAAAATAATAATAATAAATTAATAAATAATTTTCTGCACAAAATATATTATGTCTGACAGCTGAGAATCTGTGGAGGCTCTGAAGCTCATCATCAACAGAGCTTTCAGATTTTGCTTTAAATAATTACAGTAAAACAGGAAGAGCAAAGAAAAGACACCGATCAGTCTGAACATTTAAGCTCTTATATCTTTGTACGACACATTTAGTCCAAAAACTTGGACGCAAACCTTTTTTGTGCAGCGACTGATGGCCTATATCTGAGCTGAGCAGAGTGTGTGCAGCTGATCAGAGCTGGTCTCTGCAGAGGGCACAATCTGAGAGTGATGAGCCAAACTGTGCTGATCCATGTTGAAATGGACTGATGACCGTGACTAATGCACAGCAAGCTCAGTCCCAAAGGCCCCGCCGACTGTGTGTGTAACTCGACATGGATGTGCATGTGTGTGTGTGTGTGTGAGAGATCTTTGCCTCTGACACTCCACTCTGATTGGTCTGATCTCTGCTGGAAGGTGACTGGACAGGCAGCCGCTTCCACTCAACTGAGCCAAGCACACACACATTCACATACATGGTGTTAATCTGGATGTCACTGGGAAAGAAAGTCACTTCTGTGTGTGTGTGTTTGTATTTACACCTGGCTCAGCGCAGTTGGCAGACAGGTGTGTGTTCACTTTGGCAGAGGAGATGAGCAGTCACCTCACACACAAACATGTCGTCCTTCACTGCCCTGCACGCACACACACATACACACACACACACACACACACACACACACACACACACACTTCTAAAATCTGAAAAAATGGTAGTTTTAGAAAAATATTTTAAAGTTAAACCTGAATTAACAACGACTGCAAACAAATCTCACAACTACATGTCCCTAAATGCCGACAGTGAACAGCACACACTTAAATACACACACAAACTTCCCACGCAGAGTCTTCAGCCTCTCTCCCCTCTCTGGGCAGCCAGTCCTGCTGCTTTCATTCTGATGCTCTTTAGAACTCACTGTAATAAAGGACACCTGACAGGTGAGCAGAGCTTCACCAGAGAGGGACTGATGAGACCTGTCAGTCAAGGGTCGTTCCTGTAACATGGCAGCGAGCTCTGTGGCAAACACTGGACAACATCCCACATCTTGCAGCTCACATCTTCCACATCTCCTCGGATTCTTCAAATTCAAAGGCAGCACATCCAACATTTAGGAAAAATCACCATCTGCATTCCAATGTTCTTTGTGATTTCTATCTGTTGATTTTCTTGCCCTACACTGTGTCAGATGTGCTCATTCGTCTCTACAGCCATGCTGCTCTGTTAACTCTCTCAGGGCTCGGGCTGCTCTGATGGGAGACCCTGCTCCCACCCTCTCTGTGGCCCTGACCGTCCCACCAATCCGAACGCTGATGAACCTGAGTGTGGAGCTCTCTGTAGTGCTGCTGGATTAGAGAGGAGTCGGAGCAGGAAGGCTTTTCCTCGGGGAGACACAGCGATTCGATTCGACCAGCGAGTCTATTGTGGAGAAACCAGGTGATTAGGGTGGAACTAACAGGATTGGACTGATGCCTCGCTGCTGGGAGAGAGAGGCGGAGGAAGAGACAGCGCACATACTCGCTCACATTCACACACACGACACAGGATGAGGATGAATCTGCAGCATCCACATGAGCTCAGCTACATGATGGTTGTTGGCACACGTGACACGATCACACACAGGACATGCTTATGGAACAGGTGACTCAAACCCTCCATTGAAAACCTGAAACTGCAGTGAACCAATGACAGTCTCCGAAACAGGCTGTCACAGGTAACGTACCTAACAAACCAGGTGCAGCTATATATCTGTGTTTTGCAAGCTAAGTTTCACTATGTTCAAAATGATGGAGGAGACTTTTTCTGTTTTTGGTTGCAAAGTTACAAAAGGAGAAACAATGAATCTCATGTTTTAACAAAGAATCTGATGAGAAAATACACGTTCATCCAAACTATTGATCCTGAGGACACAGCAAGAACGAGTCGACATGTTGGTCAAAAAGTTTCATTTTTCTTGTGTTTTATCTGTTGACGGTGTCCAATAAACCTGCAGTGTGCCGGATAATGTTCGCCAGCGTCGGCCTGCCAAGCTACATGATGATTCATGTCCAATGCTGACGGGACATTTTACGTGGCTCGAGGGTGTTGATGAAGAAAGTTACAACAAATGTTACTCCAACAGTTTGTCAGACAGCGAAGATGCTGGATTAAATGAGGGTGTGTGTTTGATGAGCAGAGTGGAAGCTGCAGGCGAGTGGTGGAGGGGCGGGTGGAGACTATTTGCACATCCATAGATCTGCACATACTACATACTGCAGAGGTGTAGCGTTACATCTAAGCCAGAGTGAAGCATGAAGGGATTTTTGGAAAAATCCCAAACATGTAATTTTGAGTTTTCTGTGACATGAGAGGAAGTTTAACAGCCTTTGTCTGTGGATTTTCTACCTTTTGGTTCATGGCCTCCTCCTGAAAGAATCAGTGCAGAAGGAGAGTTTGTGGTCTTTGATCCATCTAAAGTTGAGTCATAACGTGAACAGAGATTTAAAAGACCACAGTTTGAATCCTGACATGTCTGTCTGCTCTGCTGGAACAGAAGTGAAGGAGAGATGCAGGTGTGGTGAAGCCGAGCTCTTTGTTACGCAGTGCTCTCTGCCGCAGTACTCTCCAGATCCCCGATATTTGATTTGCATGAGGAAACCTGAGCATCAACTTTTTCTTTCTTATTATCCCTGCTGTGCTGCATCCCATTGCCCTTGCAGTAACCTAGAGAAATGAATGGCAGTGCGCCGCCCACAGCCGAGCTGTTATGTTAGTCCACTATAAGTCAAGCTTTCCTCTGGAGGTGCAGCCTTGGAAGCTCTCAGCAAGATCTGATTTTCACTTGCGAGTGAGCTGTTTTTCAACGAGACAACGTTAACCCTTTCAGTCTACCTGAGACTAAAACAGCCTTTCTAAAGACTTACATGCTGTCTGTTTTCACATGCTACATACGTTAATGAAGTTGATACCATCTTTAAAATATTCTACAGTTGTATCAGTCTGTGGGTTTTCAAAGTGAAATGTGTGCAATTAACACAACTTAAAAATGTCAGGCTCAACTAGTCTATCTGTTTAAAACTTGGCTTCTAACAGCTGGAAATACACAGAGTTCATATCTCAGGTAGTCGTAGCTCACAGCTCATATACGTGGTACATGGATACAATCCTCCTTTATATCATGGCAACCATATGGTGCATCTGTATATCATGTTTTAAACAAATCTTTTTTATGCCAGACCAGCAAAAATACATTGACCAATCAGGGCACAACATCACACTGATGCAAGACAACAGTAGGAGCTGGGAGCGAGGAGAGGCCGGAGGAGGCGACGATTTGGTTTGTTCTACCTGTTTGACAGTGATAATTAACTCATTTAAAACCATCTCCCAGTAAAGGAGAGGTGTTGCTGTTTCTTCCTCACTTTGCCTATTTTAAAGAGGAAATAAAATAAACCAGAGCAGATGATCCCTCTCCTGTTAATCCCTCCCTCCAGCGGCGGTCTACATATAGAAAAGGCAGTAAAGTCTCTCATGAACACACAGAGCAGGACGGAGCAAAGTGAAATTCAACAGAAGGTGCAGAGAGGACAATGGGACGGAGCAGGACACAAGAGAGGCTCTTTTTAAAAAACTAAAAACCCAGAAGGCTGTTAGCTCGTGATCCCGACACGGTGCTTAAAAATATGGATATAAAGCTGTTAGTGTGAGTCATATCCAGCACAGGTCAGGACACCTGCTCCAACAAAGTCTGTTCAGAGGCTGTCGATTATCTAATCACACTACATTCATCAGGCTTAACACTTAAAAAGCTACTGCAGTACTTCGAGTCACACACGTCCTCTGGAAAGTTCACATCTGAGATTTGTCTCTTAAAAAGCACGAAATATGAAATGGAAATGATGAAATTTTATGAAAAGGCTTTTTAGAATTTTTCAAACCTAATCAGACTCAATTTCTTCCTGTAAAAAGAGAAAAGCTTTTATAATTTCATGAGTGAAATTTGTATCCTTTAATCCAGTTTCCAGTCCCTGCTGACGACGCCTGTTTGCAGGATGAAATATAAACCTGATATACTCGACTACTACTGTACTGTATATATACATATATATGATAATAATCTGCAACCTGTGGACATTAAAATGTATAAAGCTGGAACGGCTGGGGTTCACCTCACTGAGATTACCTGAGCAATGTCCCACACACTGGCACAAGCATGAGGCAATTTGGGTGAAAGCATCAACCTGGATTTACATGTTAAAACTGTATGAGGCTCAGAAAAGCAGCAGGATGTACGGACTGATTTCATTTGTAATGTTGACTTGTTAGGCTGAAGATGACCGTGTCCGAACGCGTGTTTGTAGCTGGTCCATACGGTCACAGCTGAAGGTGGAGAGAGAACCGGCCTTCACCCGCCAATAAGGCTGCACACACTCAGCCTCACTAATAAGAAAAGTTCAAATCCTGCCAACGTTCACACCTCCACACATCTGGCCAGTCGCTGCATGAAGCGGGTGTGAATGTCAGACTGTCAGTTTTGGGAGTTACAAAAACTCGACCAGCACTGATGGAGGAGTATACTGTAGCCTTCAATCCACTGGACAGCACATCAGGTTGTCATGGTCTTAGCACGTTTGCTCCTTGATGCTTTGCAGAGTCTGGTCGTGACAAGCTCATTTCTGTAGCTGCTGTAGGGTCAAAAACATCCAAGCACTTGTTTTCCATCCTTAATAAGAGATGTTGTTTTGTACTGTTTCACAACCAAATAAAGAAAAGCTCTGTATTTGTGAGGGTTTTACAAATTACTATTCCACAGCAGCATGATACCATCAACGGGAGCTACAGGGCACGTGTGCACCAAACGAAACTGCTCCTTTACAGTTATCATCAAGTCACATTGTAATCATGGTGTCTGTGAACATCCGAACAAGAAACTGACTCCCACAGGCTGCGTTCAGAGCAGACCACGTGCTGCTGTGCCGGGTCGCATCGTCAGACCATGTGCTGCTTCTGTTCCTGCTCTGAATCAGACGCTGTGGTGACCTGTCTTTTTAAGATTAGTCACAACACTATTCATAGTTGTTGCAACAGCAGCTTATGGCCATTCCACATCTGTCTCTGTCTCTGTCTCTGACATCGCTCTGCATCAGTGAGGTCACAAAACGTTTCCCAGAGGAGCCGATCTGAACGTCCCACTCCTACTGTTAGAAGATGCACAAGAAAACTGAAGCAAACATTTACTTTTATGCCACACATTTAAAATGCAAAATGCATTAATGAAGAAATGACAACAATGTGCGGGACAGAGTTTTACATAGCTGGCCTGTGGGAATCTAGATTACTGAAGTAGCTCATGAGACGCCAGGCGAGATGTCTGTATTCAGGCATTTGTGTTTGTGCAATTTCTGCACTATCAGCAAAAATGTTAAAGACACTGAGGTCATTCCCCCGACATGCAGCCTTTGGGAATAAGAAGTGTTTTTGTGGGATTATACTACTTTATCATGTTTTCATTTAGTACTTCTACTTTTTGATTCCACGGTTGGTTGAGTCATATATGCACAATGGTTGACAGAGAGTTAGCCTTCCACTCTTCATTTCTGCAGCACAGAATTGAAGCAAGAATCTTCACTTAATCAGTGTCGAAATTAGTTAAGCAGAAAAGATGAGGATAGAAAGAAAAGGTCGTCTTCATGTTAAAAACACAGTCAGAGATGTTGACTACATGAATAAGCTATTTCTCAACATCACCCCAACAGAGAAAGACGGGAAGAGAGAATGAGAGAGCAAATCAAGAGCACGAGTTTAAATGGAGAAAATGTTATTAGTCGAACAGTGTAAGAGACGAGAGCGGCGGAGCAGAAGCTGTCAGTCTCTCTTACCTTGACATTTGGCTTCCTGGTTGAGAATCCTCTGTACCATCCTGAAAGAAAACACAAACACGAGTGACTCAGACGGTGGAGTGAGATAAAAAATGCCTCTGAGTCAGCAGGCTGACTGAAAGGCCACTTTGGCTTAAACATGTGAGCATTTTTCAACAAGGTCTTTGCCAAAAAAATACAGAAAGAAAGCAAAGGTGGATGGAAACCGATCACTGCCTGAGTCGACTATGTGCTTGAATGTCATTTTGAAGAAAAAGCTGGGGCCACGCTGACATTTATATAAAGTGATGATATTCAGGTCAGTGCTCCAAAGGACTGAAGATTCTGTTTGAAGGTTTGGACAAAAGACAACGACACTAAGACAAAGGCACCCTCCCACACAACTAGATCCCTGTGGACCACCATACAATCATCAACCTTGAAACTTCTGGATCTTATAGGGGGATTTTTCAATGATTTCTAAATGAATTTATGAGCATTTATTTGTGATGGACAACAGAAATAAGTCAAACATCCTCACAGCTCAGAGTCAGAACCAGATCAGTGACAAACAGGAAGCTGGGCCAACCCTGCTTGACCTGTAGTACATGACCAGTGTGTGTGTGTGTGTGTGTGTGTGCCTTCCTCCCTGAAAGTCTCAGAGAACACAACAGTCCTTTCCACATGGACGGACATTCATCAGATGCCTCTGCGGAGTCGAAAGCTGTCGACTTGACTTGAAGTAAAACCTTGACGGCTGAAAATGACGCGTATCGAGGGACTAAACATGTACAGGGGAGCGCCCAGACATCCTCTCTGACTGTGGGGACATCATTTGTCTCCATCCAAGTGGAAATAAAAATGATTGTGTCTCCAGCTCTTGGAAATGAAAGGCTTGGGTGACCACTGTCTGTCAGCGACAGAGGGAAGGAAAAGAGACTTTTATTTATATCAGAATGATGAATATTATTACTTTGACCTTCTCTGACTTCCACAGGCAACGACGGCTGGAAAGACAATTTATTACACTTTATATCAGAGCTGACAATATTCTGAAATGATCTGAATCACAGCAGTGTCCATCTTCTGCTCCTTGACAACATGTTCTCAGACAGTTCTGTTTAGACAAAGTTCACAAATTAGGCCATAAAGAACAATGGTATCATGAAGCAGTGACCTCCCTGAAAATCAATCATTACCTGTTTCTAATTAAACGCTTGAGAAACGTTCCAGTGATACTAACACTGCGTCGGCCAGGACGCCTCCTATTAACTTTCTTATCTTCTCGCAAAATCGTGACTTCCATCTCTCAACAGTTCCGCATAATCTGATATGAATATGGAGATGGAGGCTTAATTGGCCAGCTAATTAATAACCAATCAGGATTCGTTTATCACCCTCGTTAAGATGGCTGTGTTTACTCCCCAGCCTCTCATCTATATGGAAATCAGACTGGGGCTGGACCAGCAGTGTCTAGGCCTATTTGTAAAGGGTTGAAATGAGGACGTGTGTGTGTGTGTGTGTGTGTGTGTGTGTGTGTGTGTGTGTGTGTGTGTGTGTGTGTGTGTGTGTGTGTGTGCTTGTTGTTTGTAGCTGAGTGAGTTTACTGATATGAGAGACACACAAAAGAGGATGAATTTGAATGTGTGAGTGTGTACACTTATTCTATATTTGTGGAAGGAGAGACGACAGAGCAGGAGTGTGTGTGTTTGTGTGTGTTGTGTGTGTGTGTGTTGTGTGTGTTTGTGTGTGTTTGTGTGTGTGTGTGTGTGTGTGTGTGTTGGGTGTGTGTTGTGTGTGTGTGTGTGTTGTGTGTGTGTGTTGTGTGTGTGTGTGTGTGTGTTGTGTGTGTGTGTGTTGTGTGTGTGTGTGTGTGTGTGTGTTGTGTGTGTGTGTGTTCATCAGTGTGCAGGCAGGTGCATGTATGAGCCTGATTTGTCATACAGTCTTTCTCTGAAGAAGAGTAATCACTTCGCCGGCCGTATCCTCACAGCTCACTGGGCGGTTATTAGAATAATCATTTTGTACCCTTATCAAAATAATTCAAAATAATAATCACTGTAAATCATCTCTAAGTGGGAGGCGGGAGTGAAGGAGCCACTTTAGTTGAGTTAATGCAGGTTCAGACTGAACTCGTTATGAATACAACATTATAGAATAAATGCAGGTTTCCATCAAACGATGAAATCAGCCAAACCATCACGTCCCTGTAGAGCGCACCTAGTTTATGACAAAAGGAAGGGCTGCTTGATGCAGTGATAGAACCCAAGAGGGTGTTTTTCATTGTAATTACAGTTATGATTCAATA
This sequence comes from Centropyge bicolor, assembly GCA_037975185.1. Lineage (NCBI taxonomy): Eukaryota > Metazoa > Chordata > Actinopteri > Pomacanthidae > Centropyge > Centropyge bicolor. The sequence goes on from JBBMOC010000130.1 coordinate 87,087, forward strand.
AAGGAGGGAGCTGCAGCTGAGCCACCGAGCTACTCACTGAAAACACAGCCAGGTATCAACTGAGTGTCAAACCAGTTCACTGTGCAAACATGGCCAAGAAAAGACCACGGTCACTTTACTGGCTGTCATAGCAACGAATCGAGTCTACGCAGGACGGGTTGATGAGGAGGATCCGCACTGAGAGGATCAGGCTGGCGAACAACCACTTTTTCATCTTCATGCTTTTCAGCCACTTTTGAGCGGACGTCATGGCACCAGGGAAAGGCCAACAGGGACGACACAGTGTTGGACCGGGGGTCCGTCACACAGATCTGCCCACTCGACTCCTCCCCCAGCTCCAGACGCATTCACTCCTGCCTCACCAGGCTCATCCAGGTGTTTGCTGATCTACTCCCTCCTCACTGGAGCTCCTGCATCATCAGGGCTCTGCAGCTAAACATGAGCTTTCACACTCCACTCCTCTTCTCTGTTCACGGGCTCCCGGCTCTGGAGCTGGCCTACTACTGCTCCATTCTGCGTTCATGGTCACGTCCCAGCTCGACCACTGCGCTCCTCTGCCCCCGGGCGTTCAGCCGGCCCATCACTCACAGGCTCTGCGCTCCCTCACCTCTGCTCTGGCTGCATGGAGCTGCCCAGTGGACTCAGGACAGCAGAGGCCCTGCCCATCTACCGCCACAGGCTAACAGCCTTCACACTACATCTCAGAAACCCTCGGACTTACTTAGGTCTCATTTCTTTACAAAAAGCAGAAAGCATTTCTAATCAGTTGAACTGTAGCACTGAGCCCGATGCTGTGATACCTACGTGCTCTGAATGCACTTACTGCCCCATGAAATGGTTCGTTTTCGTGTTGCTCACTTCCTGTTACACTCGGTCCCTTTGGTGGCTAATAACTGTCAAGTTGTAAACACAATGTCAAACAAGCTAATAAAAATGCCATTAAGCAAAGGCAGTGCCAAGCACGTGTGTATTGATGAGGTCAGCTCTCTTTTACTGCCATGTTTATTACACATGGGCGTGATGCATAATGCTGACACTTACAGGTGTAATCACCCACAGAATATCTGCAGGAAAATTATCATTAATGGACTAAAGTACATGATCTGCAACAAATTTAATACAAAACCAGTTTTAAAGCAGAAAATAGAGCTGAAGAAAATTTCCTTTGTTATGCTCCACTACATTAAAGAGCAATAGTTAGTTAATTCTGAAGCACGGAAACACAGAAGTTCTCTAAAATGACCCATGTGACCCACATGACGGTCGAATGTCAGGTTAACTCCTGTGTTTGATTAATACTGAACTGCAGTTGACTGACAGTCCGCTCTCTCCTGAACATCAACATTAACAGCAGCTCGCTATAAAAGATTTGTTACAGCTGAAGAGCCTCTCCAAAATAATGAGGCCGATCTTAGCCGTGACTGGAGACTTCAGGGCTGCTGACTGTACGAAGACTCTAAAGCTCATACTTCAAATTGCTGCGACGCCCTTAATCGAGGTCTAATGCTTCCTCAAGTGTTATGACTGTAATCTATTTTTAAAGAATGGAAGTTGGGGCCTGTATTCCTGCCATCTCCAGTTTGTGTCTGGGGAGGATCATTTGGCGTCAGTGGAGGCAGACGAGTGGCCACAGTGCAAGAGGAGACACAGGGAAAGAGTTCAGGAAAGACTTGTAGTCTGAAGTCTTGTGTTTAAGCCTGGACAGAGGTCAGCACTGGTAATCACTGTGAGAGCTGTGATGCCAGCCTCGGCCACAAGGGCTCAGACAACAGCCCCTGTCTTTTGTTAGAGGGGCTGCGTCTGATAACAAGAGCAAATTAGATGCTGATTGTGTCACAATCTGCCTCTCTTGAGGCAGCCTCTCTGACTCTGACCCGTCTGCCTCATGTTCCTGTAAGCCTTCAATGTTATTCTGTAAATAAAGCTCTGTTGCTCTGCTCAAACCAGCCGTGACGCCTTGAGGTTAGTTTAGTATTGAACATGAGGCTGATCCATACAAGCAGACATAAGAGAGAGAAAGATGCACAAGAGGAAGAGGTGAAATTGAAGGAAGGATAAAAGAATAGTTGCTGAGAAGGAGACGGAGGGAAATAACAGAGGATGGAGAAGAAAGAAGCCAAGCCAACCCATGTTGTTCTCTCTTTGCCATCAACTGAACATTTCCTCTCTCTCTCTCTCTCTCTCTCTCTCTCGCTCTCTCTCTCTTCCTCGTGGGTAAAGAAAGAGCCAATCAGCCCCTGGCACTGGATCGATGGGAGCGGTCGGCCCAGCTGCGGCTAATGAAGCACATACTCGCTCATTATCTGCAAAAGACAACACTTCCTGGCTTTGGACACATGCTGGCTTGAGTTGCTAATGTCTGAGTCAAAGTAGGAATAACAATGGGCGTAACATTGGCTCATCCGTCGGGCTCTCGTCCAGGCCTGCAGTAAGCTATTACAGGCTACTTGCACTCTTTATGCAACTGTGGATGCGGCAACGAGTATGACTTCATTTTTACTCTTGTAGAAGCATCTGGGTGAAATGAGTCATTAAAATTTTACAACATTTTGATGAGGCTACATGGAGTAACTCAGCAGTATTTACAGGCACTTAGGAGCTGATGCAGGAACAGTTGGTGGGAAAAAGAAGCAGAACTTTCATACAGATGACGCACGAGTCTCCAAGGGACAACCGTCTTTAGTTAATGGTTACTTTCAGCAGTTTACAGAAATATTTAAAATCAGTATTAATCCCCAGGAAACTGAACTAAAATGTGCGTCGTTAACATCCATCCACTGTGGTGATTAATACAAGAGGCAAACTGAAAAATGATACGACCCCCTGAAGAGAGGTGTAAATGTTCAGAAGAAGATCACTGAACACCGACATCAGGAAACAAACAGCAGCTCTGTCACACTAATTAATGTTCACATTCACACTGTAGTCGTTTGAAAATCTGATTACAGGTTCTCAGACTTCCTCAGGCTCTGAGGTTTAACAATCAGGCAACAGGTTATAACTTTGGAAACCTGTGCTCATTTCCACAAGGATAAGAAAAGAAATATTACTAAGCAAGAAGCAATTCAAAGGAATTTTAAATTTTTGTTCTCTTTTTTGATTATGATGACATTTTGTTGTGCAGCACAGTTTTAAACTGATGGAGCCATAATGTAGTTTCAGTCTGAGACGTGACGTCCATGTTTCACCTGTGCACAACACGACCAGTGGTTCCTCATACAAGCTCCTGATTTTTATTCTTCCTGTGTGTTGCAGTTATCTCTGAGGCCACATGATGTTTGCAGTGATTACTGGTGCTTCAGTGACGCTGTCGCGCTGCTGTAACAATGATCAAGGACGTCGCTGCTGCTGTATCAAACATCCGCCCCCACAGAATCTCATGAAGCTATTCAGCAGGTGCAAGTCTTACCTTCACATTTTTCCAGAATCTGAACCGTCTCTCCCACCTCCAGAGCCAAACCCTGCGTCACTGAGCCCCGGAAGTTGCAGATCACTGCAGAGAAAGAGAGGAAAAGATGAGCCGGTGAAAATCGGAGACACTGTCCTGAAATTTGTGGCGACGAAAAGACATGTAGGGTTTGGTTGGGTTTGACTTGCAGAGCAGCGATGATTCATGTTCATTATCCATAAATCACACATCATTTTTTTATTCTTCAAAAGCAATTTTATTTGTAGGACTAGATCCCAAACCACATGAGCACAAAGCCGTGCGCTCATCTGCCTTCGCCGTCACCGTCTGCCTGTCCCGTGACAGCAGCATGACGTTAGCATCAGAGCCTGACTCTCTGCTGTACCAGGCGCTGCTGATGTGAATGATCCTCATGACTGCACCGCTGCATCCAGAGCACAACAGAGCCCCGAGCTCATTCTACTGTTACAGTCACTGTTCGTCACCCGCGCAGGAACAAATCGAAAATATTGAAATTTCACCTCAGGTAAGATGCTTGTCTGGTCGACCTCCAAGTTTAAACCAGTCAAGACCATTTATGCTTCGTCTTTTCTTTCCTTGTGCATCTCAACACATTCTACAGAACTACATGCAAACCATGTTTAATTTTAAATATCGGTTTTAAATATTGTCAACTGGGAAAAAATGTAAACCCAAGCCTTGTTGTAATGACAAGCAGAATATGCTGTTTTTGTCTCCGGCATCACAGAGAAAGAAAAGTGTGTCAGTGCAACAGCTGAACATCAGGGAATTCATTCATGCCAAACACCAAAAGTTAAAATGAAGTGTGTCGTGCTGCTGAGGTTGTGCCAAAAAAAAGGTGAATGAAACAATAAAAACTGAAGATAAAAAAATATAGATATGCTAAAAAGTAAAGCAGTGTGTAAGCAGTGCAGAAAGGAACAAAGACATCTATATTATAGAAGAGTTGTCTGAAGGTTTTACACTTTGATGCTTCCATAATGTTAAAACTGTCAGGGTCAAACTTTCTGATGGATTAAACACTGAAGGACGGAACCAGCAGCTTTACATCTGAAACTGGATGTAAAATGCTCAGCAGGGATGAAATTATGGCCCAAAGCAAAACCAGCTTGTGGATTAAGCCCCTTTGTGTTTGAAAAGCAGCCGTCTGAGGTCACAGCAGTCTACCTCTGCTGCCGCTGTCTCAGTCAGTCTGTGGTGAGTCAACCTCGAGGACAGAGACAACTTTGTGATCGAGACGCGGTCGCACTCGCCAAGGCCTCATGACAGTCTCTCGCTCTATTTATAACAGCTGTACGTTATTGCAACTGTCGCTCTAACAGTTTACAAATCCAGACAAATCCTCTGTATCATCACTGTTTGATGTCGACAGCGTGTCACAGGTTTTCACTTTGACTCTGACTGTGACACAGCGATCGGCCGTCTCACCCACCAGAGCACAGGCTTGACACAAGTTTCTGTCTTTATATCATTTATTTTATGAGGAAAAGTTAAGAAATGGGCCAAAATTCTTTTCCTAAAATGCAGAATCAGTCGGGTCCAGCATCCATGTTGCTAAAGCTCATTGTAACATGCATCAGAGTTTTTTAAAGAAGCAGGTAAGAGCAGTCAAAATGCCGACGGGTAATGACCAGAGAAAGCTTTGTGTTTGTATTTCTTGCTTTGAATTTTTTTTTTTTTTTAAATGCAATCTGCAACAGACATTCAGTGTAATTGGATTTGACGTCTCTAAACAGTAGCTTCCAGTATTGTGGCAGGGTCCGCCATCCTGTGCTGGTTTCAACATGGCTTCATGCACGAGGGATTCACAGGAAATGATGCATCATGGAATCCAACATTACTGTTTGTGATTTGATCTTTCTGTTATCTGCCTCACTGTCCTACAGTTGTATCAGAGCTAAATAAAGCTGCTGCTAATGCTAACCCAACATTTCCTCCTGCTGAGGTTAGCACTGACTGCGATTCATCAGAAGTGCGTTTATAAAACCAGGTGACTGTTCAGAGGGAGGAACTGAAGAGTGAGGAGCAGTGAGCAGAACCAACTCCTTCCACTGTGTCCTGCCACATGTGAAGCATGAAATCAACCAGGACTGAATCAGCCTTAAGTATGCCGCCCACACACAACAACACAACACACACAACAACAGACATGAGCCTGGAGCTGGAGCGGCTGATTGCCGTCTGATGCTGGCGGCGAGGACACACACCTCACACCTCAAGGCGACGGGATCGTTTGCATCTGTCTCTGTCTGCCGTCGTCTCTCTGTCACTGTCACCATCTGTCCCTGTATCATCAATGGCGCTCTCTCTCTGTCATTGTCACCGTCTGTCTGTCTGCCGCCGCCGTCACTCTCTCTCTGTCACTGTCCTGCTCCCAGTCTCCATTATCAACAACATTCAGTGTGGGACTGTCACCACTTTGGATTCTCTTATTAACGTCTGTCTCTCTCTCTCTCTCTGTCTCTCTCTCTCTCTCTCTCTCTCTCTGTCTCTCTCTGTCTCTCGCTCTCTCTCGCTCTCTCTCTCTCTGTCTCTCTCTGTCTCTCTCTGTCTCTCTCTGTCTCTCTCTGTCTCTCTCTCTCTGTCTCTCGCTCTCGCTCTCTCTCTCTCTGTCTCTCTCTGTCTCTCTCTCTGTCTCTCTCTCTGTCTGTCTCTCTCTGTCTCTCTCTGTCTCTCTCTCTCTCTCTGTCTCTCTCTGTCTCTCTCTCTGTCTCTCTCTGTCTCTCTCTCTGTCTCTCTCTCTGTCTCTCTCTCTGTCTCTCTCTGTCTCTCTCTGTCTCTCTCTCTCTGTCTCTCGCTCTCGCTCTCTCTCTCTCCCCATCACTGGCCTTGTCGTTCTGTCACTCGTTTGATGCAACTGCCTGAGACCCTGCTTGCTCTCTTGACTTGAGCTTGGACCAACCGTTGAAAAGACATGAATGAATTGCAGCTTTGTCCATGAGAGAAGACAAATGGAGCGAGATGGACGGAGACACAGAGTTCACACTGAGTTCAAGAGGTAAAGGGAAACTCGCCTGACACACCTGTGAGCACATAAATGTACCTGAGTTAACTGAATTTTTTTACAGGTTCGATACATTTCTGACATTTATATAAGAGTTGAAGCCTGACTCCATCCTCCTCCGCTCACCTTTATCCAAAAGCAACTTTTGGATTTGTTGGTGCGTTTTGAGTTGAGAAATGATTTAATTAGCCTTTCTTCTAGCAAAGACTGTCACAAAGCTGAGAACACCCCAGAGGACACACACACACACACACACACAGTGAGCACACAGGGATTAGCATTGCTCTGTCTGGCTGGTATTGGCATTTTGTTTATCCAGCTGATTGGGTCAATAGTCTGACAAATGACTCACATCTGGAGCCAGTCACACCACTTAGTCTGTGGCCTTTATGTGTGTCTGTGTGTGGATGTGACTGTGAGAGGAAACACCGGAGAAAGATTTAATAGATGTGTAGATGTGTTCAGGAATATCTGTGTGTGTGTGTGTGGCTCTTGAATGAGTCACTTTTCCTAACAGGATCATTCAATTTAGGGTCTGACTTCACAAGTTTGTTTCAATATTTTATTGCTGCTGCAGAGTTTCACCAAAACCCAAATGAAGGAGCAGCTCTGACACAAATCTAATGGCTGTGAATTATTTAAGTAGGAACTGTCACAAGAAAAAACACAGATTGTACACACAGAGAAAAGATGTTTGGTGCATGCTTTCACTCGAAGCACGTAACAGTGATTTCCATGTTCGTGTTAATGCTGCAGTGCACGCACGAGCGAATCATCAGAAACACGGTGATTCGACCAAAAAGGAATAAACAAACCGACAAACTTGCCTCCAGTGTTACGATAGAAACTGCAGCCAACTTCTAAACATGATCCTTATCATCTTTGATTAATGCAACACGAGGCAGCTTCGCACGTCGCCAGCTCCGAACAGCAGCAGGACGAGAAAAGGTTTGAAAATGGTCAGTTCCCAGATCGGGGGTAAGAACTTGTGGATATTGGACATGAGGGTCCACAGGGTCTCAGTCTTTGAGATTTTAAAGCAGAAAGTGGTAACGATTATTAGATTCAGAGACATTCTCCTTATACACATATATCATTATCATAATATCCATGTTCACCTAATCATGATGACAAGTAACATAGAAAAGCAGCTAAACTTGAAAATGTGCCACAAAATCTATAAACCTCCCTTATCTTTCAGGAGGTTTACGGCTTTAAGACGAAAAAATGTTTCTATTTGAATTCTTTCACATGAGCAAGAAAGAATATCACAAAATCAGAGAGTGGCCTTTAGATGTATGACTAATATGTGTGAGTCACTCAGCGCTGACAGGGAGGTGCAGACAGTTGGGGAACGATGGGGGGGCGAGGAACAGATGTGACGACCCCCCGTAGGTTTATAATCCTGGAACAACCTCACTGCGTCATTCAGCGCACACGCAAACTGATGCAAACACACTTGGCAGGTGCTAGACACACGAGTATTTACATGCTGATAGAAGACACTCTGCATGCCATGAGTGTCGACACTAATACATTTAGTAATTATTAAGTCAAATGTGGGCGACATGGCATCATCTCAGTGACTCACCACCTTGTACCAAAGCTCCACAATCTCGGATTCAAAAGCCATTTAGACGTCAAGTTCTCCACTGACACTGGAATTAACACACCAGAAAACAATGAAGCCTCGAGACTGTTTGAGTGTGAATCTTATTTTCTCTAAACTGGCTCCGCTCTCTCTCTCTCTCTCAGCTCACATGTAAAACCTGAAGAAGCTTGATCGCCCCCAAAACTGTTACATATGTGTTTATTGTAGTGGATCATAAAAATATAAAAATGAAAAAGCAATATGAGGTTTTTATGACACAGCTTTGTCTAAGACTCATGGAACCTTTAGTTAATGATGATGATGTTCAAGCTTTTCAGATTGAGGAAGAGTTGCACCATGAGGCCGAGGTCAGCGGTTAACATGGAGAAGTATAATATAGTTATTATAGTTGTATCTTCTTTAATTTAGGAATGCAGACGTCGCCTGCATGAGTCTCCATCTGTGGAGCCACATGAACAACTGTTTCAACTTTAAACCAAACCCTGATAATATGTGACATGCAGGGAAATACATCGAGTTAAAAAAACAACACATAATTCCCTCTTAAAGCCTCTTAATGGATTTACTGCTTACTGTAAACAGTGCAGGATTAATGCATATTGCATTCTGTGGAACTTGTGCTCATGTATTATGCATCATATCAGCCCGCTGCTGCAGCATGCGGCTTCCTCACAAACATATTACATGTGCATTTAGTCGTGTGTGTTCCAGCCATAAGCACATGAAAGGGAAAAAATGGGAATCCCTCGAGTGGGAGCCGGAGCCGCGCTGAACCAGAGGGAGACCGTGTGTGTGTGAGAGAGAGACAGAGAGAGAGAGGGAGAAGCAATCTGAGGTGTAGATCTTCAGAGCGAGGACAATTTTGCAAAGTAAAAGGGAGAAGAATTATGAAGTATATTCACAAAAAGGTCTGAGCGCCACTTGTGCCTGAAGACAACATTCAAGAGGCACAGATTTGTGAAGGCAGAATAAGATTTGCGTGAACTCTCATCATGAACACATTCTTTTCTCCACGCCACGAGAGGTCACATGTAAACCATGCTCGACGGGCAAGTTTCAACAGGACACGCCCACGTCCGGATGTCAGGGAATAAAGGAGCGACTGCATGACAATTTAGGACAACATGTGATTACACATTTGATGCTCTCATGAAATTATTGTGTGTGTGTGGATCTGTAGACTGAATTTGGAAAAATTCTGGTAATCCAACTTCTTTAATGTCGCCTAGTTTGTTTACTGATATGTCCAATTCTGGCATTCCGAACGTAGCCACAACCAAGAGTAATGTCATAATTAATATTAACACTATGACATAAAGGATATACACTTAGCAACTACTTTTACTTTGACGAGAAGACCATTTACTTTGACGAACGAGACCATTGCCTAACAAATTTGGTGCTGACAAAATTTGATTTTTAAGGTCATCCAGACTCTTTTCTTTGTCTCCATCTGGTGGATTTGAAATCCCACTGTCCCTGCTCTTATTTTGAAAGCACAGGGAACTGCTGAAACGGATGACCCCACAGTTCCAGGTCAAATCAAACAGGTGATGCTCTGCTCTCGGTTTGAATGTGCACTGATTCAGGCCGTTAAAAGTGAGCATGAGCAGCTTTGATCAGGTCGAGCATGAGGATCCCCGTTGCTGCTCAAATGTAGTTACATGGTCCCTCTGTTTCGGCTCCTGGATCTGTCCCCTGGTCAACACAAGTCTGATTCTGCTCGGAGAGATCCAGGCACTCGCAAAGGGGGAGACTGAAAGGACTTGAATTTGTTTTGTGCCCTCTCTCTCTTTTTTTCTGAAAAAGAATGATGGTGCAGGCAAGTGTGTGTGTGTGTGTGTGTGTGTGTGTGTGTGTGTGTGTGTGTGTGTGTGTGTGTGTGTGTGTGTGTGTGACAGAGGGAGAGAAAGACAGAAAAGAGAAGAAGACGACTGTTAATGCTCAATGTCCACAAATGAATTTCTAAGTGCATGATAGTATGTACTGTGTTCACATTGGTGGATATTTAGTGTGTATTTGTGTGTGTGTGTGTGTGTGTGTGTGTGTGTGTGTGAGGGAGTCATCATGCCCCGCGAACAGATCTCATCCTAATTAAGACATGAAGCTTGTCATTTTAACATCCTCCACGATGCCCACAGGCAGGCAGAGTCTCAAGTGCACTCAGCACCCCAGCAGATGGATTGTGTGTGAGTGGATGAGATTGTGTTTGTGTGTGTGTGAGAGAGATTTTCCTCATACCCTCGAGTTGCTGCTGCTCCACAGCTGATGGGGAGGTTTCGCATGTGTGACGAGGAGAGAAAGAAATTGGAGGAAACAGAAAGAGAGAAAAAGGAAAAAGAGATTTCTAAAAGATGGTGATGAGTTCATTTATTTATTCATGTGCATGTGCAGCTACATTACAACGTACTGTAAGATGACATGTCAGACAGAAACAGTGGCTAACGTAGGAACATGATAAGAGAGCGAAGAGTTGCTCAGCATGAGCAGAACTGGGCCACCTCCCTGAACCAACGGTAGCGGCTGGGACAGCGCAGGCGGCACGCACCAACCCACATACAGCTGAGATAAAGTGCAGCGCGCAGATGGGACGCAGACCTCACTGTGTAACGTCGAGCCTGGAGATCCGCTCCATGCTATTAATAGGCTAAAGCTACTCACTTGCACTTTACCCCCAACCGCTCCAGAAGAGAAGCCTCCGTAACCGACGACAGGCTGTGTGCTATGAATTCCAATGAGGAGGCTGCTGAATGGGAGCAGGCAACGAACACAGCTGAACAATTCTGCAGAAAAGTTCTTCCTCTAAAGCCTCTGAGGAAACTCTGAAACAACTGAAAGAGCCCATAGGTTTATCATTGTAATGTAGTGATGATGTTGGAACCTGTTGCTGAAAGCTTGGAGAGGAGTGAGTTTGAGGTTGTGTCGTGTGTGATTGACAGATTCATCAGCCAAACACCGTAAAGACAGTCACCAGCTCATCTTTGAACTCCGTGTCCACACATCCACAAACAAGAACAAAATGAATGTGAACAATGATGAGCAACTATGATGGGAAACAGAAAACTACAGGAACTAGAGCCTGAGGATGGCGCCGCTCTAGTGGCTGCCTGCTGCAGCATTATCTTCAACCAAAGTGTGTGACGGAGCGAGGTCTTTTCTTCCTGCAGCTGTTAGACTGTACAACCAGCATTGATCACAACAGAATAGACTATAAACCACCATCTGTGCAACACTCTAATATTTATTTCAGATTCCATTTGCTGTGCAATATTTCATTTTGTTATAGTCAAGTGCAATATTTTTCATATTTATACTTAATTATTTTTACTGGTCATATTTCTTTCATGGTCATATTTCTCAGACCCATATTCTCATGTATATCTCATGTTCATCTGTATATAATTTCGTGTACATTTGTTAAATTTGTAAATACTTTTTAGCTTGTTTATATTTTTCATTTTTTCACTACTAACTGTCCGAGTGTCTTTGCTGTGCATTGCAAATTTCCCCGCTGAGGACAAACAAAAGTTTGTCTTATCTTATCTAACTAAATATTCACAGAAGCCTTTTGCTTTTTCCAAGTATGAAACTGGCAACCAGCTTCCACCTCTTACGCTCGTGTTACCTGCCCTGCAATAAGACAGATAAGATAGATAAATGTTATAAGTGTTGTGTGTCCACTCAGGCGTGGGTGGTTTCTGTTGTCGTGGTTTTGTTTCTCAGGGTAAAGTTGGGTGAAGCTACAGTGTCCTGAGGATGACTAAGCTTATTACACTGAAAAAAGGGTGGTCGAGCTGTAAAATGTGCAGCAAAACTCAGAGACAGAGACAGAGCATGTGCTTGACTGACAGTTTATACACAAGACAGGGTTTAACACATCCCATGAAAACACAGCTGCACTGCATGTAGATCAATACAACAAAGGCATCAGTAATGTTATAAGTTGCATCTGTTCTTTTCCCACAGCACAAACCGAAGCAATAACATTCAGCCACAATAACCATATCAGGGTCTATAAACTCTAAAGACGACAACATGTGGATTCAAATTTACCGAGGAGCAAAGAAACAGTCGACTCTTTAGAGAGAGAAGCTGATGAGACAGTTGATGATGCAGAGCAGTGAAAACATGTGTTTACCTGGAATAGACGACATAAGATGGAGAAGGGATGACGTCACTAGGATTGATTTATTGACTGGATGGTACGAGATAAAAGCACTTCCAGTATTTGTGGATAATTGATCCTCTATTTGTGGATGATGTCGGTTGCTTGAGTAGTATTTAGCACAGATCACTAAGGCCAGTGATCTGTCTGGGATATGAGGAGGATAGAGTTCTTGATGTTAAGAGTTAGAAAAGCTTTTGAAAGAATGTGTAGAACAATGTGCAGTGGCTAAAAGGCAATGGTGAAAATTCTTAATTAGACCTGAGATGGTTAAAGCTGTAACAAAAGCCACCACTAATGTCCATTAACACAGAGCATTTAAAATATAAAATGTCAGCATATCATTCTAATTATCTCTTTGAAGATGAAGACAAACGTTTGGCTGGATGAAGCCGCCGGCAGAGCTCACACACCTCCACCCATTTATCTGTTAACAGAGGTCCCCATCACACCCATGATCAAAGTTTAATCAAGGTAACGGCTTACAACAGCATTCAATCAAGACATTAACAGTCTTCAGGGAATAAAGTGTTTATCAGTAATTTCTGAGACCCACTATTCAATAAAGTCTCAGTGACCAGTGGTGAGGTCCCACAGCTTCACCAGCTCCTCCTACTCACATCTGCCCTGTAGCAGCCTGGGTGTTTAACAGCACCACTGTAATGGAGCCCAGCACCTCATGAACAGAGTGGACTGAACCCGGAGCAGCTTCAGGACAGAACACAGATCACATGACTGTAACATCAGTGTTTGCTTCACTCTCACTGCTCCCAACAGACCAATCCTCACTTTAGTGATCTCTATAGCATTTTGCCATTTTTCATATAACAAAAGTGAGAAGAGCTCTTTTCATATCAACACTGAGTTTGTATTCCAAAATGTGGCCACGCGAACACTCACATCTAGACGTTGTGACAGCAAACCAGGCTCCAGCTAATGACCCCCGGAGTAGCTCTACTGGAGCAGATGATGGAGCATTACTTTCAATTTCCCTGCCCTGCTTTTCTCAGGCCGTCGGGGAAACGTAACTTATGACCTTCTGCTCGTTCGCCCACTTCTCTTCCTGCAGAGTTACATTCCGTAAAATGGCTCTGAAGGCCAGGTGTGCTCTGAGGTCAGGGCCTGTGCAGATGAAGGCCGACGTCGTTTCACAGCAACGCCAAGACTTTATTTATACATCAAGTCGATGGGAGCAGTGTGTGACAGCTTTTAGTCCAGTGTTTCCCCCCAAAGTGAAATCAACACAACAACAGCGGCCTGTCACTGTGATGATAATAACGGCTTCATTTGCTCTGCCCAGCAGGATCAGGGTGGGAATTACACAGTCAAACATCCAGCCTTCACCAGCAGCCACTTCACAGCTATTCAGAATGATCGATGACAGCCAGCTGGATTATCAAAGATCAGTCCAAGACATCTGTTTTATTTCATCTACTATTTATTTACTTGTATTTTTGGAGACAAACTCCTGACAAGACTACAGCTGCAACAGATTATTTCAAAGCTTTCAACACAAATCAACTCTAATAGGCTGATTGGATCCTGATGCACCAGGCCGGACCTGCTGCCAGCTGAAAAACACTAATGAATTAATTTACTAAAAACAATAACAGAAGGCGTCTAAGTGACAACAAGCTTCTCGTTTCTAGCCTGCAACTGTTCAATGACAACTGTAACTGGAAGATTTGATCAGCAAGCTAATGTTGATTTGATGAGTTTTGTTGAAAACACATCACCAGTTAATTTACAGCTGAGCGATGGTGTTAAATCTGCACTTGATATCCACATGATATCAGCTGTTTTCAGACTGTAGCTCACACACTCTGACACAATCTTTATTCTTCACATTTTCAAACAGTATGTACCAAATTTAATGTGACAAGAGAAATAAAAAATGCATCAATGTACTGTTAAATCTGTGAATTTGTGTTTGTGTTTGTGATTCCAAGCAACACTGTCTGTTTCTGTGGCTGGTGTCTCGTGGGTAAATAATGGTTGAAGAAGCTGTTGGAAGAAACTTTATTGTAAATGTGGTTTAAACAACACTGAATGACCTGATCCTCGACTGTACACTTCCTCCTCTGCACTTCATATAATGAGCTGGAAGAGACAGATGTCAATATCTGCCCAGTCGCTTTCACTAATTCACAACAGCTTTGCAAAAAATAGCTTTGGGTACTGACACACAAACACACACACACACATGCACACACAGCTGCAGGCTCTGAAATCAGCCGTGTACAGTCAGGAAAATATAGGTCTGTGTTAATGTGGAAAATCAGCTGAGGAGGAAGAGACAGCTCACTTCCTGTCCTCAGCGTGTCCCAGATGTTGCAGCGTTTGAAAGAAATCTTCGATCTCGTGTTTTCCTCTGCTCACCCTGCAACAGATAACTGAAGTGATCTCTCATGCAAAAAGCCATTGTGTCTGCCTTCAGGCTGGAGAGCACAGCACCAACCTCTGCCCACGCTCGACACTTCTCCAACTCACAACCCAAGGCCTCCATTATGACTTATGTTTGTTGCTTGTTTTTGAAACTTTTTCTTGTCTTCTGACTTTGACAAACTAACACATGAAGCTCAGCGGCTGTTCAGCATCTGACAATCACGGCCTGTCGTCAGTCCTTTGAAGCAGCAGAGAACTCACAGATCAGGCACTGATGGTAGAAACAAACAGATCTGAACTTTTTACCAGTGAAAGCAACGTCCTGCTGCCATGTCTTTACTTATGAATGAAAATATGATGCTTTAGGCCGTTTCCAATATCAGTGTTGTTGTTGGTGTGGAGGATCAGCAGGTGTCATTTCCCATGTTCCCTTCGATTTTATTGTTTCTGCCACCACTATGCACATGATGTTAGCTGCCTTAAATTAGTATTCTGAGCTCAGAGCAATAAGCTTAACGAACTGCAGCGAGTAGCCAGTGAAGCTCTGCAGCCCTGAGTTTCGCCTCACAGGCTTCATACAGGCTCCCCTTCCTGACTGGTGTATGAGGAGTACCTGCAGACACTACTCAGGGCTGAATAACAGCAGTACATCATTTAATCAGTTCAACAAATCAATATATCTGAGAGTGTTTCCTCACCTATTAATCATTACCATGTATTAATGCATGTTTTTACAAATGCTGTGTTGTTTCTGTTCTGAGCTTCCAACCGACCATGTTTGAGTCCAACACTGTGTTTGGTTCTGGTGATGCTTCATCCTTTCTTATCACTGGTCCAGTTCATGTCCCAGTCCTGCTTCTGATCTGTGTGCTCGCCTTCAGCAGCGCTTCTTACAGCAACCTGCAGTTGTTGATGCTACTGCCACAAAGTGTTCCTGTGTTCAGGAAACAGCCATCAGAGACGAGGTGATGAGAACAGCTACTGTGGGAACTTGAGCTTTAAAACTGCATCAACTATAACGATATAAAAATTTCATAAATGTCACTTCAGTGAACAAATCCACTCACTCACACCAACTTTATCAAACAGTTCATATCTACAAAGCAGACGGCGTCTTAGTCTGAATAAGAAGCACTTTATTCAGCCGTCTGAGCCGAAGCCCTCGGTGAATTTCACGACATGTAAGAAGTGAATATGAACGAGTCATTAGTGTTTAATCTGTGATCATTTACAGCAGGACATTCGAGCTCCGAGGGCATCAGCTCACATGTGAACCATCATTATAACCATCAGCTTTGATTATGTGCAACTAATGTGTACCTGCCACTCCCACACAAGACACCGTGTGTGCTGCAGGGAAGGACACACACACAGACACACACACACACAGGCACACACACACACACACAGGCACACACACACACACAGACACACACACACACACACACACACACACACACACAGACACACACACACAAAGTGCATCCTGGTCAACAGCATGCCAGTCTCCATCTTGGCATCATTGTGTTTGTGCGTTGTTATTAATGTTGTGGAGACAAAAAGCCCCATAATGTTGTTCAGGAAACATAAGTCTCCAGGAAATGAATGTAAGCCAGTGTAATGTCCTCTGAAGTGATGGAAGCACAACTGTGTGTGTGTGTGTGTGTGTGTGTGTGTGTGTGTGTGTGTGTGTGTGTGTGTTGGAGCATCTGTTCTGTTTCTCTATCTAGATTTTTGTCTCCCTCTGTTTTCGTTTCTTAACTGTCTCTGTGCATCGACATCATTTTTGTCTGTTTCTGAATCTGTGTGCAAACACACACACACACACACACACACATAAACACAAACACACACACATAAACACACACTGCAGTCAGTTTCCCCTAAAGATATAAGTCACCGTGAAAAGGGACAAAACAATGACGGAGAAAGAGATAAACATTCAACTCGGCTGTTTGCTGTCCTGGGGGATTATTATGGTCTGGACACATTACTCATGAATAAAAACACCCAAATCTAAAGTTGACAGACAGATTTTCTGATGAATTCATATTCGCCCTCAGCTCTGTTTATGTCTGCACTGGGGACGACGAAGACTGTGATAGAAAGCAGCAGATGGATTAAAGATATCAGGCTGAGGAGAAGACAGATGGACAGATGTCAAAGGAGGAGAGAGGGAGGGATGGAGGAGTTCTGGGCGACAGAGACGACAGGGTGATATATTGAGAAAGAATCTGAGACGGCGGGAGAGAAGGAGGATTTTTCTGCACCTGAGAAATAAGTCAGTAATATATGGCACAGTGTGAAACTGGATATCAGACAAGAGGTGAAACAAGCAGGGATGAAGAGATCAAGGGATAAAGAGAGGAGGGCAAATACTGAGCCGATAATTCTTACAATAGAAGGAACTGAAGTACAAGGGAGGACCCGGATTGAAGAGAGCGAAGACACGTTTCCTGAGCTTCACAATGAGCTGATGGATGTTAAGGCTTGAAAACTGGAAGAATCACCAGGGATTCAGACGTTCTGGGCTCGGGTGATGAAACGATGGAGGAGTTGAGGGCGAAAAGACGGGAGGGGGAAAGTGCAGGCCCGAGCAACAAGCCCATGAAACTTGATATACAGTGACAATATCGCTGGGGAATTAGATGCCATCGGGAGGAGAGGGTGAGCGATGGAGGGCAGAGAGGAGAGAGAGGGAGGATATATCAGGAGGAGAGCGGAAAATTAAAGGGAAGAAAGAAGAAATGGAGGGATATCGGAGAGAAGAGACACAAAGTCTGTCCAGAGGGAATGACTCAACAAATAAGACAATCACAGCAAAGAGACGATGGAGCAGTAATGAGACAGGGATGGATGCTACTTCGCTTTCTACAAGACACTGAAACAGCATAAAAATGAATGAAGAATCAAACTGGAGGTTAAACAGTAAGAAACAAAAGAAGGAGAAGAAGAAGAAAGAAGTTTTGCTCTGGATGATTCTTCTGCTGCTTTGATCTGAGAAATGTATCCTCTGTCGATCTTGGACAAGGTCGTCTGTGCTTTTATCTCCTCTCAGTGAGAGCACTCGTCCACTGAGTCACTCGGCCCCGCTCCCTCCATCATACAGCGACACACAGAGGGGCTCAGGAGAGAGGAAGGAGAGGGAACAAAGGATGAGACGAGGAGGGGCCGACTGGTGAAGAGGAGGCCAGAAGACGCGTGTACGTTGGTTGAAATAATTGACCTAATTAAACGTCCCGGAGATGAAAATCTCTGTATGTTCTATATGTGACAGCAGTGGAAGAGCAGAGAGGGAATGTAAATGAACATTAGGCTGAAAGGTCACTCCAGCAGATGGAGATGAGAGAACAGGAGAGAACGATGGTGAGAACCACAAACACAAACAGAAAATGTCATTTAAAAACAAATAAGAATCAGAGAAACAGAAGTTAATCAGTGCCGTTTTCATTTATGACCAGTTGAGAATAGACAAATACTGACTGACCATCTGGAGGAAAAACTATGAATATGAATACAATCAGTGACTAAAACAGAAGCACAAAGTCCGGCCTGCTGCCTTTGTCGTGTTGCTTTAGATGAACTCAACATGAAATGATGAAAATAAGAACAAACCAAATAAGAACAAACACAACATCCACTGGAACGTTCAGACACCAAACCAGCGACAGAAACACTAACAACTCTGACGACCCCCCGCTGCTCTGAGCCGCCCCCTCCCACCAGAAAAGGGCCCAAACATTAATCCTCTAAACAGCAACAGACAGTCGGCCAAAACAGCTTCCCACCAAAATGCCAAGCTTCGCCCAGGGCCCAAACATTCCTGCTTCCAGCCTGCGTGGACAATAAGTGAGCCGGACTGAGCCCCGGCAGCCGGCAGAAAGCTCCTATTATACACAAGGCATTTCTCATCAGAGCGACGCTTCACTGTAAGCAACAGTGAGACTGAGTGACCGGACGGCTCATCAGAAGAGAAACACCCCTCAGCTGGAAACAGCTGGGGTCAAACTATCGAAGAGGAAATCTCCTAGAGAGCAGAGTTAGGGACAATCGCTGCAGTCGTTGGCTTCTCCAAGTCTTAACATGATAAAAGTGAAGAGTCAGTGTGATAAAGAAACTTTTTAAATGTCTTTATAATAAGGCACAAAATTAAATAAAGTCAATAATGTGGTTTATAAATCAAACAGTGAAAAAGATGAATACCACAAAAGAAGAAAACAGCAGTGTCCAGGAAAGACAAACTGTTTGCTCACATCATATATATTTTCATCCACCTCACGTAGAACTTGCCTTTTTTGAATTTTGCTGAACAGGCATGGCCCCGTTCAGCACTTGGAAATTGATATTCATACAGTGACACGTTTCCTGCTGGGAGGCAGACGCCGAGCTGGAGCCCGAGTTCGTACCATCAGTCAGCGAAGCGCGGCGGCAAGAGCCACTTTAATGATCTGTGATTGTGTTGTTTTCCAGCCTGAGTCCGCTTCCGAAAAGACACACTCTAAATCATGTCACGGACGGAGACTCGGTGATATATTAATTCCTCACTTCTGGTTGGTTAACTTGTTTACCTTATTAATAAAAACTCCATCAGCAGCGACCTCCCTGTGTGCTCTTATTAAAAAAGGCTTTAAGGCTGTGAGACTAATTCATGTGTCTTAATAAAGAGTAAATTACTTTATGTCCCTTTACAGTTGGAGCAGATTTCTGTTGATTATTGGAAGCGAAAGAGTAGAAAGTGATGCCTGAAAGAGAAAGAAGGAGCTGGGATTAAAAACAGGTCAAAGGAGCTGTGGGTCGAGGTTCGGTCAGTGGGCTGGTTGGTCAGGACGAGGATTAGGACACAAAGATCAATGGTGACGCTCAGATTTGTGGAGGCGGTTAAAGCTGTGTGGAATAAACTCTGTCCAACATCGCACTGCTGGGATTAGGATGTAAATTATAGCTGCAGCTGGGGTTGAGAACAGCATCACAGGTCGAAGGTGAACCGGTTCAAACGGTGATTGAAGATGAGGACAGACGGAGGATGTGAGTGTGGAGAGAACAGGAAGTGAGATCTGCTTATGTTTGCATCCATCCAATAGATGAAAGTGAGAAATGAAATTCTTTAGCTTGACCCTGTATCGCCAACATACACTGAAATACACCGAATATAATCTGCTCTGTTGCACGAACAAGGGCAGCTGTAATAAAGTAACCTCCACTTACAATATTACAAGAAAAAGACAGAGAGAGAAGCTGCTGCATTTCTCCAACTTGCCCTCCCCCTCCCTCCCATCTCAGTGGCCATTATTTCTGCAGCCTTGTTAATCTACCACATCATAGAAACACATCATATAGACTGGCCTTCACTATCAGTAGGTTTTATAGCAGCTGGACCTCGACACTATGAAGACTTCACAATACAGCTTATGTTACTCCCTTAACGCTATATTTAAAAACTATTCCTGGAACAGTACGAGTGTAAAAGAGCAAGATGAATAAATCATGGCCAAGAACACCAGAAGGGCAAATAAACAATGGCGCTCACTTTGCTCTGGCTGAGAGAGACGGACTAAAAAGGTAGAAGCATTAAGGAATCGATGACTTTCTTCAAACACTGTGGGCGAGTAAAGGGGGGCCAAGACTATTTATTTCATATCAGATGTCTGAGTCAGCGAACGCAGAACACTTGAAATAATCGTGGCACTTAATGGACAAAAGCCAAAAAAATCTTCATCTTACACTTTTAATGCAGTGAGCACATTAAAGCCTCCGACAATATAAGAACATTTTATAGCTGCACTTTTTGGGGGGACTTGCTTTTTTTGGACACTTGTTTTTCTGTTTATGTGAAAGTTTGGTACCAGCTTTTGGAAAATCCTGGGTTTAAATCAAGTCAAGAAAAACTAATGACCACCTGAGCTGAAGTGTGTGAGACCACAGAGATTAGTCAACCAGTTCTTTTCTAGATCTTTTCCACTGATATTAATATTACACTAATATTTTTTTTAATCACTGCTGCAACAACATGTTGAGAATCACATGTGATTTCCATGTTGTTTTTAATTCGACCTGATCAGTTTGATGTGATAGTTCAGTGGGATCAGCGTCCTGATGTGTGAGGTCAGTCTGCTCTGACACTGAGCCCAAACCTGAGGCCACAGACTTCAGGAGTGACACAGTGTGTGTTTAATATGTGTGTGTGTCCCCATGACAGTCTGTGCGTGTGTGTGTGTGAGCTTCATCCAGCTGAGAGTAGGGGATTTGATGAGTGAAATTGAAATATGAAATGGCTTCATAATCTCTCTGCCAGACAAAGACAGGAGAGCTCGAGGTCGATCCCAATTCACACACTCTTTGTTGGCAAGAACAACTCTAATGAAATTTGGTCGTCTAGAAAAAGACCCCCCCCCCCCCCCC
>JBBMOC010000130.1:153023-180523 GCA_037975185.1 Centropyge bicolor
CACATGTTAGAATCAATTCTGTTTTCCATTTGGAGAAAACAGATTGTAGCTTAAAGATGCCCCTAAAACACAGTTCACTGAAGCTCTTACTCTTCTCTCTTCATTACCTGCTAAATATGAGATGTCTGTCCAGACACCCTCGGTCCACGCCGCCATATTTCGGGTACAGCACCCTGCTCCCCAGGCGGGCGGTGAAGTTGGGCGACGCCTGCCGCCTCTGCTTCGGCTCAGGGCAGCGGTGGGGGGTGAAGAGAGAAAAGGGGGGGCAGGTGGTGACCGGATTGGGGCAGTGGGCGTGTTGCTCCCTCAGGTACTCGGTGATGATGCTGTCGAGGGTCGGGGGGGAGGGAAGGTGGCGCTCCAGCTGCTTCTTCATGGCAGGAGTCTACGAAAAGAGGGAAGAGAAAGTTATGTTCTCAACATTAAAAGCTGTCGCTAATCAGGCTGCAACTAATGATTTTCAACTAATTATTATTGGTTATTATTATTTGATCTAAAAACTGTGTGAACTACACTTACGTTGTCTTAGAAACGCTACTATCTGAGCAACGATCCAAAATTTAACATGATGTAAATCAGAAAAGCAGAGATTGCAGCATTTTCGCTCTATAGTTGTTGTCAATTAATTTTGTATGAATCCACCAACGATAAACGGTTTCAGCATAAATAAATAAATGATTACACACATAAAACCAAACCAAAAGAAAACAAAGTGCACGACTGACCTGTATGAAAGCACCGTGATCAGACTTCTGTTTCAGAGCACGAAGCTTTTTTCCTGAGCTGCAGTTGACCACCGGACGCTCCCGTGAGAACAAAATCCTGCCTACCAGATGTGAGCCCTGCCCATGAGCTCCGGGATGAGGAGAGGAGTGAGGAGGGGGGAGGGCAGAGGAGGACGAAGAGGAGCACGGGGGGTGAGGAATGACGAGGGAACGAGAGGAAGAGGGAGTCGTGGAGGAAGCTGCAACGACTGAGGAGACAGGAGAGGATCCAACATGGCCGGCAATACGAGCCGCCATCCCACCAGCTGTTAACCGGCAGGTCCTGGGCATCGCCGAGGAGGAGGAGGAGGGAGGGGTGGCACAGGAGGAAGAGTGGGGACAGTGGGATCCTACGGCTAAGTTGGCCTCCCTCACCAGCGTGCTGGCTGTGTCGTGGAGCCCTTTAGCCACGAGGTGGTTCCTGATCAGCACGAGGAGTTCCTTCTCTGAAAAGGTGATCCGTGACTGGGCCACCACGTTGGCCCTCTGCAGACGAGCCAGTGAGACGTCGGTGCCCACGAGGAGAGGCTTACCCGACACCCGCTCGGTCAGCTCGGCGGCATACCGGCAGAAACGGACGTGCTCGCTTCGCTTGTCCTGCAGCACCGGCTCTTTCATTAGCTGGGGAGGTAAAAGAACAAAATATACAGGTTGAGTGGTTTGGGTAAAATCCAACAGTCAGTATTTTGGATAATACAGAATGAAGTAGAGAGCAGCGACCACAAGCCACAGCTGCAGAATCCTAAAAACTGGTGTTTGTCACAGGACGTTTGATTTTGCACCCACCTGCTGAATGTGGCTGCTGGTGAAGAGCGGCAGTTTGCTGATGATTTGTCTCACAGCTGAGCTGCGAGACAGTCCAACCAGAGCCTTGCAGGCCAGAGCCCGGATCAGGTCTGCATCAGTGATGGGCATCTTCACCGAGAGCAGAGACAGCAGCACCTGCGGGACACAGACACAGGCGTGCGGGATGGTCCATGACACAGGAGGCAGGAGTTTCCCATTGTTCAATATGCAATTAAAGGAGAAGTGATGTTGATTTTGAAATAGTTCACATGGTTTCACCTTGTAACGTGAGACTTTGCTGCTGCTGCAAAGCAGTGTTTGATCAAAGTGCATCGTCATGTGAGCCCACGACCGTTCTGTAAGTCTCCTCTCTTTCTCACCTTTATACCATTGTTGTTCTGCACCACCTGCCACATGTGGGCCAGCACTCTGTTGTGGGGAGCGGGGGGCTGCTGGGGGTGGAGGGACAGCCTCAGGGGCGCGACAGCAAAAGCACCTGCAGAGTTCAGGCTCTGGTCTGGAGCGCACACACAGTTTATTATCACCTGAGGGGGGACAGGGGAGAAAATGGGAGCTCAGTTTGGCAGAATAGAAACAAAACCAGAAAGAATTTGAATTAAAGACTTTTGCATAAACTGATAATTGTCACACTGTGAAAGCTTCAGTGTCTCATACACAGACAGGAAATTGTGTGTCTGTCTCTCAGACTTTGTGAAAACTCAATTAAAAAAAAAATTCAAATATGTGCCTTCCTTTTTTTTACATGCACACAAAACTACTGGCTCATTTCACAAGCTCAAAATATGAATCCCCTAATATTAACCCTTGTTTATTTCCATAAATCACAGTGCAGCTCAGGCAGAAAGGAATATTGTTGCTTTTACAGGAATTCAGTCATAAACCAAAGAGTTGTTCAAATAACAAATCTAATCTAGGGATGGAGCCAGATGTGAAGTGAATTCATCCTCCATGAACGTCTGAACAAGATTGCATAGCAACTTATTTGATAGTTATTGAGATGTTTCAGCCTGGACCCACAGCATCAGCCACAGGTTAAAGCCATCTGCTTACTTGTAGCGCAGACTTCTGGATCTCAGCATCATTGACAAACACTTCCCCCTCTGCGACGCCCAGAATGATGCTCATTCCTGCAGCAGATAGAAAATTGATGAACATGCAGGACAAAAGGAAGTTTTCAGTTAAGAAAAACTGAGAGTGATAGATGAGACTTGTACTGACCCACAGTGGAAACAGGCGACCTGGTTTCATCAGGGACTTCTACAGTGTCCGCAAGCACCAACTGGACCTTAGGAACCACCATCAGGATGGCCAGGATGTCCAATGCATAACGCACTGTGTCACTCCTGGATCGAAGAAAAAGGGTCCAGTTACTCATCAGTGTTGTAAATGTGTCAATATATACTCACACAGCAGGACAGAAGAAAACAGACAGCCTGAGAAAAACTAAATTAAAGCTAATTCTGCATGAGTTTCATAAAGTGAACAGAGGCGTTCCTTTACACTTCCTGTCTTATAAGTGACCTGGTTACCAGCTACCCACAGTGCACTTCACCTGCCATAGTAAGTCCTCCAGTCACAGGCGGCAGATATGAGCTGCAGCATCAAAGGGACACAGGACAGTTTGTAGAAAACCTCGACGGGTTCCCAGTGGAGCTGAGGAGGCCCACACTCGATGAGGAACTCCATCATCTCAATCACCTGCTCTCTGGTGTACGTGTATGCCTGGAAACAAACAGGGTAGATACACAGGTACTTCAATCTTTATACACTTTTCCTTGTTTCAGTTCCTGTCTAACATTTCTGCACAAACAGCATGATGATGATCAATTAATCAAATACCTTGTAAAATGGCTGCTGGGGAACGACGACGCCTCTGTCTGACGAGTGCAGAGACTGTTTGACCTGTTCAGCCTTTACCGCCAGGTGAGCCTCAAAGTACCTGAACAGAGTCGTCAGTGATCAGTTCATGCTAATGTATTTATCACACAGTGGTGCTTAAAACCCTCTACAGCTGGATGCAGTTCAGTACAGACTGCCGGGAGTCTGCCTATTGTACCGAGGAGGATTTGAGACTATTTAACCCTTTTATAACATCAGCATGAAGCAAAATGAAAGATTAACTGACCAACTGAAATCTAGCTGAAAATAAAAACAAATCCAAACATAAAAGTCTTCTCCTACAGCTTTAAATCTCATTGGACATTTAAAATGAAATTTATGCTACATTTAATTAAATCAGTTTGTTGGCTGTAAATTATAAGGAGGAAAACTTCACCACACGTCTGGATGTATGTGTTTGCATTCACTGTCAACCTTCCATTGACCTGTATCTGAACCATTCTACCCATCCATCCATCCGTCCATCACAGTACCTGCGCAGGGCCATGCAGGTGTGTTTGGCTGTCTGTCTGCTGGAGAACACATTGTCATCACTCATTGCAGACGCCTCATTCTCTGTGTTAAGGATCTCCAAAGTACTGATCTACAGGGAGAGAAGGAGACTCAGCAACATGTTTCCAGTTAAGACAAAGGTTCCACAATTTGTTTATCAGATTCACTACATCTCCTACTGTTACTAGTCAAGCCACATGACATCATCCATCAATGAGTTGGTTCACTTCTAATTTAATGAATGAGATACAGAGTGAAACAGGTTTCCCTTCACCGGGTTTATGTGCTTGACTGTACATTGTGTATGAAGCTTGCTGAGGCTTTCTAATTGTGACTGTCCCTCTCTCTACCAGCGTGGGCTGAAGAGGAAGAGGAGGGTCCAGGAGGCTCTTCCTCTTCCTGTGAGACCCGACACTGTTGGATAGTTAAAGGTGGGGAAGCATAAACTCATCCTGAGGGGAAGTTTCCTGACAGTTACTCAGCATGACATGTTGGCGGCATTCAAATGTTCCTGTTAGGATCAGGACATGAAAGGTTTGGTTCTGACCAGGTTGACGAGCCTGCGCAGACCGTCCTGGTGGTCGAAGAGCTGCAGCACCACTCTGAAGGAGAAGGAAATGGAGAAAAACATGGTGGCGTGGCAGACGCCGGAAGCGTGAGACGACTCCAACAGCCACAGAGCGTACGACACCATGTCTGACATCACGCCGTCTGGGAGCGTGCACACCTGCAAACACACACACACACACACACACACACACACACACACACACACAGACACACACACACACACACACACACACACACACACACACACACACACACACACACACACACACACACAGAGTAGGGATGAAGAACAGGATCCAAAGGACAGCCACTTCACCTCACTTTGGACTTCTGTTCATGTTTTACTTGATAAACAACTAAAACTATTTATCAGTTATCATAATCCTGATGAATCTATTTTGACTTCTTGAGTGAAGAGTTAACTAGAAGCCTTAAAACACCCACTCAAAGAAAGCAGTAGCAGCAGAAATGGCCTCAGTTTGAAGGTCCAATCCTGTGTGTGTGTGTGTGTGTGTGTGTGTGTGTGTGTTAACCGCACCCTCTCCATAGCATCTTGATTGTATGCCAGATAGTACAGGCAGAATGAGACTCCAGTCGCTGCCATGGACGGCCTGGGGATCTCCAGAAGCTTTTGCACTCCTCCGTGAGCGATGAACTCTGCTGCGAACTTCTTATGGAGGAGCAGCGAGGCGAGATACTGACGAGGGACAGAAGAGATGCACTCATGAACTCTGATGTTCAGACAGCACAATCCACGATCACAACCATCCCACTGTGATTCTTTGTATGCACATGATGCCTCCTGACAGTCCACAGTCTTATACAAAGAACTATACAACTTTAAAATGAAATCTGAATACAAGCAGAAACCCTGCATACATAAAACATTTTGTATAATTTAAAAAAAGACAGGACAATGTTGTGGTGCAAAAGATGAGACACCACTGCATGAAGTTATTAATTTAATCTTCCTGCAGCTCAGAAGAGCCCCACCCACAAAGGTTGAGCTTATCCTTCACATGCAGACATGTTCCTCTGCAGGGAGGGGCTGGACGGCCGGGTGACAAGTTACAGACGGGGGAAACCGAACCAATGCAGAGGCTTTACCACAGGGGCACTGCATGAGAGATGAACATCCAGCCTTTGACCTGCAGGTCCAGCTGATTCTGATTTTGTATCAGGATGGCAAGAGGAAAAGATCTAAGTGACTTTGAAGGGTTCATCACTGGGATGCAGGAGTTCACTGATGTTAACATAGACTTCTTATGAACTCACTGACTGGACTGAATAGTGCCAGAACTTGACCAATATCAAAGTCTTTACTGACTGTACGACTCTGCTTCTTTTATGAGTATCATGTGTAGTTTTGTATTGAGCGAGCAGCCGTCAGAGATTTGAGAGCAGTGATGGGGGACTTGGATTGGATGAAAACAATAATGGCTTTAGAGGTTGAGTCTTACCAGAAGAGCATCAAAGGTGAGCTGGACATTTCTGGTCTGCCTGAGGTCTATGTAGTTCATCAGCAACGACCGGGTGTCCAGCTGCATGAAGACAGCAAGCAGCTAGAGAAGAGAAGATTATTGCATTTACATTTGATTTAACAAGAAGAAGAGTAAAGCAAAGAGGTTTTGAAGAGGATGAACGTTGTGTGCTTTTTATCATTATTATTATTATTTGTTGGAAAAGTCTTTGGGATCCATAAAGAGGAAGTTGTTTCTTCGGGGTCTCACCTCCTGGTAATCTCCCAGCGGTGTCAGATACTGCAGGATGAGTCTCTGCTCCATGGCCGCGCTCAGCGGAGACAGGCGGTAGTCGGAGCCGATCACCACTGAGCTCACCTCAGACCAGGAGGAGCTGCTGGCCGGCTGCTCGCTGGCGTCGTTCCTCTCCACCTCCTCCTCAGCTCTGCTGGAGGGGGAGACGAAGTTGAGTTTCTGCTTGGCCTTCCTCCCGTTCTCCTTTACCGTCCGTCTCCTCCCCCCTCCTCTCCCTCCCTGCCTGTCCTCCGTGTCCCTGGAGTCTGGGCTTGCTTGGTAAACAAAGTCAGGAAGCAGTCGGGTCGAGCTGGATCCACCGCTGCCGCTGCTGCCACCATTTCTTCTCGGGGTCGAACCGAGCTGTGACTGAGGTTTGGAACCGGCCTTTGGCACGGTCCTGCTGCTCTCCCCCTCCTCTCCCACATGTTCCCCCTCCGGCTTGTCTTGCTGGTCTGATGAGATGTTTGAGGTTTGAGTTGGTTGAACCTGAGAATCCTGAGGTAGATTCTGTGGCGTCCTTGTGGGACTAAAGTGACTCTTGGCCTCTTCAGTTTGCAGCTCATGGAGGCGCCGAATCATGACTGGTACCTGGATGTGACCAAAAGGAAACAAGCGATGTCGTTAGATCCGAGATTGTGGGTATTTTATGGTATTTTTTTACAGTCACTTTGCCACAGTCATAAAAAATGTCTCACTTTTGGTGTCTGACTTTCAAAGAACACAGGACATGTGATTTATAGATAATACAAACCACATGTTATATAGATGTTATAGAAGACAAAATTCATGCTATTTAATATACAAACTTTATTTAACTCGGGGTAAAAACAGTGTTTAGAGAAAGGTGGGTGAGAACAGTGAACGACAGGATGTTTGTATGTTTACATGTGTGTGAGACTCACCAGCTGAGCGTTCTCCTCTCGGTAGCTGGCCGCCACTTCCTGGTTGCTCATGGCTCTGGCCAGCAGACCCGTGGCGTAGACGCACAGCGGTCGTTCCACTTCACGGGCCCAAGTGAACAGCTTCTCAACCAGACCCTCCTGTCACACGATTTATGAAGAGTATTTAAAGATCTAATGAATGCTTTATAACACACTATAATGTAGCTGCTACATTTCAAAGCATCTTCATCATCACTTTAACTTGATAACTGATTATTGTTCCGTTCAAATCAGCAACATGTTTGGGACTTTTCCTTCTCGACAAATGATCTCTTGAGCATCCTGCTGATGATACACAACATCTAACGAAGCTGAACCATCTCTGATCTGTAATTCATCTTTTGAAGCTGTACCTTCTCTTGGAAGAAGACGGCGGTCTCCAGGCCCGGCATGATGTTCTGAAGCAGGCGACAGGCTGCTGTGTTGAGGGTCAGCTCTCTGCCTGTCATTATATAAGTGTCCAAAAGCTGGAAAACACACAGAAACCTCATCAAAGCTCCTGTTTTGTAGCATTGTGGAACCTTTGTTTATTTTTGGACTGAATAAAATGAAACTAAATCTAAGTTCAGTCTGATCATCAAACTAACTGCTTATAAGACATTTCCTTTTCAACGTAACAATTAATATTAGAAACAAACAGTTGAATAATCCATGACAATAAACATAAAACCAATAAACATCTGTTTTGATAATTCAGCAATTTTTGAAGTATTTTTCCCTTAAAAATAGAAACCACTCTCTGCCTCCAGTTTTCTGCTGCTTTTCTCTCTCTTATATCAGTGAAAATTAAATATCTTAGGTTTTTCATTCTTGTTGTCAGAATCAGAACGAAACTCATCCATCACAATTTCTTGGACATGCATGCAGACTTCACAAACCACATCACACCCGGCTCTCCTCACCGCATTAGTGAAGTCATCGTTAATGAAGACTATCTTCAGGAGTTGGCCCAGCATGCAGTCTGGGTCTGCCCGTCCTGCAAAGGTACACAGGAAACTCAACAACCAATAAGAAGGAAGCTTCGGTTCAGCTCAGAAAACCTTGACCGGCACATTGTGAAAAGCTCGTTTGTGATGATCACGTCAGGCTAAAACAGGTACAGAAATCTGGAGCTTTGGAAACTGTGGATTGTTATAACAAGACAAAAGACAGAGTGGTTATAGAAATGAAAACAGCTGATAACCTGGGTGACGATCATCAAACGGATCAGGATCTGCTTTGTGATACTCTCCAGTCTCCCGTTCAATCAGCTCTGATATTCTGCAGAAAACACAGAAATGAGACACAGTCAGCTCCATGAAAAACTTCCAGAGACTCACATGGATGGACAGAGAGGGTCAGACATTAAGCCCCATCTGTGTCTGATCTAACAAAACAAATTACGATTACAGCTTTTCAGGAAGAAAAAAAAAATCACTGCTAACTTATTAAGGATGGACACCAGCTGCTCTGTGGTGCCCTGCTGTGCTTCTTCCCATTCGTCCAGCAGCGATGCCAGGTCCGCTTTGGCATCCACGGCCATGGCCACAGCCATGGCAGCGGACACGGCAGCCGACAAGGCAGACGACAGGGCGGCCGACACGGCAGCCTGCACTTCTTCTTCTTCTGGGGAAGACATTGGTGCCTGGTAGACAGAGGGAGGACAAGAGGAAAGAGGACGAAGGAAAAGAAGAAGAGTAGGAAAGAGCAAAGAAGAGCAAACAGAGTAGGAGGGATATTTAGATAAGGCAGTTTAAATCAATTTCAAAAGCTGCTGGTTCTACAGCGCCTGTACACAGACGTCTGGGCGGCAGCACATGTTTGTCCCACTTTCAGCCCCTCTCAGACGAGCTCAGACCCAGAGAGGCCAGGCCTGTTTCTGGATGTTGTCACAATATGGTTTTTGCTTTGCACTGCAGAGTCGTATCTTGCTTCTGTAGCTGCAGTGTTGAACTATGTCTTTGTCTTTTTTTAACAAAGTGTTGATCCATCCTTACTTGTGAATGACAGGATGAACCTTTCATACCCGATCATGATGCTATCACCTGTTACCAATGAACCTGTTTACCTGTGGAAGGATCCAAACAGGTGTTTTTGGATCAGTCCACATCTTTCACAGTCTTCTGTTGCTCCTGTCCCAACGTGTTTGAAACATGTTGCTGCATCATATTTACAGAAATCAGTGAAGCTGATGATCAAACATCAAATTAAACTACTGTCTTTGTGCTGTTTTCAAATGTCAAAAAGGAGTAAGAAACAATCACATTCTGCTTCATGTTTTACACAACGTCTCAACTTTTTTGGAATCATGGTAAATTGATCTTTTCATGTTATTGATCAACACATCTCTGTTGTCCAAATGAATGATTGTAAGAACATGTTAATAAAAAAAGAGTTTGGTCTCATAATGTCTAACAGTGGAACATTGTTTAATGAGATTTTGCATAAATTTGCCAGCTTACAATATCTATCAATATCAACCAATATCTTTACTAATACTGTAGGAATCATTTCAACAATGTGGCACAGCTCAACCTGGAGATTCACCAGGATCATAACACCAGTATTATGTTTACGGCTCATTCATAAGTGGCAACACAGAAACCTGCTGGGTTCGAGGTGTCTGAGTGTGACTCAACGTCGAGACACTACAGAAGAGGCTGTTTCAGAGGACCACAGCTGGAAGTGTCTCCGTGGTTGTGTGAGTCCAAACCAGCAGGTGTCCTCCTGTCAGGACAGCTGGTCCAGCAGAGGACACCTTCCTGTCTGTGAGCCGAGCTAACAGGCGGGCAGTTAGCAAACTTGGCTAACTTTCCTAAATTCAAGCCGCCGCCTCCGCTTCATCCGTGTTTGCTCTCAGAGTTAGAACACACTCAGCCCTGCTCTTCTCTGCTCGATGCTTCTGTGTGTTACAGCTCGGACCGGAAGCAGCAGCGTGTTGACAGTCGGTCGCCTCATGTCACTCACACACAAACAGCCTCAGCTAGCAAGAACGCGGAGTTTAAAACCAGACAAACTCACCTGTACAGAAACTTCCGACTTCTGTTTCTCACTTCAACTCGTCGGCGGCACAAGATTCCGCCAAATTAGCCGAAAAGGAGCAATTGAAACGACGCCGACACGAAACGTTAAAGAAAAGAAAAGTTTCACGTTTATTTTTCAAACTTCTCCCGGCGGCCGCGCGTGACGCCACCGAACGAGTCGACGTGAGATGACGACACACATCGAAGCGCCTCATGGGACTTGTAGTTCAGATCTGCAAGAACCCAAACCTGCTTTAGTTCAGACAGACAGAGTACTTTATTAATCCCTTTGGGAGGTTCCCTCCGGGAAATTGACACTTTAGTTCAGTTTTGTGTAGTTTTAAATTTTTTATTGTTTAGATTTATATTATTTATTTTATCTTACAAATTTGAACTAACATACAACCAATTATGTTCTTACACATTTTTGTTCAAAACCAGTTCGACCCATGAAACTTATTTTCACAAAACAATCTTAACTCAAGGTTCACAGACAACCACCTATTACAACCTTGAATAATACCTCAGAATCAGTTGGGGTTTTTTTTTTTGCCAAGTAGATTTTCACATACAAGGAATTTCATTGTGTTTTGGTGCATAATGATAAATAGAGAGAATTATAAAGAAAAAAATAATTAAAAGTACTCTCAAGAATAAATGTACTACAGAGTATTAACCACAAAGCATGAAAAACTATGGTAAATACGTAATGTGAAAATACATTATTTAAGTGAAACAGCTGGACAGTGCAGGAATGTGCAATACAGTATTTGCAGTATGGGAATATTAAGACGTCTTTGTCTTTGTCTGGAGTCAGAGTCTCGGTTCCCCAGATCCACATACTGCTCCTGTCATTGGACTAGAACAGCTGTCATACATAAAGAAAAATATGGAGCTCTATGTTTCTACTTCTGCTCATTATATAAAGATAAAATACTGATTAATAATCAATAGCTGCAATAATTAATGTTCAGTGTTTGGCTTGACTGGTCACCCCTCCCCAGAATTACACCAAGAGAAGGATAAACAAGTGCAAACAGTTTATTGAGTCTTTTGGACAAAAAGGTTTTCTACATTCACTGAAAAATAGTCAGTGTATTCCATCAGTACAATGTGTAGAGTTTGGCACCAGTTTTCAGATGCTTGTTGAAAAAAAAAAAAAAAACTACCAACAGAGCAGCAACGCTGTTTTTATTTACAAGGTTACATGAACCACATTTAAAACAGTTGAGCAGTCATAGCAAAAGCAAGAACACGAGAGCTGCCAGTCCACAGCAACAAGGTTCCTACACATCCCTTTTCAAAATGCTGTTTTTATACAAAGCCCTGGATAACTGCATATTTTATTCACTGTTTAGATCATATCACTCCAGATCTCATGAGAATGGCAGGATGATTCTTTACAAACATCGATCTCTGCTCTGATCTCTGACTTCTCTGTCGCAACTGGCAAACAAAAGTATTTCTATTTATCAATATCAAGCTGCAACGATTAGTCAATCAATCAATTAATCAATCAACTGAAACTTTATAAGCAAATGATTTAACAATTAATTATTTGAAGTTAGTCACATACTAAACTATTCATTGAACATCGCATGGGGCCAATCAATATTTTTTTTTCAGAACATTCAAATCTTGGATAGATCAAATTTGTGGTGTGTATTTTTCCCAGACATGTGCAGGAACCTTGTGGCTCGGCTAGTGGGTTTTCAGCTTGTCTCCAAACAGCGTCACGAGGAGTCCATACAGGAACCCTCCTGTGAGGATGAGCAGAGTGCTGGATACAGGGCCAAACGAAAGGAGGGCTCCGAACACGTAGAAGAGCAGCAGCATCAGTATCGTCCTGTAGCTGGCCAGCGGACGCAGGCTCAGTCTCGGCTGGCGGTTCCTCTCCAACGTCCGCCTGGACACTGGGCTCTGCTTTGCTTTCTTGGTGAAATCCGGATCCACCAAGTAGTGACGACCCAGGCGGCCCAGGAAGTCTGGACGTGAGCAGAGTGCATTCATGTGGCCTCCGAACTGCGGCAAGACAACAGCAGAGAGATGTGAATGTCTGTAAGTCTGAGGTTGTTTTAATCATCAGGATACAGTGTTTATCAAAGGAGCATGGCAAAGGTTTCAAGTTTATAGGAAAAAAAGATGATCAAACGTGTTGGTAGTTTTAGATCACTTGATATTAACTGTCCATTATTTACACTGACACTGAGAGTAAACTTAAAAAAAAGAGTTGAGTCTATAAAACTAAATCGACGAACTGACAGACAGTAAAACACTTGTCAGGTGACTCACCCTCTCGTTTAGCAGAGAAGAGATCCTGTAGAACAGCCTGACCAGCAGGGCGTTCTCATAGCTCCTAATAGGCTGCAGCTCCGGGTCTCCTTGATAGTGAATTTCAAACCTGCGCAGCCCACTTATGATCTGCACATAAGGCCAAACACACACACACACAGTCAGGGTTTTAGCCTTTGCAGCTCGACCCACAGTTCTAAAGTCTGCCCTCCTTCTCTTGTACAACAATGTGAAATCCTGACCTGCCTCCTGCCCAGGTCGGTTAGAATGAGCCCGTTCTCTCCCTGGATGCAGTCCGGCAGCTGCCTGCAGTTCCCGTCGTCCTGGGAGGAGGCCAGGTTGGAAATAAGCTGAGTCAGCTGCCCTTGGTTCAGCTGCAAAACAAAGACATGTAAGATGAAGCAGGTCACATGGGACTGACATGATCAAATAATGTAAGATACTGTATATAAGTTACTGTTAGGTAGTAACCAGTTGGGCAACAAGAACAAGCCTACTTAGCTTTTGGATTTAACAATATCAAGAAAAGTCATCCAATTTTCAAACTGTCCAAAGGATGAGTAACAAAAGTAAACAACAGTCGAACTAATCTGACCTTAAAGATTTGACACAAGTTCTCCAAAGCTCTGTCCAGGAATTCGTGGGTCTTCTTCAGAAACTCCCCGCTGTCCTCTGGCTCGGCCCCAGAGAAGGTGTTGTTGAGATCGGAGGAGCCCATCCCAAACCAGGACAGGAAGGAGTTGTTGGCCGCCACCTCGTTGGAGTGATCGGAGATCCGCTTGGCCGTGTGTCTGGCTTGTGCAATTATCTGGATTAACTTCATGACCTGTGAAATGGACAAAACATTCAGAGCACAGAACATCTGGGTGGCAGCACAGAGAACCCCAGTTTTATCTCAAAGGAAAATCCCACATGATGACGACACTCACCGCTCCTCTGAGCTCAGTGCCAAACATCTGC
Organism: Centropyge bicolor; assembly: GCA_037975185.1. NCBI lineage: Eukaryota > Metazoa > Chordata > Actinopteri > Pomacanthidae > Centropyge > Centropyge bicolor. The sequence continues at coordinate 166,508 of JBBMOC010000130.1, forward strand.
TTGTACTGGCAGTCCTGGCCTTCCAAAGCGTACACGTGACTCTTCACCCGGAACACCATGTCGGTCATCACCCGTTGCCGTGACGACAGGTAGCTGCCTCCTTGGCCGGGCGTCAGGTAGCCGCGGGGCTGCCGGTGGTGGAGGACGTGTTCGGGCTCCAGAAACAGCTGCTCTCCTGGTGAGTGATGTTTGCTTTAGTTTCTTTGTATATACAAGATGTACTTTCCCATTTATTCGCAGAGTGAAAGTGGATCCTCGCACAGTCAAAAGTTATCATAATATCTAGGGCTGAAACTAAGGATTATGTTCATGATTGACAGAGCTGCAGTTCAAACAGAACACAGACAAAGTGAAAAATGCTCATCACATTTTCTCTGAGCACAAAGTGACGTCTTCAGATCATTTCAGATTAATTAATTGCTGACAAATGTTCTTCTGTCATATGATGGCATAATGGTATATATAATATTTTCACAAAAATCAACTGCAGAGATGAAAGTGATTGATTGAAGAAACAGCTCATGTCACCTCGTGTCTGTGTCGTTTGCATTTCCGTTCTCACCTTTCTGGATCATCTCAGCGAGGTTTGGCTGAGCGAAGACTTTGGCCACTCTGAACACCATCAGTGCATTTTTGGCATTCACCAGATCTGTCCTCACGGTTCTGTTCAAAAACACCTGGAAGAGCTTCGTGTACATGAGCAGGTTCTCCTGAACAAACGTCTCCCTGTAAAAGAGTGAGTTAATGTCAGACACAAACTGAGCACAGCCATTACAACATGGTGCCCTCACTGATCATCACCTGCATCTCATCTAGACTCTTATTAAAATAGTTACCAACACAGAGAATTACATCACTTCGTGTACGTAGTTCTAAATATTTTCCTGTTTCGTTCATGCTTGCAGGAAATGGCGACTCTCTAGAATAATTCCAGAAAAGGAATTTGACTGTTAGCCAAAAGATAAAGACGTCAGATTCACCATTTTTCAGGTACTGTCCTGTTTTGGTCAGACTGAGGATTAGCCTTCTCCCCTGTGTATCTCCATGGTTGGATGTAGCTCAGCCATGTCTCCAACACCTAAAAAACAGAGCACCGTTGAAGAAATTTATTGGACTGTTACACAGTGAAATTCTGGATGAAAAGGCTAAAAGGGGAAAAAAGAAGGGAGCGGTTCGCCTGTTGGAAAAGTTGAAACAGAGCCAAAGAAAAACCTACCGCTCTGAAAGAGGCGTCTAGAGGCCAGTGACCGAAGCAGTGCTGGAGAAACAGGTAGAGTTTCTGCTGCACAAAGCGCTGCACCACCACTCTGCAGGTCAGAGGAACAGCGACGGACACAGGATTACATCAGTCAGTCAATCCCATTCAAACATCCATAAGCTAAGTTCATTTCATATGTAACAGTGACCAAGACCAAGTACAGTCAAAGCAAAAACAGACAAGTCCAGGAAATGAACGGGTCGACCTCTGACCTCTTGAACTCCTCCAGCGGGCTGGTGTGAGTGTGTGAGTGGGCTGAGGGAGAGGACGACAGCTGCTCGGGCTTCAGGCTGTTGGAGAAGGCGTGCAGGTGTTTCACCAGCAGACGAACCACCAGCACGTGCTCCTCTGTCGGGCTGAAGGGCTCCTGAAAAAGCAACCGGTCACAAAGTGCTGCACAAACACACGTTCAACAACCAGCTCCCACTTTCAAAAAGCAGCCAGTTGAAATGCATCCCAGCCCGAAAGCAGCCAAACTATCACCAAAGGCTCAGAGCACGTTCTCATTGGACAGAGTACAGAGGTCTCACGCCCTCGATCGTTCGCTTCTTCCTGGATTACTGGAGTAAGCTGAGCCTGGAGCAGCGAGACGGCCCCCGGTCTGTTTCACGCACTGAGGCGTTTAGTTTGCTGATCTGTTGTTAATGTAAGTGGCAGCGAGCACAGGGATTTGTCTGCTCTGTGCAGATGTGCTTCGATCTGTTCGGACCTGTGTTTGCATGCTTTTATTCCAATAAGAGTAGTGACTGAACTGCTGCTGAAACTCGACATCAGAGTTGGTTGTTTCTTCTGAGCAGTGTCACTGTGCTCATCCTGCATTCTACTTGGTTTCTTTACTTTATAATAAAATTATTACATCCTCAGTTGGCACCGTTTCAGCAGTGACACTCATCTCTGTCACCAAAAACTTCCTTTGAGTTTATCCCAGTATCTATTAAATCTGTTCAAGACTATGAAAGTAATCAAAGACTATAAGGACTTTATAAACATCTGATTTGATACTTGATGTAGATACGGTGAGTTTGACTTCATCACAACTGTGAATTATTAAAATGTAAGATCACAGTTACATTTTAATAAACGACAGGGAAACAGAAAGACAGGTGGGACCTCAGTGCTCCATGAACTGCTTACTGCAAAGCTGCTCTGTCAACATGATGCAATGTTTCCTCTGCTAGATAATGTCAGCAAACACAAACATTACCTCTGTGAAGTACGTTCTATACGAATTTGGGCTGAGAATTAAAGAATGCATTTAACAGTTAAATTATCTTTTCAATGGCATGTGAATTAATAATGATTGTTGAAAATGTAGTAGTAACTTTTGCATTACAGAGCAATCGTGTCAATAGAAAGAAACATTTATCAACCACATGAACAGGTAAAGCCACACAGCACACCAGATGTAGAGAAAGAAGCATGCCTCCAAAAACAGCGAGAGAGCGCAACACGAACCAGTAAAAAAAAAACTGCTCAAAGATTCAAAATCCAAAGCTTCATTCCAGGATAACTTTGGCTGTCAAGGATACTTCTCTGCTGAAATTCACAAGGCTAATGACATGATCTGAGTAAGGACCAATCTCTGCTGCTTGTGGATCCCTGTATGAAAATACTGACAACAGCTCTTTTCCAATTGTCAGCCAGAGAGTCATCAAATATGGCTGACGTTTACAGTCAAGCTCATTAAAAAGAGCAGAACTAGTTCCTGACCTATGGGTAAAAACATGAACAGGGAACTACTGCTATTTAATGAGGCTTGATCATCTTTTATCAGTTCACCTCCACGTCCACCTTTTAATAGCCAACCTGTTTTTTAAGAAGAGCCAAAACCATTCACATTATGGCTACTCATTGCAAAAGCAGAAAACATGCAACTACTCAGCCGCAGCTAATATCTGCCAGCATTCGTTTGGTGACTGGAGGGACAATGATTCACCGTGTTCCTCAATGTGAGAGAAGTACCCTTGACTGCAACCTTAACTGAGTGAGGTTTACCTCCAGGAGGCCCCAGAGGGGCGGGGGTGAATGAAAAGGTAAAAGTACTTGGTAGGTGTGCAGGGTCCCAGAGCCTGGTGGGGCGTGGGGTTGGCACGGCATGCTGGACATACTGAGGCGATACTGCAGCAGCGCCAGCTGTTCACCCGTAACCACCAGGGGGGAGAGGAAGATGAGGAAGAGGAAAGACAACAACGAAAAGTGGAGGAACAACAGCGAAGAGAGGAGGGGGGAAAGTGACAATAAGGGAGGGTGAGGAAGAGGAGGAAGGAACAGAAAAGGCAGCAAGAGGAAGGTACACATGAGAACAGGAGAAAAGGAGGCAGCAGAAAAGGAAAGTGCAACCAGACAGAAACAGTTGGCCAAAAATGTTCAGGAGGAAAGGAGCAGAACAGGAGAGGAGACAAACAAAAATAAAACTTTGACTGTGGGAACACAATGCTTTCATTGCTGGGGAACGGTGCAGAGACGTTTCCTGCTCTTCAGACAAAGAGGATGACATGGCTGTAGGGATGGGAATCAGCTCAGTCAGCTTTGTCAAGAGAAAAAATAAACAAATCGCTGCTGCTAAAAAGTGTAAAATAATGGACATGTGTTTTTTTTTTCCATCAACCAATTAAAAGTTATTATTTTTGTAGAGCTGTAATGCTTCACATGCTTCCATCTGCAATAATGACAGCAGATCAATGCATTTCTTCACATTTCTTCTTTTGGCATTATCAGTACAGACGGGAGCGACTGGATGAAAATAATGCGTTAATGGACGCGTTCACATTTTAATGACGTTTTCAGTCCAGCTTTAATTATTCCCATCCCTAATGTTTAACATGATTAACAGAGTGAACCATTTTAAACTGAAAGATTTTGTTGGACCAATGAAGCTGTCAAAATAATCAAGTAAAAGATGCAAAACATACGTGGAAATTTCTGTTGTCTGTTCATCTGTTTAACAAATGACCAGTTACACTGTGAATCTTTAGTTGAGCAAATTCAAGCTAATATCAACTTGGCCAAAATCTTGCAGTTTAAGGTCACTCTTCACACGGTGGACACAGAACACAACACAGTAACTCAGCATGGTGGTTAATATATTCAGTACAGAGCAGGTATTAACAAACACTGCTGCAGGTCATGTTACATGAGGAGTTAAAGGGCTGTTTCACTGTTTCCTATGCAGCTTTATGGAGCAGTAATGGAGTTCAGTCTGTGATACAGAAATTTAATACGCAACTATTTTGATCCTTGATTAATTGTCTAATTCATTTATCAAGCAAAGATGTCAAATATGTGACAGTTTATGTTACAATAAACTGACTTTGGGTTTAGGGTTAGGGTTAGGGGGTTAGATCATCAACTTGACCTCCAGAAACTTTTCATTTCATTTTTCTTTTAATGGTTTACAGACCAAACAGTTCATTGGAATATAAATCAATGTTGAAAAGATCCGTCAGCTGCAGCCACGATCTTAAACAAACAACACGCAAAACTACAGACAACAATACTGCCATATAAATACTGAGGAAACAGTGTGGATCCACGGGGTGGATAAGCAAGTGTGTACTGGATCACACTAACCATGCAATCTATCAAGCAGAGGGTCACAGCGTGTGTAGCTACAGGGCTGGATCCTACATGCTGTGTGTCGCAGTAAAAGAAACAAAAAACACCAGCATAAAGTCTCACTGTGATTGTTTTCAACAGGTGGGAAATCTGACTTTTTATCATCATCACAACCCATTCACAAATGTAATGTCTGCCTTTATTTGATGGACAGCATGAAAGGGAAAAAAGAGTCTATTTTATCCTGGCATTTGGGGAATCACAACCTATATTGGAGCAAGCTGTGGAAGTGTGTCGCAACCTTTAATACACTTTATTATCATCATTATTATTATCATCATAATGGGTCTGACTGAAAGTTTCATCTGCACACAACAGTTTCTTTACATGAGTGAGGTTGACTTTCACTGCTGTTTCACTGTCTTCTAAGGAAGTTAAAAAAGCTGAGTATAGTACCAGATTCACAGTCTCAGTCTGTGCTGCATGATCCACAAGCAACACCAGCAGACCTGAGAGGAAACAGTATGGACATCTGTCCAAAGGCATTTCCACAGGCAGGAGCACAGAGCATCTCTGCCTGGAGATCCTCCACATGAAAACATCCCCTGCATTGAAGGGGATCCAATTTGTTGTGAACCCACCACAGAGTCGACAGAAACCTTCACCAGATTGTGGCTTTTTGTTGGTGTTTCACATGCGAGCACACACAGAGAGAGTGAACAAAGCCAACACTTGACATGGACATGCAGCATGCAAAGATGAGGAAAGGAGGCAAAAGCACTACTACCAGGAACACATGCCAGACTCATTGATGAAGCAGCTTTAATCTGCAGCAGCTTCACTCTGCAGCTACTCATGTGCCTTAAATTCTAAAAAAGGTTTTAAAAGCATATTTCACATATAACATAGAGAATGTGATGCTTCTACAGCGGGGGAACAGAGATGCCTACTGTGCATTCACACTGCAAGCAACTCAAACTTAACCTCAGTCATCTGATTCGTGTCTGAACTCTGCCCATCAGCAGGAATTCATTTTAACACTTCGACACTCCTGGTGGTACTTTGACATGTGGCTGCTTGCAGTGTGAGCACAGTTATGCTTCAAGAGTGATTAAAACAACAGTTCTGTTTAAATCCTAAAACATCAAAACTCTATAATTTTCTCCATAACGAAGTTTGTGGAAGATTTTTGTTTTTCGTATTTACCAGTCAAAGTAACCAGTGCATCTCTTTACAGTAGCACCATGTTCCCACCCTGCACTGGGCAGGTGGGACAGAGAGGGTGAAGGTGTGGTGGGTGGGGTTGTGGTCAGCCAGTCAACAGCCAGCCGTGCGATGCTGCAGCGCAGGGGAGAGGAGGGGGGGAGGTGGGGGAATATTTCTCTTACCTTCACCTGAGGAGACTGTAGCTTCTGGTACATCTCCAGAGAGTAGTGATGGAGCCAGATCTCCACAAACATCTGAGGACAAACACACACACACACACACACACACACACACACACACACACACACACACACACACACACACACACACACACACTTGTAGCCTCAAATTCATACACTTCAAACACTAGAAAACTGTTAAAACATAATCAGTTGGACAAATCTTTCTCTTTGAGAATGTTCTACCATGTTAACCTTCTGTAAGTGGGAAGCACAGACACTCACAGCTTAATTAATGTCTTACTTGTAACAGTGTTTCAGACCTCCAGATTTCCTGGGCCGCAGGGTCTGCGTTCACTGACGGCTGATGGAATATGTGATGTTTGAGGAGACTGGGACTGTGAACGCCATAACCAGCAAAAGAAACACTGGATGATCTGTTAAATTTAAGGAAGGAGAGAGGAATTAAAAAACATTTTGAGAAAAATAAAACATTTGTCAGGTTGGGGTTTTTTAAATCCAGAACATGAAGATAAGACTGGAATCTTTACAGCTTCTTGCTAAAATCTTCAGACAGCTATGACTCTTACAGATGTATGAAAATACCTTGGTGAAGGCGCAGTGACGGAGCCTCTGGAGTCAGAGAAAGGGGAGGGGGGGACGCTTCCTTCACTGGGGAGGAAGTATTTGAGGTAAGTGTCCACCAGCACAAAGTAGGCGCTGTCAGTGGAGCTTCCATGATGCCCTTGAGGGTAGTTCTGGAAACATAGAGTACTGATCATTTCCCTCTTTAAGAAATAAGGCAGCTGGTTGTATTCATCCATAAGACAACAGCGAAGCTCACCACATATGTTATGTTTATTAAATCTTTATCTGAAGCACAAAAGGTCAGTCGGGCTTGAATGAGATTTTTAAGTTTTAGCAGACAATGATGACTTATCCTCTAGGTGGGACTAAAATATCAGAGTAATTTGTCAAACTCACCTTTGGTGTGATTAGACAGTAGGCAAAATTGAACATGAAGAATTCAAATGGATCTGCAGAACATTAAGGAATAACTGAACTGCATAATGATGTAAAGTCTGTTCCCCTCCTTGCCTTGTATGAACACTCCTGCTGTCAGACAGTGAGACAGTGCATCAATGTCTCAGAACAAACAACTGTAGACAACTGATTACAGCTGAAATGAAACGAGAGTTAACTGATTAGTCAAACATCAGGGAAAAAAATTGGTCGCTATTCTCATAATTGATCCATTGTTTCAGTTGTTTTTCAAGCAGAAACTGACAAAGAGTTTGAGTCTTGGTCATGTCAAAAGACATATTAACTTTGCTGACACAGATAAAACCCAGACAGTGGAGTGTTTGTGTTGGGAAGGATACTGAGGGCCAGGTTCAGAGTCAGCAGACCAGACAGGGGGAACTGCAGCTTGTTGTGGAACAGCGGACAGTCTGGGAGAACGCCCTCCTGGATGCAGGCCTTCACTGGACCCTTCAAGACACATCAGGAAGAGAAGTCCACAGTGAAATAAGCTGAGCTCAGATGTCATCTCTTTCAAAACTAAACAAAAGGCCATTTCATTATTTTATTATCAGTCGCATTTATCCTGCACTACATCATACATGACACAGACTTATCCAGAGCACAATGTACTGAATGAAAAGCTCAACAATAATTCCACAACACCACCTTACTGATGCAAATGTTCTTACCGGGAGATAATTGACAGGTATCTCATATTTGTACTCTTCTGCTTGAAGTTTATACACAAGCTTCATCATTGGCCCGCTGAGAAAAAAATCAGATGAGAAAAGGTTGTTTGATTTGATTCTTCGAGCAAAGAGTGAGCAGAACTACCCTTGGCTAAGCTTACTCTGATCAGAAAGAAAAGAAACTGTAACTACCTGGGGTTTAGAAACTCCATAACAATGTTGTACTCATTGCTCCGTGAGTGCAGGAGTCGCAGGTTCCAGCCAGCGATGATGCCGTCCAGACTGCCAAACACACTCTCCACCAGCCAGGGGAAAATCAGGTGCAGCTCCTGAAGAGAAACACACATTTACACTGTAACCACAAACTGGTAACACATTTTAACACAATGTTATATCTGCTGTGGCAAACAGACCAAAACTTTCACAGCAGTGAAAACCTTTACTGTGGCTGTACAACAGACAACACAGTGGCAAGCTGCATGGAAACGACATGTATACTTGGCAAGTGTTGGAGGAAGAAGAATGCAAATATCATCTAAACCTGAAGTCAGTTAGTCAAAGCAGTATTATGTCTCGCGGCTGATTTTAATGAATGAAAATGATCAGAGGTAAGAGGCGCAATATAGGAGAGAGTAAATACACCAGACTGATTCAGATAAAAATAGTTTAGACTTGTAATTAGATTAAGATTGTTATTATTAGATTATCATTAGATATAAGATTATTATTGACCAGTGAAAAACAGTGAAATTAATTATACTTTTGTTAATGTCTAAAACAAAAAAGTCCTTTTAGCAAAGCAACATAAATGGCAAATCTGGTTAATTGAGTCAGGAGTGGGCGATTATTACTATGGACCATCACTGTCCTCACAGAAGTTCTGTGGCCACTGTTTCAGTGCAACATTGTCCATACTGGAGCTACAGACAACAGTGAAACACACACCCACAGACTGAAAACACTGCTGCCTAACACTCATCCTTTGTGTCACTCAATGCAGCACCAACAGCTGCTCTCAAACACAACTTCAGCTGTCACATGACAAAAGGAACAATAATTACATTTGTGGTGAACTAAATGTCTGTTACACATGGGAACATGTAGCACTGACAAGACTAACTGACATCCGAACCCAGGAAAGCTCTTTTTCTGAAAAGTGAAAATGAGTAAATTCCCTTTGAAGTGAAAGTGATGACACTCAAAGTGAAAGGCAGACGCCACAGTACGAGCAGCTGTCTCCTAACACAACAAGCATTAACCATAAAAGGTTAGGTCAGGCCTGACCTGCTGCGTCCAGTTAAGAAACAGACAGCTGACTGAGTCGGTAATGTTGGCATCCTTTGCAAATATTTCTGGCCAACAAGCTTGTTGAAATATTATGTGGAGATGAACAAGAATGTCACTTGACTGCAGAGTGTTCAGGAAACAGCTGCTATACTGTACACATGAAATACTGCATGGCACAGGCACTGTTCAATATCAGAAGTAATGTCTTCATAAATGCATCTAGTTCACCAATCAATACAATGAATTTAACAGCAGGAACAAAACATCTGACATGATAGGAAATGACATGACTTGACAAACTTCACAGTCATCTTTCAGCCTCACAGCGATTAGTCATTTCAGTAAATATGGTTCTAAAAGTCCACTGCTATTCACAAGATACAAGACGAGACGGTGGAAGCAGGGTTAGCGGTACCTTTGCAGGATATTCATCGATGATCTTCACCAGATCTTGGCATCGCTGGAGGAGAGTTTTGGTAGTTGAATCAGCTTTAAGATTGGCCTGGAACAACATCAAAACACAGTGATGAGCACAGCCAGAGACAGCTTTAGCAGAATCATTATAAGGGACAGTTCAGATGGACAAAAACAATCGTTGAATCATGATTGAAAGAATCATGCTGAGTTAGATGAAGAAGTGGATGAAGTTTACCAGCAGCCATGTTGAGTTTAGACAGAAAGTGTAAAGAGAGACTCACCAGCAGGAAACTGGGCTGTTGTAGTGTTGGAGCAGCCATGTAGGCTCCTTCTGATTATTCCTTCCTATGCTCAGTCCACCTGAATCCCACCTGGAGGAGATAAACACTCACAACTTTATATTTCCCCTCAGCTGGAGTTAACTAGCTTAGCATTACTTTCTTAGCCTCCTCAGCAGAAACCAAACTTGATCCTTGAAACAAATGGATGCTGTGCACACAGGATGATAACTGCATGGCCTCGTTAATCCCACAACAATGTCTCCCATTGACTGGAAAAGTCGGCAGACAGTCAGTCAATGAACCATGTCGGTCCTGAGCGGGCTTGCTAGCTGCGGCTAACTGACTAACGGCAGCTAGCAAAGAGCTTAACTGACATGAAGTCCTTTACAAACAGGAATCACGGCCTTTGAATAAACTTCTACACTTTCAACTGAACAACTTTTTACCTTCGCTGCTGACAGCAATTCGAAATTGACACTATTTCCCCATCAACCGCGTTTCCATTAGTTGTGATTCAAACACGACCGAGTGTGCGGCTGCGGCTTCTTCTTCGGTGTTTGTCTGACACAGTCATTGTACCGCGCATCACCGCCCCCTGCTGGAGGAACTCCAACATGCAGTTCAAGGTACACTCCTCACAATAATAATGAAGAACAATAAAAAGAAATGATTATTATTTTATTAGTAGTAGAATATTGAATTATTAGATTTATATATTACATCCTTGAGATTGAATGAAGCACATGTCGACATAATGTAACAGTCAAGTCACATTCTCCTACACCTTCTCTCAACATCTGTCCAGGAATACGTGGCCTCCTGAGTGACCTGCATTGGACAAAAGTTATAAACAAAAAACTCATATGTTTTTATGTTTTTTATTTTACATAATTTGGTGGTTTATTCACATACAGTAAAACACAATGTTATCACTCAGTTCTTGATCTCAAAGCTTATCAGAGTTGTGAAGTTTAAAAAAGTTTTGCTTTGGAGAAACACAAAAGTTTATATAAACACTGAGAAAATCTACTTACTTCTAGTATATAAAGAAAGAAAACTATCAAAAATAGAGTTCTTTAATATACATTGATGTGAATAATAATTATTAGTTACATGGCTGAATTAATAAGCTATACATAACGTATTCCCAAGCAAGGTCCATGTCCTGTGTGCGTTTCCACTGAGGCCCGTATTCAATCCATGAGGCGTGTATGAAGCCCAGATCTTATCTGTGTAGATGAGCATTACATCTCAGAACAAACATAAATACACGTAGAAAACATTACATGTTTTTGTTAAACACAGTTAAATGTGTAGCAGTAAATCAGGCAAACACTTGTCTGTTTAGTCTTCTGTCATTAATTTATACTGTATATAGGTGTAGCATATATATTTCTGTCCGATCCTGATACATTTTCACCTGTGTGTCGGCCAAGAATGATTCGGTGCCATTTGGCAGATGCACTGCACAACTGGTTGTGTAGAAGCTTTAAAAACACATTTTAGATAGAAAAAAGGGACAAAGTAGGAAAAGGATTGTTGAAGTGTGGATATTAAAGTAAATTCATAACATCTAAATAAAAGTAAATAGTCTGATTCTACTTTAACCCACTAGTCTCTCTAACACTACAAGAAGTCACTTTAAACTCAGGCCAGTCGGCTTTAACAGTTTTTGGCATCGTTCAGAGAAGTTTGTCCGCTTGTTTCTGTTCAGATAATGAGGCTCCTCCTTGTACAAACTGTCAGCAACATAACATGGATGTTAAATTCTGAGGTGTGTCATTGGTTGATTGATCGTTCAGATGCCACCATGCTGATCTGAATTTCATGTTACAAGTTAACATTTTTTGTTTTAGCTGAAATTTGAGGTCAACTATGTCCAAAACAATAATGAATGTTGCTTTTAATATGCATATTTTTTTCTGCACATTCTTTTCTCTTGTGTCTAAATATTCGAACTAATCACTTCTTTTTTATTTCTGACAGTCTTTGATGGCAAATATAGTTGGTGTCAAACCAGCTGGCATGAAAAACATTCTTGATGGAACCCTTCCTGGTCCTCAGCGTGTACAGGATCTGCTGTCTGTAGTCAGTGTCTGCGTTCCCCGGGGGACTAGAGGGGGATCTCAGGAGGGTTGTTCCTCCTCACCCGGGCTTTCCTGCTCTCCTGTTTCAGCTTCAGAGTGCGAAGCTTCTGCTGCCGGCGTTTCTCTCGGTACCACAGCTGCTCACAGTACTCGTCCACACTCAGACTGTTGCTCCCCACCATGTGCAGGTCTTTGTAGCTCCTCAGAGGAAGCTGCTGGGGCAGCCACGAGTTCCTGTGGCCCGGCAGCGGAGGCGGCAGTTGGAGGGGGCCCGACTGGCCGAGAAACCCGGGGCTGATCTTCCCGAGGACGGCGGGGCCCGGGTGGTTGTGGCTGTGGAGCTGCTGGTGGCGGGTTGGGTGGAGGCTGTCGTTGGGGATGATGTGAAGGCGGTACCGGGCCAGGACGTGGCCGTAGGAGTGCTCGCGGCCGGTGCAGGTGTAGAGGCCTGCGTCGGCCATCTCCAGGCGTTGAACCAACAACCCCCGCTTCATGTGGAGGGAGCGGTTGTCATCACTCTGAGGGAGCTGAGAGCAGGAGACAAAGAGGAGGGTGTTCAAGTCGACAGTCACATGTAACTGAATCTCAGGCTTCATTTGACGGATTCCTTTAATATTTTCAAGCTTTTATTTGCCACATGCTGAACGTATCTCTACATTGTGCAGTAACATGTTTTAGCAGCTCCCTCCAGCTCTGTCTTTGACATAAGAAAAGACTCAGATTTCTCTTCAGATCATGTCAATCTTTTGCCTCTTACTGAAAATTTTCCTAGAGAAGATCAGTTACAGTTCTATTCAATTTTTAGATGCTCTGCTGTAAATTTACAACTAAAGACAAGATAATAATGAAAATGTGAAAAATGAAATACAAATATGAAAGAGATGCAGGAGAGAGCCATTTTTTAACGTGTTGTGTTTAATAAAACATCATCAAATATCAAAATGATGCTAATATCTCTGTAACTTTAGTGATAAAACGGTAATTAAACATCCCAAATCTGAGCAAGAGGCAAAACTTCAAGGAGAGAAAACTGGGTACATATTTGAATTGTGAAGAAACTGAGAGATGTTATCACACCTGATGTTTGAGCGAATCAGGTGGGAGACATGTGACTCACCTCCCTGCCTTCAGGTGTGTGACTGAGAGTTTGCTGCTGGTTCTGGGAGTGTTGCACCGTCCACCTGAGCTCAGCCTGCGGAGAGCGAGGAACACACTCCAGGAAGGTGGAGTTTCCCTCCACGCCGTACACCATCTTCACCTCCACAGAGCTCGAGTCTGACAGAGGAGAGGGATTATAATGAAGATAACATTCAGCTTCTCTTGACACCGAACAGGTCAAGAAACAAACATGTTTTCCTTCCTTTAGTCTCATAATCAAACTTGTCTGAGAAGCAGTTGCATTTACACAATACAACCCCTAGAGGGCGCCCTCCTCCTGCCTGCACAACAGAACGGTAATGAAAGTACTTTACTGAAGGTAACAACTAACTGAACTCTGTGTATTACACAGACAGTAGCCAAAATCAACACATTTAAATATTTTACACTAATGATGCAATATTTCAAATTAAACTTCAGAAATACACAAAGGATTTAATAGTTTCTTTCTCTCACACAGGAGTGAAATTTTGCACGTGTGAGAAGCTCATTCATTTCTTTCCTGCATTGCACTGTGGGAAATTAGCTTGATTTTTTATACTGACTGTTTTCATTTCTTAAAACTGTTGCTGCATCCACAAAACCTGCTTCGACTGAATGTGTATTAGAAAACAAACAGACATCAGGACTTTAGATTCAAACATTTTCTTTTCGAAGATGGATAAAATCTCTGAGCCATTCATCATCCACTATTCTGACTGAACATGGAACTTTGTCTTATATCTCACATATGTGTGAGTTCATGAAATCTGGTTCATGCTCTTTAAACGTTCGCTCAAAGCCAAACTCAAACACAGTCAGAGATTCAGCCGTCCCACTGTGACGTTTCACATTCCATCACTGCAACAGCACGTCAAGATACAGAACGTAATCAAT
>JBBMOC010000130.1:183023-191468 GCA_037975185.1 Centropyge bicolor
CGAGACTCGATACGGCCGAGGGAAGGAGAGACCTTCGCGGTGACGTGGCCATGCTGCGTCACAGCCGACTGAGCGAGAGCCGGCCTCTGGCTCAGACCCAGCGTCCAGCCAGCCGCTTCACCCCCGGCCCCGCTTTGTGTGGAGCTGGTGGAAATGGGTCACTTCCTGTTTTAATCTCATCTGGTTTCCTGTTTGTTTGTGTCTGTTTTTGCTTGTTGTGGTTTTCTGTCTCTCTTCCTTCCCTTCACCTGTGCTCTGTTTAAAAGCCTCATTTCCTCTCACTTCTTTTAATTCATCTCCTCTATTTCTATCATCTCTCTTCTCTTCCTTCCATCTATCTGATTTCTCCATTTTGGCCTTCTCTCTCATCTTGTTTCAGCCCTCCTCGCTCCCCTCGCTCCTCTTCCATATTAGCTTATTGACACAGAGGACCTTGGGAAATATGCGCCCTGCTATCTGTTTTTCTGTTTAGTGGAGTTATTCCAGACAAATATGTTCCACTGGAAACTGAACGTGAGGGCCAGCACATCCCAGGGTGCAGGGCCGGCAGATGGGCACCGGGAGACACCAGAACAAGCTCCGGGATTTTAGCCATAAAAGTCCTGTGTGGCTACATGTGTGTGATAATCTGTTCAGTTCCTGTGGGATAATGTGAACAGAGGAAAACAGCTTCCTGAGTGAAGGTGTGTCACCAGGGTTCAGGTAAAGCAGGTGTCGACTCACAGGTTGGTACAAACCATGAAAAGTGAAGTGCTGTTAATAAACTGGCACATGACGGAGTCTCACACTGATGTGGACATGATGCATGATGGGAGTGGTCAATGTCATTAAAAGAAAACTTTATTGAAAGCTGTATGTCACCTGGAAAACAGTCATCTCCTCCAGGATGATCTCCTCTGTGTCCCAGTTGTCTCTGATGACTGACACTGCCTTCACCACCTTCCCATCATCTGGAAGGAAGACACATTTACTGACGTGTCAATACACAAACACTGTGGGTTCACTCATGTAAACATACACACAAAAAAATCATTCATTCATATTCAGACTTTTGGACTTTGACCGTCCTCCAGTATTAGATTTAAAACAACAGAAAAGCTTTCAAATTTGAAAAAGTAACTTTGACACAATAATGAGCTTCAATATTTTCTGACCTTTTTGATGGTCAATCACCATCATTGACTAAATGTGTGATTAAGGTTTCTCTTCTGGAATTGTGATTAATGCATCAGTAAGTTGTTTAAATGATAGAAAACACTGATGTGAATATTTCATGTCACTGTTGCTGTGGTGAGAGGCAACAGGCAGGTTCTCTACAGTCGTGACCTTAGTGACAAGACACACACAATAAGAACAAACCTGAGGGAGGATCTATGGGACCAGCTGTTACAGTGAAACTACACACTGGATATGAGCTGCATAAACACACACACAGGAGCACACACACACACACACACACACACACACACACACACACACACACACACAGGCCAGATCATTAGGACACATTCAGACACACGGTGGGACATAGACACAAGGAAAAAGAGACATTCAAGGACAAGTGGACACACACACACACACACACACACGTTCTGTACTTCTGTGCTTGTGAGGACCCTCATTGACATAAAGCATTAACCAGTTTCGTTGCTGTAAACTTAACCTAAAGCCTCAAACAGCCCTTTGAAGGTCTGTCTGAAACTAAGAACGGAGCAAAATGTCCTCACTCAAATTTGTTCTCACAAAGACAGATGTAGACACACACACACACACACACACACACATAATGTCAGGATGCTCCCAGGAAACCTCACAAACCTCAGAGAACCCACTGTGGGAAATCTCCGGTGTGTGTGTGTGTGTGTGTGTGTGTTTAGAGCTGTATGTCCCAGACTGAGACTATTACATACTTGTGTGTGTGTGTGTTTAGAGCTGTATGTCCCAGACTGAGACTATTACATACTTGTGTGTGTGTGTGTACAGATGAGTCTGTCAAACAAACCAACCCTACATGGACTAATGATACAAGTAGCTGTCTGTGGCCATCAGAGAGCCTCGGAACGTTTCATTTTAGAGTCCAGATAAAATCTGCTATCTGTGTGTGTGTGTGTGTGTGTGTGTGTGTGTGTGTGTCTGACAGCAGACCGGCGTTTCTTCTTCTTCTTCTCGTCTCAACCCAATACGGCAAAAATAAACATGTAGAAACCATGAATCAAGACGAAGATGTTTGAAATGCTTAAGAAGTTTGAAATGGATCCGAGAAGACGCTTTGAAAATGTACGTGTTCATCATTGGACAGGAATCTGCCTGGTCGAGATCAGAGATGAGCTCTGTGTTTACTGGGCACTGATACTTAGTAGCTTCTTTTATCTCGTCTCCTTTTATTTATTGCAGATGTTTTGTATTGATTTGTGAATTTACTGAGACGACACGAGGCTCCAGTGTGAAGGTCGTTCATCTGAATATTAATCAGCAGGTCAGCTTCGACCTTGTGCTTAACCCTCCTCTTGCATTTGTCGTACCCTCCCTTCCATGACATTTCCGGGTCAAAAGTGACCGGTGTGTTTTGCAAGGTGATAACTCTGGAACCCCTTATCCAATTTTGATGGTTGACATCTCATTTGAACAGTCAAAGCAAGTAGAATCAAGGGGTGTCAGACAGAATGACACCAGGGGTGAATTTCATGTTCTAATTTTGGAGAAAGTTCAAAGATAGCGTTTGCTCTACATTACTGTATTCTATAAAAATGCTTGCCATGTAGGGTGTGTTTACTGGAGATGGAAATGCTTTAGTTAGTGTTGTAGCTGAGTTTCTTCCCGTTCCAATGATGTATGGGATGTATAGATTTGATACAGGCAAGCCAGTGTTTGGTCAGTATATAGTCCGGACGCACCGTCAAGTTTAGCATTGACTGCACTCACTGTGATGAATATAAAAGAAGACACTTATACTGTTTTCATCAATGAACACTTACTGAAAAAGAAATATTAAAAAAAAAGACAATAACAGAACATCAACATGATTTGTGTGTGTGTGTCTGTGTATGCATGTGTATGCCTGCATGTGTGTGTGTATTGACACACATAGTTGTCAATGCACAGTTGTGGTGGAATGTTCCTTGCAGATGTAGGCATGGCACTTCTGACAGGCCTGGCTAGTTTTTCTGTCTCAAGGAGCACAGAGCTCGCACCTCTTCCTTTTCTGACCTTGGCAGGGGGCTGTTGGGGGAGTGTCTGGAGAGTTCTGCACTCTCTTTACCAGACTGGCAGAGGCTGGTGTGTAGGGAAGGCGCCATTGGACGACTGGAGTCTCTGACCTCTCTGACAGAAAATCACCTCATCAATGAGTCAAATGAGAGCAAGGCACAAATACATATGCATGAGAGACAGAAAGGGAGGGGCATTTAGTGAGAGAATGTGAGAAGTTTTTCTTTAGAGCTTGCACCTGTGAGAAGATTTGATACATTCTATCATATAGCCCGAGAAAGTGAGAGGTTCCCGTAACCTGCAGTAAATTGTTGTGTGTGTGTGTGTGTGTGTGTGTGTGGAGATGTTTTCCATCTGCAGGATGAGCTTAATATACTCACACCCATTCATTTCTTATGGCGGTCACTTTTGACCCGAAATATCATAGGAGGTACACTGTTGAATAAATCACTCAAAATTCAATGTAAGTGGTGATCATCAATTGTATATGTTCAGAGGCCTAGTGTGGAGGATAACATAAGGTCTTGAGGCAATTGGATGAAAAACATAATATTTATGATTAAAAACAAAGTCACTCGGTCACTTTTGACCCGAAATGCAAGAGAAGGGTTAATATTTATTATGGATGTGGTTAGTTGGAGGTCAGCGAACCAAACACAGGAACAGAAATCTCTGCTTCCATTTGTTTTTAATCTCCTTACTTTCAAACAGTTTTGTCTCTGCCCAAAAAACAAGCCAGTGTTTGTAAAGTTTATGTCAGACTCAGAACCTGGTCCACCATCACACCTGAATTTCAAAGCGAGGATGCAACCGCAGAGGAAAAAGCGAGACCTGCCTTCATCTCAGAAACAAGCAGAATAAGAACTTGTGGAAACATCTGCCATCCCATGTCTTAGAGTCAGTTAAGACAGATGATTAAATGTCATGCATAGATGGATATCATCTGCATAGCATCTCTAAAATTACAGTTATTAAATTAAAGTTAAAACAGAAGCATTACCAGGGTTGAGCACATCACAGTGGACGACCTTCCAGCAACCCGCAGACTTTTCAAAGGTATTTTTCATTTTTAGAATAAACCACCTTGACTTAAGCACGTGGCCAAAAGACATTATCTACCTCGACTAACAGCAGGAAAAAAAATTAGCAGATGGGAAGTAGAGTCAAATCATTCATCCTGGTCATAACGTTAAAAAAATCGGAGCACTTGAAAGAGCAGAAAGAGAATTTATCAGGCAGGTAAATGTGCAGTTGATGGGGAGATGAGAGATGTTGGAGAGGAATCCACTTAGAGGAGACGTATGGAGCTGCCGGAGCACCTCTGGCCCCTCGGCCTGTCACCAGCAGTTAAATAAGCTCCACCATTTATCACACACACACACACACACACACACACACACACACACACACACACACACACACACATACACACACAGCTTCAGGGTTTTTTTTATGGACACACACACCAGGTAGGATACAGAAGAAAACACACCTGCAAACACATAAGTGTGTATGTTGATGTACACACACACACACACACACACACACACACACACACACACACACACATTTACACACACACAGAGATCAGACACACTCGAGAACCCATTCACCCTGTCAGAAGTGTTGCTTTGGGATAAACCAGTAAACTTCCTCATTTTCCACCTTCAGGGGTTTTGAAGGATAATGAATGAATGAAGGATGTTTACACACAACGGATGAACAGATGAACCACACTCAGTCACCCGTAATGACATTTTAATCATGCGGTTTGGTTCGAATGTGAAGTTGTGGAAAGATGTCTTAACTCATTCTTAAACAGCTTGTGATTTTTGAACTACCCACGTTAAAACAGGTTTTCGAACATTATTTTGTTTGAAGAAATAAAATGATAGAAAGTGGCGTGAATAAAGTCAAATATCAGTGACTGTAAAATCCCCCCCCTCCCTCCCTGTTCTTCCGCCTCCTCACCTGTGCCCAGGTGTAAGACATCGTAAGGTCCGTCCTCGGCGTCCACCCTGTCCACCACGACCTTCTTCAGCATGTAGGCGGCGTTGACCTTGGTCAGGACGGGGCGGCCGCCCAGAGGCAGGACGGGCTCCCACATGAGCTGGTGCTGCCGCATGAAGCTCACCACCTCGTCGGAGAAGTCCTTGGTGGACTTGTGGAGGGCGTCGTACGTCTCGCTGGGACACTGGGGGACGAGTCAGAGGGACATCATGAGCCAAACAGGAGGTTGAACACTTCAGGCTTGGAGTTAAAATCAGACATAAAGAAAAGCTTTTTGTGTTTATAATGGAACTAAAATGATTTCCTCAGGGCAAACACTGTGGTTTCTACAAATCTCACACTTAAAACAATCTGAGACGGAAAATTCAGTGTTGTGTTGAACTGGTTGCGACACACATTCCCACTAAAGCCTCACCACAAGCCAAAAGGCTGGAAACCGCTGCACTACACTGAGTAATGATAGACAATTAACAAAGTGGGAAAACGAAGCTCCGAGGAACAGAATGAGTTTTTATTATATGTGAGATTCACGACTGTGGCATCATTAACTTCATTTGCTGTTATTTAAGGTGCACAGTCACACAGTATGATGATGTCAGACCAAGCCTCTGTCATTGAGCTGTGACCAGAGCTTCTCTCATTTTCTCTCTTGAGCTGCTTCTAATCATCTGCTTTAAATTGTGTAAAATAATTTTTGTATTTTAGCCTCAAACATGAGGATGATTATGGTGCTGATGTTGCTGTTAACAAAAGCCCTGATTGTCACCGAGTTGTCCTAATTTGTTCTGTCAGAAGTTTCTCTATCTCAGAGTGTGTGTGTGTGTGTGTGTGTGTGTGTGTGTGTGTGTGTGTGTGTGACTGACGTGGCTGCGATCAACCTCAGGATCCAAACCCAGTCCACAGAGGTGAATTCCCCACCAGGGAGAATGAAATAACACCTGACACAGTCACACAGTAAAACCCCAGCCTTCCTGACAGGCTGACGTTTCCCAGAGGAGTTCGGTGCCGAGCTGTTAAGTCAGCAGACTTTAACCCTCTCACGGCTTCATCAGCTTGTTTTCATTAGACGAGTGTTTGAAGTCGGATCTCACAGGAACTTCTCACTTCTTCACACAAACACAAACACCGTCCTGTCGTCACGGCATTTACACAGAATTATGGGCTGTAAATTTTAATAAGCATGTGACCGATACCTTAAGGGCTAATTACAAAAAACTGATTTTGTCACTTGCACAAAGTTTCTACTAGTTTCTAAATTCAAATGTCTGATTGTTACATTTCTGGCACAATGATACGATGAAAGCAAATAGAATTTAAATTGAAAAATCAAAAGTAAAATGCA
The DNA here is from genome assembly GCA_037975185.1 of Centropyge bicolor. Classification (NCBI taxonomy): domain Eukaryota; kingdom Metazoa; phylum Chordata; class Actinopteri; family Pomacanthidae; genus Centropyge; species Centropyge bicolor. The sequence continues at coordinate 189,583 of JBBMOC010000130.1, forward strand.
TTTACAAATCCGTTTCTTGTTACACTGAAAAATCAGTTGACCTCAGCACAGACCGTTTTCATTGGCTCTGTTTGTTTGCTGTAACTGGACACACGAAGCTGTCGGACACTTTCTTCCTGTTGTGGGGATAAATATCTCAAAACCATCTGCATTACTAAAACAACGAGAGATGAGAGGAACAAACATTTGATTGGAGGGTTTCTGTTCATTCACCCTTGCACTGAAGCTCCTGCCCCGTCTGTCCGTACTCACCGTGCCGGGCCTCGGGTATGGGATGCGGCCCTTGTACTCCACCCAGCGATAGTCGGGACCTTCTTTGTGGGCGAACGGCCCGTTGAAGGCAGCTCGGATAGACGCCATGGAGTAAACACACACGGCTGAACCACGAAATATGGAGCTGAGGGAGAAAGAGGATGTTAGTTAAATAAACAGGTAGAGAAGGAAAGGTTTTTATAGAGGATGGAAAAGGGATGAAAGAGGGAGCAAGGAAGGATAAAACCAGAGGGAAGGAGGGATCGGAGGAGATGAGGGAATGAGCAAAGGAGGAGAGGAAAAAGAGGTGGGAGTGCTTTATTACATCAGGGTTACAATAACACAACCAGCTGGGCCTCTTGACCTTTGACCCTGACACCCACCCACACCTGACCTCTCTGATCCTCCGGCCCGCTGGGCGTGCACGTGGCGCCTGTGAGTGTGCACGTAGCGGAGGAGGAGGAGGTCTTCACAGCGCTCTGCTGTTCTGTCTAAAGGAGTTTCCTTCTACAGCAAAAGATTAGCATGAACTTTTCAGAAGACTTTCATGAGACCAGCAGCAGGATCCTGAACGTGAGCACAGACGGATCCTGTCACCACATCAGAACTGAAATAACTGGACCCATTTTTCACCAGTCTCATATCTTCTGAACATTCTGTCATTCTGTTTTCACAGACACAAATCAGTCTCTGTGTCAGTAACACTCTCACAGCATCTGGCAACATGATGATGATCCAGTTTGCTTTCATTCACCCGTCTGGAGGAGACCAGGAAAGGAATTCTCCACCAGAATGACACAACTGATCTCAGACCACAATACAGGGAGAGCCACAGAAAACATGTGAAACAGTCCAATGAAAAAATAAAATATGAAACTTTGTTTTTAGGAAATGAAAAATTAGTCTTTATCCTGTCAAAGTGAGTGACATCATCATGCATTTATTAAACATCATGCAAAGTGAAAAATCAGCTCTTTCCATCTATTTATTTATTTGTTACCAAAGTCATGAAATGAAATGATGCATCCTGCTCTGACTCTGGACCTGGACCTGGACCTGGACCTGAATCTGGACCTGGACCTGGACCTGAATCTGGATCTGGACCTGAATCTGGACCTGGACCTGGACCTGGACCTGAATCTGGACCTGGACCTGGATCTGGACCTGGACCTGAATCTGGACCTGGACCTGGATCTGGATTCTCACCTGGATGTGCTGAAGACGCCATAGATGGTCGGGTTCTGAGGGTCCTTGGTCTCCAGAACAAAGATGTCCTCTGGAAAAACACAGTGACGCCTTTTAACGTTCAACATCATGAATCAGGTTTCGTTTTTTAATCTGAAGACGTATCAGTGATGAGTCGCTCACACTGAGGACAAAACACTGGACACAAACCTGTCAGATGAAACTCTGAAGCAATTTTTAAAACCATTTAATTGTATGTTTAATTTCGTATTTTAGCACACTAACACATATTGTAACCTATATAATAAAATTTTGTGAACTTTTGTTGTGAAATAATTTAATAAAAATGAAAAAGAAATAAATTGCCAAATAAGGACAAAGACTTCAACAAAGAGAGTTCATAGTTCAGTCATCTGGGCATCGCTTCAACAGGAGGGAGGACAGAGGGA
>JBBMOC010000130.1:210949-230949 GCA_037975185.1 Centropyge bicolor
ACACACACACACACACACACACACACACACACACACACACACAGGAATGACTTACTTTTAAGGAGGTTGAAGTGTTACAGAGTGTTTGGTAAACACCTGAGCTGAAACAGAGCGAGGTGTCAAAGTCAGTCGAGCAGATCAGTGTGTGTGTGTGTGTGTGTGTGTGTGTGTGTGTCTGAATTCACTCATCCCTCTCACAGCTGCCTGCTCGTCTCTGTACCTCCAGAAAACTCAAACCTCTGACCCCAAAAAGCAAAAACTGTGAGAACTGCGTCATATAAAAACCTCCCTTCAGGTAATGACAGGAAAGACTGTGTGTGTGTGTGTGTGTGTGTGTGTGTGTGTGTGTGTGTGTGCGTGTGTGTGTGTGTGTGTGTGTGTGTGTGTGTGCGTGTGTGTGTGTGTGTGTGTGTGTGTGCGTCAGCCGTGCTATCAGTACATGTAGCTCATCTAAACTACGAGCTTTAATCTGCTGTTATCTGTAACCTCTGTCTCTTATCTGGTAACGAGTTAAAGATCGAGGACGTCTGTCAGCTCCCGACGGTGCGACGCTAACCAGCATCAGTGTGTGTGTGTGTGTGTGTGTGTGTGTGTGTGTGTGTGTGTGTGTGTGTGTGTATCCACCTCATTTGGTCTCTGATTTGCAAAAAACACAAGCAGAACAAACCCAATAAATTGTAATGAAATGTAAATAGCAGAAAATAGTAAATGTCAAAAAGCAGCATTAATACTAATATAAAGAAAAAATAACATAAAATAAAATAAAATAATAATGAATCAAATAATGAAAAATCATATTGTTATGAATTATTGTAAACTGAAATGTCTCAAAGCCACTAAGAAACATCTTATTGAGTCTCCAGGTTTTACTAGATATGACGATTAGACAAACTGGATCTTCATCCTAATTCTACCACAGATACCAATAACAACAACCTGAAAGCTGAAGTTAAATGATTACATATAAGTTTTTTCAATAAATAAACTGATTGGTTAATTGATTGATTGTGAGGCTCATCTTCACACATTAGCCTGTTATTATGACACTAAATTTAAAATTACTAAGTAAAATCCAATCCAAGTCTATCTTCACCTCACAGCTCATCACACTTCCTCTTCCACACATACACACACACACACACACACACACACACACAGTTTAACCTTACGAAGGCACAGTTTTAATGAACAGCAGTTTTAACCCTCTCTGACCTCCTCTCTCTGTTCTGCTTCATCTCAGGTGGTTGACAGGTTCATTAACCTCAGGAAACTCCTCAACCCGACGTGTCATCCATCCATCCCTCCTTCCTTCCATCCCTCCCTCCTTCCTTCCTTCCCTCCCTCCTTCCTTCCATCATTCCTTCTTTCCTTTCTAGACCCTCTTTTATTTCCTCTTCTCCTTTACATGCTTCCCCCTAAAACAGTCCTTTTCCCCCACTTCACATTCAGTTTGACTCTGATGTGTCTCCTTCAGTTTTGTCTCTCTTGGCTCTCTCACTGCTCTCGGCTCTTTTCCTCCCTTCTTTCCTCCGTCTTCTGGTTTTCACCATCCCTCCCCTCCCTCCCCTCCTAAATCTACCGACTATAATCACAGCAGGGTCAAAGGTCAAGGTTCACAGCATGACACCACAAGGTACGGGCAACACATCTCCCAGGAGGCTGCAAGCACATGCACACACACACACACACACACACACACACAGGTCACATTACAGTAAGTATGTGAGCGTAACCTTTCTCCATTTCTCTCTCTCTCTCTCTCTCTCTCTCTCTCTCTCACACACACACACACACACAGGTCACATTCCTGACTCCATATTTCAGTAAAGGTTTGCTGTATTGTGGATGATGTTGTTCAGAATGATTTGGATCAGTTCTGACAGATTCACCAAAACAACACATGAATTTTTTTCTTTGAGTTTATCTAATAATGAAACGACGTCACACACTGAACCACATGTGTGCTGCAGATGTGTGTGTATGAGGATAACTGTGTGTGTGTGTGTGTGGGCAGCTGTCAGAATGTGAGTGTATGATTGTGCCACTTTATGTTTTTATATCAGCCTGAGTGACCAGCTATCAAAATAAATGGTGTGTGTGTGTGTGTGTGTGTGTGTGTGTGTGTGTGTGTGTGTGTGTGTGTGTGTGTCGGCTCTGTACTGTCACGGCTATCACTTTGTGTGCTCTTACTTGCGTGTCAGTCAAATTTCCCATCCCACAGTCCCACATGAGGTCAGCGTGTTTTTGTTGGATTTATTCCACCTGAGCGTCAGAAGCAGCAGGAAGGACTCTGGTCAAAGAAGTTAAAACCAACACAGACGCCCATCCCTGAATCAATAAACCAGTTCACCAAACACACACTGACACACTTTTACATATTCATGTGACTTTTGGAAAACGTCCTGGAGTTCTCAAGCCGTCAGATGTGAATGTGAAATGTGGCTCGGAGCTGGTTGGAGCATCAGACGGTGGAGTTTTGACACAGATTTCACAACCAACTGCAAAGTGTTTGAAAGGTTAAAAAAATGTGTTTCTTAGGACATCGAGACGAAAATTCAGCGTTTGAACATTTTGTCAAGTACAGTGACATTTGGCAACATCAGCTTATAGTTCAGAGATGAATGAAAAATACAGTTTTGTTGAGGCATCAATCTGATGTTTTTCAGCTGTAATTCTGTTATAATCTCATGTTGTAAACTGTCTAAACTTGACACAGCCGCATTCATTCATTTCAAGAATAAAGCAGGAAACTGAAACGACTTCAAAGTTGGAACAGAGGTCATCGTGTGCAGTAAGTGACCTGATGATGATGATGGTGTGTGAGTTTCTTCTGCATCTATTTAAACACATCAAGGGAAAATATCACAGGTTTTAATTCCACAGCTCAACCAGGAAGAACCTGCAGCAGCAACAGGTCGAACAGGAGAGAATCTCTCTCTCAGCTGTTACAACTCATAACTGATATCACTGTGAGTTTCCCTCTGGCCTGTAAAACATGAGCCTGATCTTCCACAGCAGATCATGTGACTCAGCCTCTTCACTGAGCTCATGAAGGTGTGAATGTCTCGCTTGTTCAACACAGACGCTCGAGCACATTCCTGCCGATGGCGTCTCATTGTTCCACTGATCCACAGGTGGCAGTCACATGGTCGACAATGACAGCAGTGTGGATGTAAACAATGCAGGTCTCAGAGTCTTTGTAGATGTTTTCATGAGGACGTCAAACTGGACGAGACTTTAAAGAACAGAAGGTAGCAAAGTGATGAGCGCTCGTCATTTTTAGATCCTCCTCTTTCTCCTAATTCATCCTGAGGTTGGAGTCAGCTGTTACTGAAGGGTTTTTACAGACTGATGGACGTTCAGGCACAACGATATCAAACGTATGTGAAAAAGCAGATTAAGAAAATAAAAGAAAACATTTGGATAAACAACATTATTCAAGACGTTTTCCCTATTTGATTTGGCTTCTTTACAACTCGAATCTGTCAGCGCCATCGTGTAGTTTCAGTGCTGCAGTTATGTGTGGACGACTGAGGGATGAAACCCAAAACCTGGAGCATATTGTGAAATGAGTTTCAGCTCTTATAAAGCTCACATGGACATAAACAGCTTGTCCACCTGCATGTGTTTAACTGTGATCACATTCATATTTATGATTCTGCAGGTCAGGTGTGTTTGTGTTTTCTGAATATATTTCTGTAAATGTCAAAGCCAAAACAGCATGTGTCAGTGTGTGTGTGTGTGTGTGTGTGTGTGTGTGTGTGTGTGTGTGTGTGTGTGAGGAGTGAAAAAGGTTACAGGTAAAACTCTTTCACACACATGTTGATGATGCTTCTTTATCTCTCATCTGTCTCTCTGCTTTTGCCTGTTTACTTCACCAATGAAGTGTGCACACATACACACTCATACACACACAGACACACACACTCCCACACACACACACTCACACACTCCCGGCCGGGTTAAAGGCTAACAGAGTGTGTCTCCCTGCAGGATGAGGGCTGGTCTCTCTGGATTCCTGCTCAGGTCAGACACTGGGTCAGCTGTGACGCACACTCCCTGTCTCTGTGTGTGTGTGTGTGTGTGTGTGTGTGTGTGAGAGAGAGAGAGAGAGAGAGAGAGAGAGGTGAAGGGACACAGACAACACATTTAAGAGACGACACACACAGAAAGAGTTACAAAAGAAATTCAGAAAGAGAAGCTGATGAGTTTGTTTATCAAAGTGTATGTGTGTGAGTGATACTGTGTGTGTGTGTGTGTGTGTGTGTGTGTGTGTGTGTGTGTGTTCATTGCCCCTGAAGCTCCTGTCTGAGTATCTGCCTTGTAAAATCTTAATAGTCTCTCTGCTGTTGATCCTGCAGCTACGAACGCAGCGAGAGAACCTCGTCTTTCTTCATTAACTCCAGTTCATTGCTTCACGTTAATGCCATGAAAACCACTGAGCTGCTACTGTTGGCACACACACACACACACACACACACACACACACACACACACACGATGAATGATGAGTATTTAGGGAAAATGGAAAAAACTACTTAACTACTCTCCAGGAAAAAATGGTCTGAGGTTGAACCGGCAGCTAAAGATGCTAAATATGTTATGAAAGTGTTTGTAACCAGATTCATGAAGCATCCGGAATTTTCCATTTGATGTAATGGTGCTGCCATAAAACAGCTTCTTGAGTCTGAATATTTCATCTGCCTGATGGTAAACACCAGTGTTCTGAGTGCAGCTTTACAGGATATCATGGGACCTGAGCCCATTCATTCACTGATGATGACCATGAAATGCAACTGAAAGCTCGGGAAAGACTTGAACATTGAGCTGAGATGGTTTTGTCACACATGTTGATGCTGTGCTAAAGATCTTCTTGTTTTCAGCTGCAGTAAAATGGAGATTCTAACAAACCCAGTAGATGTTTACGTCTTTCAATCTGAAAACATGTTTATTTATGATTATTTGCAAAATGACTTGATCCATCTAAAACAGCTTCCTATGATTTGCCTCCTTCTACGTCCAGTCACACTGAGGACACAGTTTCCTCTTTCACCCATTGTATCCCTGACATCCACGCTGTGTTTCTCAATGTGTTCGCCCGCCGTAATCCCGTCACGTCATGAGCCATCGTTCCAAACCCCGCCCCTCTCACTTGGGCCACAAAACCTGAATTGTGAAGAACAACACAGTGGCTGCTTCAGTAATTCCATTCACCGGGCCGTGCAGACCGCTCGCTCGACAAACCTCTCACTAACCGCCGCACAATGAAACCAGCCTCCCTGAACTAATCGCCGCTGGATGGGAAACAGTTGTTGGCTCGGCCGGAGTCGCCGGCTGCCAAGCGGGAAGCGAAGTGTTAAAGAGACTGGAAGTGAGCAGATGACTTCATGGTGTGTGTTCGCTGCTCTGCTCTAATGATGAAGAGCTGTGTCATTATCATTGTTATTTTAGGTGAAAAATGTGACGAGTGTCCTTTTTGTTTTGGAACAGAATTAAGATTTATGAAGAAAAAACTTTTGCAGCAGTGGCTCATTTTTTCTTTGTTGGACTTTTACACAAGACGTTCTTTTCTCCTGCCAGTCAGAATAAATGAGATATATTATAATAATATAAATATAAATACATTAGGACAATTATATACGGGACAGCGTTTGTTTTGGCTCTGAAATAAAAAACTACAAAGAATTCAGGATGTTTTTTATACGTATAAATTGTAGTTTTTCTTTGTCAAAATGTGGACGTGACTAAAGACAAAAGTCTAAATTTATTTCACTGAAGTGAAGTCCATGAAATGCATCCAGTCCATAATGTGTCAGATAAATTTAGTCTGCTTGAAATCAGCTGAGTTTGTATAAACCCTGAAGAGCTCAGTGTTAACCTGGAGCAGACTGAGCTCTTTTATCCTTTAACTTTAAGAAGCAGGAAGCAAACAAGCTCCTGCAGCTGTGACTTATCCTGCAGACAGCCGTCTTAATGAGGGACAACAGCCTGACCTGACGCGACCTTAAATGTGGACATCCATGATGTTTAAAGGGCCTCAGTCAGATTAAGCAGAATTAAAAATATTTATGGTGCAGCAGCACCTCCCATGCTGTTAATCTGCTCATGTCCAGCTTCATTCCCTCCTGCTGCCACAAGAGTTTCACTGTGGAAAAAGCATCTGTTGTTGACATCATCGTCATGTTTTCTACAAGTCTGGAAAATGACAAGAGAAGCTGGATTTTACTGTCTGTGGTTCCAACATTGACCAGATCGCTTCGAAAGCTGAGTCGTCACTGATCTCCACGATCGGTTCTCAAGTTCTCTGCAGCTCCCACAGACACTCGTCCACTGAGGAAATGACTCTAACACTGAAAACCTTTAACTGATGGCAGACTTTTCTAGAATCACACGTCACAACAGCAGGGAAATAATCGTTCATCAGCATCTTCGACTGAGCTTCAGATCAGTGTTTGAGACGTTTACTGACCAACCAGAAAGTTAGGAAAGACAGACACATGTTGGACAGACTGTCCCGTCTCCTGTGTCTGAGCTTCACTCATTCACAGAGCTGCTGTTTCTGCTGCTCCCCGCTGCACAAATCAGCCTCCAGCGACAGAGAGAGCTGACAGAGCTGAGCCTGAAAAGCTGCACATTTCACTGACCAAAGCTGATGTGAAACCACCGCTCACTCTCAGTCTTTGTGTGTTTACCCGAAGGCTCCGAGGAAATCTGTGACCAATCACGCTCGTGATTAATGTTGCTGTTTAAATGGGCTGCAAAACATATAAATTAGGCGTAAAGAGTTTGAATGGGTGATGGTGAAGGCAATAAAAAGTACATTAACTGTGGACAGAAAAATGTCCCTCAGTCTGTCATTTGCCTGTTTAGTGGTGTGAAGCATAAGAACGAACTTTAAGGCCCGAGACACTGAAAATTCACAGAGCAGAGTCAACGCTTATTTCTCCACTGATTCTGCTACTTAAAGCACGAAAGCAATCTGAAAGTGACCTCGTTCTCATTGTGGTCTGATGGAAAAGGTGAAATGACTGGCTGCTTTCACAACATGGCTGGTTTTTTCACACAAGCACAACAACAAAACCTTCTTTCTGAAAGCTGGATTTTGAATGAGACTGGTTCAAACCTTGACATTCTCTTGATCATTCACTCATCAAACAGTCAAACCAGAGTCCTCTTATTGTGAAAGAGCAGAGGTGATGCGTTTCCTACCTGAGTGGGTGAGCTGCAGCCGGGGCCCTGTTTGGCTCCAGGCTTTGGCGTCTGGATCCGAGCTGGAGTCCACGAGCTGCAGCCACAGCAGAGGGACGAGACACAGCGTCAGCGCCCGTCGGAGCCCGAGTCCTCCTGCCGCCAGCAGGGCGGCGGCAAAAATCCCTGTCATCTCTGATGGAGCTTCACGGTCGAGGAGAAGGTCCAACCAGCTGGTCACATCACAGTCTGGACAGCGAGTCTGGAGGGAACAAGACAGAGGAAGACAGATGCCTTTTAGAACACATGATTTAACTTTTGGTTTCAGCCATGCCAGCAGCACGGCCTTAAGGAAGGTCGGCATCAGTGCAGATATTCATGGTCCTCAGATGATGAATCCTAATTTTCCCCCAGTGCCACAGTGAGGTTCGTATTCTACGTTCAGAGTGAAATGGATTGTCAGGAAGTGTGGCACAGAGATTCATGTTCCCCTCAGGACAAATGTAATAACTTTGCTGATACCTTAACTTTTCATTCAGCGCCATCATCAGGTCAAAATTTTTATTCGTCCACACTCTCTCAACACTGTGGACGAACACTTGCAAAGCTAAAGATATTCTCACCTGTGCTTTGCTAATTAGCACGTTACCATGCTAAACTATGATGAACATGGACTTGATAAACATCGACATGTTAGCACTGTCTTTGTTAGCATGTTAGCATGCTGATGTTAGCATTTAGCTCAACAGAGCTGATAAACACTCACAAGGTGGCCAGTGTGTGTTGGCCAAGTTGACATTTTGACCAGCTGGTGGCGCTAAATAAGAAGTAATCAGGGTTCATCCTCTGGTGACTAATGATGAGTGCTAGAGAACATTTTGTGGAGAACCATCCAACATATATAAAACAGATATTTCACCCTGATGAAACAAACTGTCGTCGTCGTAGATTCAATTTATTTCGTATTAATGATTTTTATTTTCTAATTTGTTTTGTTGTGTTAACAACAGTGAAGAAATAACAGCTCATTACATCCAGGAAACACACAAACACACTGTGTGTTTATGTGGAACAACCAATTTGGCAGTAGATTCCAGTAAATTAAGTCAACTAGAGGGGTTAAAGATAAATAATTGGAATTACTGGAATTTATGATGTTTACATTCATATTGGAGGAGTCAGACTCAAACCAGCCTCTTCAAGCTGAGGAACACTGACCGGAGTTGTTTTAGCCCACGAGCACAAAATCCACTGATCCGATTTAGAAAACATCCCTGACCGTGAACACGCACACACACACACACACACACACATACAGAGCTGAAGTTTGACCATAAATAATGTGACTGATTCTTTGTGTTTGCAGAGAGAAGCTGTAATTTGCATCACATGTACTAAATGAAACTGATATTTGAAATATTTACTTTGTCAGACCGAGCTGTAATCAGACACCAGAATAAAACCCATTAAAGCCCTTCTTTTCCAAAACAAGGTCATGAATCTGATAGTCACATAATTAAATTCAAATTCCAACCGGGACCAATAAGTTTGGGGATTTACGGCTAAACAATCCTAATATCGAGCCTAATCGAATCACTCACAAAATAAACAGAGCAAAGACACAGTTTTGCTTTGTTTGACTTATTCCCTTATTCCCTCTGCACTTTGGACGAGTCCTTCCACCTGAGTAAATCTCCAGAAGACGGGAACTATACGTGCAGCTCGAACTGGGCGGCTGTGTTAATGTGGGAATGTAGTTCACGAGGGAAACAGGTCAATTCATCATTTTGAGTCTGAGAAGAGAGGACAGAGACAGACGTGGACAAAGGCCCCAAAGCCACGAGTTTTATCTCCTTGTGGTTGTTTGTGTCTCTTTGTAGTTGTTTGATTTACAACATAAAGTGTGAACAGTCACTTTAAAGGCAGCTCGGATCAACACCGACTCTGCGACTGTGGTCCAACCATGAAATTATTCCAGGTGGCAAAGCGCAGGCTGATTTCCAGAGCTCGCCAAGCTCAAGGCTCCAAGTGAAACTAACCATGTCATCGTTTCATAATTCATGCTGCTGTGTGACGGGGGGCTGGCCAGCGTCCTGTCAGCAGGTTTTAAAGAGCTCAACAGGTTGGAAGGACGTCTGCTGAGAGATGAAAGACAGTCGATGCAGCTCCACTGTTGAATCCTGCGCTCGCCCACATGTGGAAATCTCAGTTCACAAGATCTCAGACGAGATTTCTATTTCTGCTTGTTGGGGGTGAAGACAAGTCACAGTCACAACATGAATTTTCACTGATGATGGTGAAATTATGAATTTAGTTAGAGTTGAGTTTCAAAGCTTTAAAACCACTAACAGACGTCAAATCCACTGCGGATGAGTCATAACTTAATCACAGACTTTATTACACTTTAATCCACCAAATAGTTGCTTTGGGATGAAACCCTTTCAAATTAAAAGCACTGCCTTTTCATGCCTTGTTTGCACAGATTATCCTCTTTAAAGCTCTGTGTTATTTCCACAACCTGTGAAAAGGTTTGCGAGACACAACAAACATGCCTGTGTCTGGTTTGGGCTTCAAACCAGACTTTTCTCTCTGACACATCCTCGGGGAGACGTGATTCAAAGTCGAGTATCGCACGGTTTGTTTGGTGTTTTCGAAGGATTTACGGAGTTAGGTCGGAAAGAGAGGGACAGAAGAAGAGGAGTAGATGTGCACAGACACTGAAGACAGAGAATCAACTTTGAACAAACAACATAAATTACAATGACAAACAAGAGTAAAGCAGCACTTCAGGGTTAAATGACGAAATCCAGGAGACTTTCTTTCTTTCTTTGTGGTGAAACAACAACCGCACCTGTGAGTAAATATGGCCTCAGTAATAACTGTTATCACCGTCTATTTCTGCATGTAAAATATAACTGTGGTGAAACAAAGCTTCACAACATGTTTCACATCATCACTGTTTGTTTGTGTCCAACACTTGACTGGAGGAAACGACCTCTTCAGACCGACACGTCAACACGGAGACGGACGAGGGACAAACTGTCTCTTCCTCTCCGCTCATCTCACATACAGGGTCAGCGTGTGTGTGTGTGTGTGTGTGTGTGTGTGTGTGTGTGTGTGTGTGTGTGTCCAAAGGAAACTCGGTGTGTTGACAACAGTTTTTAAATAAATCCCTGAAGGAAGCTCATCGTTAGCTTCCTCTGTCCGTCGGCTCCTGGAGACTGAAAACAGTTTGTACACGTGTTTCTGTTTCCACACTCTTGTTGACTGAGGCTCACAGAGGAGGGAGGTCGGTTCATTGTCGGATCAGTACAGTTAAATCAGTTAAAGCTCACTGTGATATGATCAGGTTGTTGGACAAAAAAATGACTCACATACTGACTAATATCTTCCTAATACTTAGACCAACGGCTAAGATCTCAGGAATGTTGTGAGGACATTTATTTAATTCCTTCTATGTTGGAAGGATTTAAACAGTTTCAGTGCTATCACATATAAAAATGTTGAGTCACCTGTTTATGTGAAAATGTCACCAGAAGAGATGCCAGGGGAAAATCAAATCAATGCCTGGAGCAGGAAATGACATCACGCCCTCGCAGGAAATGACATCACACCCTCGCAGGGATCAGTAACGTTTTTCTCACGTGGTTCAGGTAAAAGCATTTTCCAAAACTACGCATTCGGCTCGAGTGCAGAAACTGTGTGGATGTGTATTATGGGATGTCTGTGAACCTGCTGGTGTTTGTATAATACAGTGAACCTGTTTAAGTCATAATAAATATGAATGACTTCGTCTCAGGGTGTTTTTTTTTCTCTGAGGAGGAAATTATTGAGACATTCTTGATTCTGAGTCAAACACATAAAAAGCTCATTTGGATGGAATTTACTGCAGCGGGAACAGAGAAATATTCTGCAGCGGTTTGTTCAGAGCGACATGAAGGAAACAGAGGAAACAGACCTGCTGCTGCTGCCGGGGGAAACAAACAGTATCTAAGTATTGAAGTTCATCATGAGGCCTCTTTTCATCTGAGTGGAGTCTGGTCAAAAATCCATGATCAGATTATTCTTGGATTTTAATGCTCCGGCGATGATGTCATTTCATTTTCCAGCTCGTTCACGTGTGACGAGATGGGATCGACTTTGAAAACGTGTTGCCAAAGAACTGGCCGTGACCAGATGAGTGCTTTGTTTTGGGGTCGTCTCTCGGCTGAGTCTGGCCGTGTGAGGACAGAGGTTGGTTTCATTCCCGTTGCTTCCAGGGGTTGCAGAAGTTGATCCCGTTTCGTGGCTCTGAGATGTGACTCCAGACTCGTACGTACGTCAGAGTCTCCACAGGAAAGCACAAACAACATTCTTGAATCCAGGACAAAAGAGTGAGTTTTCTCCTGCGAGGATTTCAAATGAGTCCTCACATAGACGATACATCCATCCTGGTTAAAGTCCTGTAATCTGTGATCAGCATTCAGCTCAAGACAAGAAGGAAGAAAAGATTTGAACTGATTTCAGAGGAAAAGTCCAGGAGGAAGTCAGATGTTTACCTCCACCAAGGAGGTTCTGTTTTTGCCGGCATTGGTTTGTTTGTTTGTCTGTTTGTTTGCAACATAACTCAAAAATTTATGGACAGATTTAGATGAAATTTTCAGGAAATGTCCTTTCTGGGACAAGGAACAAATTATTCAATTTTGGAGGTGATCAGGAAAACCGCCATTACAGAAATGTGGATTTTCGGGTCTAACTATTAAACTAAAAATGACATCAATGTGATTCCAGTTGCTAAGGGTCTGTTTTATGGTCCAGGAATCCATTGAAATAGATCAATCAAAGGTAGGACTAATATTTTGGGGTGGGGGAACTGTGCTGCTTGGTGGAGGTCTGCGCTCTCCGAGTGCTTTTCTAGTTGATTTATGTGTCAGTAAAGATCAGTTTGATTCCTGTGTTTCAAGTTAGCGGGCATCGTTCAGGACTCTGAAGAGACTCAATCAGCTGGACTTCACCCACCTTATCCAGTCAATGGCTGAAAAGAGGACATGAGAAGAGTCTGAACCTGGATCAGTCTCGACCCAGGATCAGCTGTTCTCTGCTCGGCTTCATCTGTCCAGTTTATTTGGGTTCATAGAATCACCTTCCAGCACGAGGACAGAAAACCATGAAGAGACGAACAAACAGCTGGTTTCAATGTCAGAGGAAAGACTCGACAAGTCTCACTTTTCCAGAGGGACGACCTGAGCCCAGAGTCAAGACAAACAAACGGCATTGTGGGAAGAGGAAACTGTCCTTTCAGCCTCTCTCTGATGGCTGCTTCTCCCTCTATCTGTCCAAGGCCTCGAGGAAACACTCGCTCTCTCTCTGGGGGATTGTGGGAAGAGGAAAAACGCTGATGTCATCCACTTCCAGATGGCAGCGTGAGGAAAGAGAAGAATAGGAAACGGGCCCCTTGATTCTTACACAACTCGCACATCCTTTAAGTTAGTCACATGTTGTTACTGTCTTCAAACAGAGCTTCAGAGAACATGGACTTCTAGAGAAAACACCTGCAGCCTGTTTCCAGTCTTCAGACAGGCGTCAGTCTGCTGGACGTGACGTCTGCAGATCGACCGTGTGACGATATGTGTCAGTGAGTTTGATCAGTTTGATCCAGCTACAGTAACAGTACGTTTGTGACGCACTGTGAAGTAAAATAATACTGAATCTGAAAGTACAAAATATTCAGATTAGTACAACATAACCCGTCCAGTTCGTCTGCACATTCAGTGAAGATCACGTTTTTCTCACAGCTGCTTTACAAAAACTTTCCAAACACTTTCCTTCTTTCTGTCTATTTATCTGTTTAATCTTCAATTCAGACTCAAGCATCTCCATAAAAACCTGAATCTTCCTGAACCCGATGAGCTCAGACTACAGGTGCAGTGTGAACAAACACATTCTTCTTCTCCTCTTTCAACTCATTGATTCGGCCGTTCCTTTTCATTCTTCCTTTTCATCGACTCAGGGCTGAAGCGTTTTCCTGGAAGAAGCCCAGAGGAAAACTGTTGCTTATTGTTCGAGTGAGGGAACAACATAATGAGGCTGCACGCAGTCGCACGCTCGGACCTCTGGCTCAGGGAGTGTGTGTGTGTGTGTGTGTGTGTGTGTGTGTGTGTGTGTGTGTGTGTTAGAAAACCCTCAAGGCGACCTGCTGCTACCTATTTAAAACACTAAACATTCACATCCAAACTTGAGTCTGAAATGGGGGGATCTCCAGCAGCGTATCTGGCAACCTTTCAGAAGATTGGGGCTCATTTAAAATACATTCATCAGGTTTATTATTGAATGTGATGATGGTGAAAGGGAAAAAAAAAAAGCTGGTACAGTTAAAATTACAGGTCAAAACTCGGCCTCATGTTGCCAGTTAAGGATGAGTCATCAGGTATTTACTGTTTACTGTAGCTGTGTTTATGATTCGAGGCAGCTGTGTCTCAGCTCTGTCTCTGCATGTGGGATTTATTACTGATAATCAGACACAGAGCTTCACAGCAGTTTATCAAACTGAACTACAAACCCAAATGTGTAAAATGTTGCTAAAAAACAGAATTTGATGGTTTAAAAATCATCTATCCTTCCCAGTGTTCTGCTGTCTCTGTCCAGCTTCTTTGAAACGTGTCAAATTTAAAATGAGCATATATTTATCATAGGACAATAAAATTAATCAGTTTCAACATTTGATATTTTCTTTGCACTATTTCCAAATGATATAGGGTTTAAATGATTTGCAAACAATCAAAATCTGATTTTATCAACATTTCACACAGCGTCCCACCTTTTTTGGAATTGAGGTTGTACAAAAACAAACTTGATTATTAATTAATTAGCTGATGTTTGTCACTGCTCACAACGACAAGCTACCTACAGTCTGTGTTTACAGCCTACAGCAGTCAACTGAGGGGTCATAAGGAATTATAGATTATTGATGATGCAGCTGTTTGTCTAAAAGCTCACAACAAGCGACGATCTAACCAGAAGTGGATCTGATTAATGTGGCTCACTGAACGTTGATGAGAGCACATTTAAGATTTATTTAATTATTTTAGAGTTAAAATCTGTGGAAGAGCTTACAGAAAGCATAAAGTATTTCACACATTTGTCACATTTCGAGTTTTGATTGGCATCGATTTCTACAGTGTCTGAACTTGTGAAATTTCTCACCTTGGAGCTGCACACAGGGAAAACTGTGACGGACTCTTGACATTTAGTGGAATGCTCCTTTAACGGCCGTAACCTGAAGGATTGAGCTTAAGTCAGTACTGACATATTGCAATAACACAGGAGTCCATATGTTGGTCTGAGCAGTCAATAAGTCTTCAGCTCCGGCTCATAACGGCTCCAAATTCCGATCAGTCTGAAGGGACCTTTAAAGGCCGGAATGCAGCGAAGCTGCGACAAAAAATACGATTCAACTTTACAGGCGAACAGTGAGATAAGGGCGTGTTCTGTGGTTTAAAGAGCTCCGAGTGAGTTTTGGTTCAAACTAACACATCGAGCGTTTGTGCTTTAATGAGCAACAAGAGCAGGTTTAAATATTTCTCATGTTACACATAAAGAACGTTAACGAACACAAGTGCTCGGTTGAAAAGGTGAAACTGATTCACATCAAATTATGTTTTGTTCAGCGCAAAGACCTGAAGAGAGACTGTCGTTTATCTTCATCTGAAACTAAGAATTTCTCATGTATGAAATAAGAAGAGGGAACTTTTATCGAACGCACAATGAAAAGTTCAGAGTCAAAATACAAACTGCAAATGTTTTCAGTGACTTTTTGTCTGTGACTCAAAGCTTCTGCTCCAGATGAAACAAACGGCTCGATTCCAGCAGCTGCTTTCAGGCTAAATAATTCCCATGATTCCACACTTGTCTCAGACACACGAGCTCTGTGCTTTGCTTTGAGCTGGATCTTAAAGTCAACCTGCTGATGTTTAGCAGGTGATGTCCAACATGTTCACGTCTCATTGGCTAATTAGCACAAACACACAATGTAGAGCTGAGCCCGAGGGGAAAGTCTGTACAAGCACTGTAAAAATACAGATGACAGATGTGACAGTTCATCCTGAGGGGAACATGAATGTTTGCATCAACTTTCATCAGCTGTCAACAGGTTCACTCAAAAGCAAAACTACCAGCCTAATGGTGGCGCTAGAGACAAGTTCTGAGGAGCATCAGCCTCACTGAGATTCATCCTCTGGGGACCATGAATGTCTGTACAGAATTCTGAGCCCATCCATCATGTGGATGAAGAGACATTTGACTTATAAGTAAAATCTACTGATGGTGTTTGATTGAATAGTCAAAGATATTTCAGTCTGACTGACAAACTTCCTCGTCAATATTTTTAATTAGCCTCATGACCAACTGGAAAAAAACACTGAATTTGCTATGTGACACACACACACACACACACACACACACACTGACACACAGAAAGTACCCCCCCCCCCCTCATTAGGCGTCTCAGCGAGCAGTGAAAGAAGCTCTATTCATGGAGCTGCTGGGAACACTGGGACCAGCCGAGCAAAAAAACAACCGCGCCGTCAGAGAGACAACGACACACAGGCAGAGCCTCCGACTTCTCCTCACGCAAACACAAAGACGGGAATGTGTGCCAAGCTTAAATTTCAAGACTTGTGTCCCCTTGCTCTGTTCTCCACCTCTTCTTCATCCTCCTCTTCATCCCCCTCCTCTCCCCCTCCCTCGGCTTTGTAGAAGAAGAAGAAAAGCCGCCTTAAGTCCTGCTGACAGCTGTCAGTCCGAGCAGCCGCCGCACAAACCCCCATCGACAGGCCGGGACATTGACAGGACGAGACATAGACAGGACGAGACACCGACAGGACGAGACACCGACAGGACGAGACACCGACAGGACGAGACACCAACAGGCCGGGACATCGACAGGACGAGACACCGAGACAGAGACAGGACGAGACAGAGACAGGACGAGACACTGACAGGACGAGACACCGACAGGCAGAGACACAGACAGGCAGAGACACAGACAGGACGAGACACCGACAGGCAGAGACACAGACAGGCAGAGACACAGACAGGCAGAGACACCGACAGGACGAGACAGAGACAGGACGAGACACAGACAGGCAGAGACACAGACAGGCAGAGACACAGACAGGACGAGACAGAGACAGGCAGAGACACAGACAGGCCGAGACACAGACAGGACGAGACACCGAGACAGAGAAAGGACGAGACACCGACAGGCCGGGACATTGACAGGCCGAGACACCAACAGGCCGGGACATTGACAGGCCGAGACACCAACAGGCCGGGACATCGACAGGACGAGACAGAGACAGGATGAGACACAGACAGGACGAGACAGAGACAGGACGAGACACCAACAGGCCGGGACATTGACAGGCCGAGACACCAACAGGCCGGGACATCGACAGGACGAGACAGAGACAGGACGAGACACAGACAGGATGAGACAGAGACAGGACGAGACACTGAGACACCGACAGATCGAGACACTGACAGGACGAGACACAGACAGAACGAGACAGAGACAGGACGAGACACCGACAGGCTGAGACACAGACAGGCCGGGACATTGACAGACTGAGACACCGAGACAGAGACAGGACGAGACACCGACAGGCAGAGACACTGACAGGCAGAGACACCGACAGGACGAGACAGAGACAGGCCGAGACACTGAGACACCGACAGGACGAGACAGAGACAGGCCGAGACACTGAGACACCGACAGGCAGAGACACCGAGACAGAGACAGGCCGAGACACCGACAGGCAGAGACACAGACAGGCCGAGACAGAGACAGGCCGAGACACCGACAGGCAGAGACACAGACAGGCCGAGACATTGACAGGACGAGACACCGACAAGACGAGACACCGACAGGACGAGACACAGACAGGACGAGACACCGACAGGACGAGACACCGACAGGATGAGACACAGACAGGACGAGACACCGACAGGTGGAGACAGAGACAGGCGGAGACACAGACAGGACGAGACACCGACAGGTGGAGACAGAGACAGGCGGAGACACAGACAGGCAGAGACACCGACAGGACGAGACAGCGACAGGACGAGACACCGACAGGCCAAGACACCGACGGGCCGAGACACAGACAGGACGAGACACAGACAGGCGGAGACAGCGACAGGACGAGACACCGACAGGACGAGACACAGACAGGATGAGACACCGACAGGACGAGACACAGACAGGATGAGACACCGACAGGACGAGACACCGACAGGTGGAGACAGAGACAGACGGAGACACAGACAGGTGGAGACAGAGACAGGCGGAGACACAGACAGGACGAGACACCGACAGGTGGAGACAGAGACAGGCGGAGACACAGACAGGCCGAGACACAGACAGACCGAGACACAGACGGGCAGAGACACAGACGGGCAGAGACACCGACAGGACGAGACACAGACAGGCCGAGACACACACAGGCAGAGACACCGAGACAGGCCGAGACACAGACAGGCAGAGACACAGACGGGCTGAGACACCGACAGGACGAGACACAGACAGGCCGAGACACACACAGGCAGAGACACCGAGACAGGCCGAGACACAGACAGGCCGAGACACAGACAGGCCGAGACACAGACGGGCAGAGACACAGACGGGCAGAGACAGCGACAGGCCGAGACACAGACAGGCCGAGACACAGACGGGCTGAGACACAGACGGGCAGAGACACAGACAGGACGAGACACCGACAGGACGAGACACCGACAGGACGAGACACTGACAGAGACACCGACGAGACACCGACAGGCCGAGAACCAGCAGCCAGATGAGAGGAGCGAATGGAAGCACAGGCAGGACTGTGTTTCACCATGTTCCTGTCTTCACTGCAGAGACAAACTCTGAAATGATGCAAACAACAGTGAACAACTTCTGTTGGAAGGAGGAAAGCTGTCACGGTTCATGTGATGGACGGGTTTACTGTGTGAGCTCTGAGCTGAAGTCTCTGATGACCGACTCCTGGCCGGCTGCTCCTCTCAACAATGCTTTCTATTGGGGGAAGTGAAGTGAGTGGATGTGAATCATTGTTTCACAGAACAACGGCCTTGATTTGTTTTTCTTAGAAATGTATCATATTCCAGTATTATTGTGTTTATCTGCATCATTAACCCCTGCAGAACTAATGCACTTTGGCCACAAATGATAACTTCATATCAAGCTTTTTACCACAGAACAGACTGAGTTCATCTGATAGAGTTAAACTGTGTATATAACAATCCAATTCACATGTCCATGTTTGTGTGTGTGTGTGTGTGTGTGTGTGTGTGTGTGTGTGTGTTTGGGCGTTTCTTCCTTGAAAGTCTTTTTCTATGTGAGGAAGTGAAGTGAGTTTAGCTCAGTATATTTACATCATTGACCTGAAGGACGACGCAGCCCAGACTCTGTTTGATTTATGGTTTGACTGGTGTCTGGTTTTAGGAAATGATTGAACTTCCCACTTGTTTCTTAGTTTATTTCTTATTAGTTTGAGAAGTGTTCGACCTCTTTTCAGCTGCCAAAAAAATGTGGCTCAATTTTTGAGCCACAATATTTATAGTGCTTGAAAACACAGATTTGTTTCTCAGTCTTCAGGCTTCTTTCTGTATTTTGTCCACTGGCTGGATACAAATATTGCTTTAAAGAGTCAGTATTTTGTGCTGACCAAGATTCTCTTGAGGTCGTGATTGCAGCGCCCCCTTCATGTCACTTCATCCCTCACCCCCCCTCGCTCCGCTCTTTTTCTGTCTTATATCCTATAAATGAAAATATGGGGAAAACTTAACCTCAAAGTTTTCAGTGTTTTATCGAGCAGCTCTTTTAGTAAACCACAAAAATGTGGAGTCACACCCGGAAGGTTGGGATACACACTTTAATATTAATGAAAAGACACAGAACTATCACTGAGAAGAAAGAAAACACTTTTCCTGTTCTTGTGCTCAGCAAAGAATCTGAATCATTTAAGCTGTGGCTGATGAAGGCTCGGTACAGTCTGAGGGGTCGACAGGTCAAATACCAGCCAGTTCATCAGTGCAACCTCCAGAGTCAAATAAAACCTTCACATGCAGGTTGGTGAGCTGCCAGAGCAGAGAGTTTCCCAGCCGGTGTGTGTGTGTGTGTGTGTGTGTGTGTGTGTGACCATGGTGTGTATCTGCGGTCTGAATCTCGATACCATATCAGAGGAGGAGAGATAATCTACTCCCACTGCCTCCATATCTCCCATCGCTGTGACACTGATCCCAGCCATTACCGGCTACGCCCTGCACTCCTCCACACACACACACACACACACACCCACACACACCCACACACACAAGGTACTAGTCTAAGATTCATTCTTCATACACAACGTCTCTGATATGAAAAAACACTTAACTGACAAACTTCCTGAACGAAGAGAAACGACCTAATCTTCAACACACTGATCTTCTCAGAAACACACAGAAAGTGCTGAATGTAATAAATATACAGTTCATCTATTAACATTGAATCAACTGGTTCTTTACTGCTGAGAATCAAGAGTTTCATCCAACGCTTCTTCTTTTAGTCCTAAAATCCCAAAATACCAAAACCAGGATGTCGTTCATTTATCACAGGGTCGAGGGTTCAACCCCTCCTCATGTCCCCGTGTAGTGATCAGCTCAGAATACACTTCAGGGAAAACAGACAACAGAAGAGGACATTTTGGATTCTGGTTTGTCAAAGATTGTTGGGAAAAAAAACAACTGCTCAGTTTCCTCAATCATCAAATCCTGATCGAGACCTGACGATT
>JBBMOC010000130.1:235949-306492 GCA_037975185.1 Centropyge bicolor
GGATCTGGCTCCGACACAGTGAGACTGTCCAACAAAACGTCCAAAGACTATTTATGCAAATGAGCTCATGTCTGGACCAGAAGGTGATGATGTCAGTGACTTTCAGGCCTGATAAACGAGCAGAGGGTCGTGAATCGAGACAAACTGAGGAAGATGTCACATGTGCAGAGATGTTGAATGTCTTATCGTCTCTTTACTTTAATTAATGTAACTGTTGGTTTATTGATAGTTTGGACCTGTTTATCAGACTCGCTGGGTTTGAAACCGCTGAATCATCATCGAGCCTTTTGGTGCATAGATGTAGATATAAAAGTTTTGGTATCAATTTTAGACTTTTTGACTTATTGAAGATGTGATTGGGATCAAAACACTGCTTAAGTGAATGTTGTGGTTTGGAGTCTGTGTGAAGGTCTTTCATTGAAACTAAAGTAGATGGTCAGTTCAGTGCAGAGAGAGTCAGAATGTTCATGGATAAAATGTCTCTGCTGTTGTGTTCAAACTTAGACTTTGAGCTTAATGCCAACATCAGGATGACAATAAGCTCTCAAAGATAAAGCAGGTAATATTGACCTTGTTCACTTCCTCGGTTTACTGCTGTTAACAGGAAACACAGTCTTTAGTCTTTGCAGATATTTGGTCACAAACTATATATATAATAATAACTAATATGATGGCATTGAATCTAACCGTTGTCGAGTCTGTTCAAAACCACACGAGCACCAAAGTCATTAGGATTCATCCTCTGGGGACCATGAACGTCTGAGCCAAAATTCAATGTAAATCTATGAAACAGATGTCGGATGAAAGCGGCGACAGTCACACAGCTTCACTCTAAACTCATTGATCCTGGAGCTTCTAAAATACACGTTATCATGAAGCTCTTATTTTGTAAAGACGCTCCACAGTTTGTGTTATTTTCTCATGGTGATCGCGACATGTCACAGCTAATCTCTTCCATTGTTGTCAGGCAGGGGCCCCAGTAGATCCCGGCCAGTGACCCCCACTGGGCCCCGACCTTCCGCTCAAAGCCGCTCATCTTCCATGGTGACCGGGCCGTCCCAGCTCCTCGTGCAGCAGCTGATATATAAAGCCTGTGCTGCTCAGCTGTCACGTCCTCTGGGACAGAGACGCTGCCTGACTGGGTGGTCTGTCCTCGGCCCCTCACTACATGCTCTTCACTGTGTCTGACTCGGAACGAGATCGAGACCAGAGCTGTATAAAGTTTTACTGGTTTGCTGTCTCTCGCTCTGTCACTGATCTTTAAATGTCAAAATGTTGGTTAAAAAAACTTTAATAATATGACATCAAACATGAACTGTTTTATTATTAAAAGCTCATAGTGTTTATGGGTTTACATTCAATTCTTGTTCATCCAGATTTCATGAAATGTAAATTCTTTGTCAGTCAAACAGGTGCTAAAGAACAAGTCATTCTTATTGGCAGATGTGAGAAACAACAGACAGCAAACAGAAGCGTGCCGAAATAGCTCAGTTGGGAGAGCGTTAGACTGAAGATCTAAAGGTCCCTGGTTCGATCCCGGGTTTCGGCAGCGACTGTGGGTTCATCCCCCACTGTCGGATGAATCTTATGAAAAACATTGTTTCCTAGTGGAGATGGAAATCTTACAAAATGTGTAAAAATCAAGCAGTTTCCCTTTTAAAAAACAACACGTCAGTCATTTCCTAAAAAAGCTGCAGTTTTTAAGTCAAAAAGGAGGAAACAGATCATTTGTTGGGGACTATTTTCAGCGGCGGATGAATCCACATTTGTTGCTCTCGTGAGTATTTCTGGCAGCAGGACGACGTTTGTGGGTCATAATAAACTACTACACACACATAAGTCAAGTTTAAAGTGATTGTTTGACATTTCGGTCAATTCGCTCTTTCATGTACACTCGGTGGTGTTTTAAACAAACAGGATGTAACGTGTTAACTCATGACCTTGGCAGATTCTCCTCACCCTCGGACAGAGTCAGGCTAACTGTTTCCCTCTGTTTCCAGTCTTTGTGCTAAGCTAAGCTAACTGGCTGCTCTTTAAGTGTGGACATATCACAGAAGAGGAGGTCACACAGACGAGCACAGAGGAAACAGCAGAGGAGGAAGGAAAAACAACAAACACACACAGAGCATCCTAATGACCGTTAACCACTATAGAGTCATTCTACGCCTGCGAATGCACACACACACACACACACACACACACACACACACACACACACACACACACACACACACACACACACACACACACAGAGAGTCCCAAGCTTGGAGCTCGTTCAATCTTAACAGACCCTCAGAAACGATTGCACACTGACACAGTTTCACACACACTCACCTGACAGTAAACACTCTGTATGTAGGAGGGGAAGCTTCCCAACCCTCAGTGTGTGAGTCAGACACACACACACACACACACACAGCAGTGTCCTGACAGTGTGTGGAGGTGGGCTGGAGGAATAACAGAACAGGACTCTCTCATCTCTCGTCTCATTCTTTGGGGTGTGTTTTTGATCCTTTGTGGTAAAAGCACTGGTGCATTGAAAGGTGGGGAATTTCTCAGCCTCACAGCGGTGTGTGTGTGTGTGTGAGTGTGTGTGTGTGTGTGTGTGAGAGTGTGTGTGTGTGTGTGTGTGTGTGTGTGTGTGTGAGAGTGTGTGTGTGTGTGTGTGTGTGTGTGTGTGTGTGAGAGTGTGTGTGTGTGTGTGTGTGTGTGTGTGTGTGTGAGAGTGTGTGTGTGTGTGTGTGTGTGTGTGTGTGTGTGTGTGTGTGTGTGTGTGTGTGTGTGTGTGTGTGTGAGTGTGAGTGTGTGTGTGTGTGTGAGTGTGAGTGTGAGTGTGAGTGTGAGTGTGTGTGAGTGTGAGTGAGTGTAAGTGTGTGTGTGTGTGTGTGTGTGTGTGTGTGTGTCCAGCTGTCTGAGGCTCCTGAATCCCCTGATAGCTGTGGGTTGGAGGAAGAAGAGGAAGCTGTGTATGAAATGGCTGGAGGATGAGGAGGATGTTATTTTGGGCTCTTCATCAATGTGCCGTGGCTGTGTGTGTTTAGCTGTGGTTTCAGGCCATGACACTCTAATCACGGCTTTGAATGTCTCAGTTTGTGATGGGATGATGAAACTCTGAGAAACTCTGGAAACCTGCTATCATTCATTCAACAGCCCCGAGGTGGAGGGTGGGGGTGGGGGCGTCTCTGTGACTCAGACGACTCCCGGCTGCCTGGTGGAGCTCATTTGTGATGGTGCAGTTTTTACTTAATTTAATTAAGGAGTGGGCGACGGAGGAGCCGCTCCCCCTCCCTCATCAGCTACTTGTGCGGCGTCACTGAACAAGGCAGTGAAGCTGAAACTGCCCCAGTGGAGCTACAAAATCCAGGAGTGAATATCAAGCAGAGTTGGTGGAAAAGAGCATCTGTGCACATGAATGTTCCAGGATAAATAAACTGTAAATTATTCTGTAGAAAAATGTGCTTGAAAAACAAATGTTTGGTGAAAACCTCGACCATTAGATGGTGTGTAAGAGAGGAGAGATGCTGGTCTCTGAGGCCGACTTATGAGCCATGAAAGGGGGACCACATGCAAACTGCAGGTCAGGCTGTGTCTTTAAAAGGTAAGTAAAGCAAAGAGGAAGTTAATCTTATATCATTGTGGTTTAAATCTTCACCTCGGCTTTGACCATGTGACACGTCCATCTCATGTTGCTGTGACATTTTGATGGTTCAGTTTAAAGCTGAAGTCTTTGGATGCTGCTGAGCTGCTGCGGTTCAAACGTTTTCATGACTGCAGAGGAAGCTCAGGCCGACCGCTGAAGCTCAGATTCAGGACTAATGTGGGTCTGGACCAGCTCCTCATGGTTCATGGGGGAGTCTGTCCATCCAGCATCAACATGCTGTGTGGACGTGATCTCAGAGTCTGAGCAGGACTCTGTGGTAATATGCAGGCAGGCTTCACACTGCAGTACACCAGAATCCAGGAAGGTCAGTTTGAAGAATCAAGGCTTGAGTCTGAGTCTGCTTGGCTGTGCTGAGTTGTGACAAAGGTTGAACCTGAATGAGGTCTAAGTCAGGAATGATGGGTCTCTGCCAGACTGGTATCACTGATTCTGATCATGAGACACAAACATGTGCAGTCACAGATGGAGACTGGGTTTGGAGCTGGTTGGGACCAGGGTCCGCACCTCCAGGACTGCAGGGCCTCAGGACTGTGATGGTGAACTGGTGGTTAAGAATGATCTGCAGCTCATGTTCTCAGGGTCTTTCCTCCAGTGAGGGGAAGATGGAGCTGCAACAGTCAGCTACGAGCAGGAAAGAGGCCGAACAAGAGGACGATGGGTGGAAGAGGCTGTCCACACTGAACACTGTCTGTGTGTTTAAAGAGCAGGGGCATGAAAGGACATCATTTAGGATGAGATGACACAAGATGAAAACATTCAGTCTTATTATATTAAGAGAAAGACACCACCAAAGAGAAGTCAGAGCAAGGTCCAGCTTCAAGCCAACACACGACAGACACATGTTTAAAAGTTTAAAACTCGATGACATGTGAAGGGATTTTCATACATCTACACCTTTAACAGCAAGGACTCATAATTATAACCTGATCAAGGCACCTGGAGGAATAACTCCAACTCTTGCTTTGGGAAAATTCAAGTTTTAACTCAGTATCAGAAATGGACAAAATGCACCAAGTGTCCGAGCAGAGGAAGACGTGACATCACGGCTTTGGGACTGTGGGTGTTGAATAAATGTGGAGGGAAGTCTGGGTGTCTGAAAAAGCCAAGAGAAAGCCTGACTTCACTCGTGAACAGGGACGTGGCGACATTAGGTTGGTGTGTTTGCAGCTGGATCAGGGCGTAACACACAGCTTTGTTTGATCATCAGTCTTGTTCACAAGTGACAGATATACATTACATATATACATTATGTTTAACAGCCAGTTTGAGCCAGATTTTTCATTGTAGTATTTCAATCCTACTGTTTCAGAAAACGTTTGCTTCTCAATCACTGAGTCACAAATTGGATCAATAAGACCTGCACACACAGTATAACACAAAACATTTATTCTACAAGGTTAAAAAACTCCTTATTCATTGCATCTTTACGTTTACTCAAAAAAGCTGTGAGAGACATTTATCACCGTCTGATGTTTCTCCTCTGGTTCCCCACATTAATATAAACCAAGGATATAAAAAGTTTACACGTGACTTTGTGAGACGCACGGCATCAGCTCCTCCATTAAAGCTGATGTAAAGTCTACGCACGGACGTGATGAGACGTTTATGAATATTGAGGGTTAAAGGTCAAATAAGACAGAGGTTCGTGTTCTGTTCTCGCAGAGCTGCAGTTACAAATGAGAAAGAACAGGACAGACACACACTCAGTGCGCTCAGAGCTCGAACAGCAGATGGAAATGTATCAGAAACCATTTTTTAAAATTTCAAGCAAAAATGAGAGGATTGGCTCGTTCCAGCTGCTCGGTGAGGTTTTGCTGGTCTTTGTCATTTGATGCATAAGAATGAACTGAATGTTTCTGAGAGAGAAAGACATGTCCAGATGTCTCCTGGACGGCAGGACGGAGCTCAGCCACGGGCCCGGCAGTGTGTCCGGCATGCAGAGACGAGGACCTGACAGAGACTGATTCACTGCTTCCAGGTTCTCGATCCGAACACTGGAGCCTCTCGCTGCCCAGGTTCCAGGCTCTGCAGAGAACTGGCATCAAACCCAGAAGGAACAGGATGGAAAACAGACCCATAACCTGTATGAGACCGCAACTCAAAGAAGACAAGCTTTAGATCCATGGAGAATGAGAAGCACATTTGAGCCTTCGGGAAGCTGTAGGACGATCAAACAGAGAGAGAGAGAGAGAGAGAGAGAGAGAGAGAGAGAGAGAGAGTCTGCTCTCACTGCAGGAAACATGTTGTACAATAGAAAAGAGGGCGGAGCCTCGAGGTTCCTCCCTGTGACTGACAGCCAACACGTCCATCAACCTCCATGTGTCTGTCAGACGCCCTGGAAGACGAACTCTGATCTCTTACACTCCGCTACACTTACAGTATCAACATCTCTCTTTTGAAACTGAGAACTTTTTATTGAAATAAAGAAAAGTGAATGAAGCAGATCAGCAGTTTGGAAGAAAATACTGAAAACAAAAAAATAACAAAAACTGTCTTCTAACTTTTTGCTTTCCTGAACACTGATGAGATCTTCTTCTTCTACTTCGACTTCCCTCACACGATGAGGCCAAAACGTCCTCCTCTGTCTCCACAGTTCGATGTCACCACAGCTCAGTTCAGTCGAGTCAAACAAAACCCAACCAGAAGAGAAAGTGCTGCAGCTTTGAGCTTCACTTCTCTCTGAGCAGCAGCCGTCAGATCAGAGATCTCGATCTGTGCTATCAGCCTCAAAAAGAGTCACTTTCATGGTGTTGAACAGTGTGTATTAATGTTCGTGATGCGTTCAAGTGTCAGCAGCATTTCTGATGTTGATGTGTCAAAACCCTCCATATTTCAAAGTCACTTCTGTCTGTAATTATTTTGCAGTGAGAACATTTCAACTTGCTTAAACGATTCTGGAAATCAGTGTTTGTTCATCCGAACTCTTGATGATGTTGATGTTTACATGAGAACGATGACAAAGCTGATTTTAATAGAGCAAATAATCGATTAGTCCATCAACAGGAAAAGAATCAGCTTCAAAGATAATTAACTGAAACTGATTTACACTGAACACTGTAGAGAAGTAAACTAAATATATAAGAGCATTTCTTCCACATGTGGTAGAAATGTGAAGCAGCTGGAGCTGAAATACTGGAGTCAAGTACAAATACGTCCTTGAGTAAATGTACAAATACTGTATGTACCCACACAAACATCCCACAGGTGGACGTGTGTCAGCGGCACTCCATTATCATCACCACAGCAGAACTACCGTTTGACAGGGGACACAATGACACAATACTGCCAGGAAAACAACACACACACACACACACACACACACACACACACACACAGGGCAGGAAACAGCAGACCCACTCACAGATTGTACAGCAGAGGGGGAGTTGAACTCATAACAGGAAGACAGGGGACAATCGGGGGAGGTTTAGTCACAGTGGACAGACAGAGACACTCGGGTCTGTCTTCAGGGAGCTGGTTTGGAGGCGAGAGACGACCTGAGGACTCTTTCAGTTTGATCACAAACACAGACACATATTGAGACCGCGTGATGCTGACACACATCAGTCACCACCGAAACCTCTTCAACAAGACCCTGGAGACTCAGACTACAGCGAGTCTGGAACCTTCAATGACCCCTGGAGACTTCTCCATGACCAACACTCCTCAGTGGAAACAGACCAGCAGGAGATTTTAAAAACATGTTTTCAACAAGTTTCAGTTCACAGACACTTGAAACAGCCACGTTTTGATACAGAAAAGATGAAAAGTGATGAAGATGAAATAAAATAAATCAGCTGAAGCTTCACGCTGACTCAAAGAATTAAAGTTCAATTCAACCTGATCTTATAACTCTTCTCCTGCTTGTTAACGTCAGGCTCTAATCAGTGAAACAGTCCACAGCTGTGGAGTGTCCAAATTAACGGGACTTTAATGAAGACAGTGAACGCTCTTCCATTAAAAGTCCTTCTTTCTTCCTGAGCTGCAAATCTTTTCACAATAAAAGTCAACTCACCGAGTTTCTGCGTCTCTCTGAGCTTCAGTTCATCCGGACCAACCTGCAGTCTCACCTGAAGCCTCCACACTGATCGGTCCTGAAGCCGGAGCCTCCGGTCCCCCCTCCGCGTGCCGCTGCTGCCTTCAGGGACTGTACGGAAACTCCCACATCCAGAGAGACTGAGCAGCTTCACGTCAGGCTTCTATTTAAAAAACATCCCAAACAAACTAAACAAAAAAGAACATTTTTATATGAAAAGTGTGAATTTGAACAGAAAGTTGGTCACATCAGTGTTGGAAGAATCATTCAGATCTTTACTTGAATAAAAGTGAAACATTTTGCACCACAATGTAAAAACACTGAATTCCAACTTTCTACATTCGAAATGTCACATAAACACATGGAAATATCTGCTTTAGTACAAGAACAGTGTACTTATACTCACTATACCGAATGTTGATTCACACACCTAGATGAAGTATTTGAAAGTAGCTGGTTCACCTGGTGCTGCATCAAAGTACTTCAATACTGCATGAGGACTACCACTGTATACCAGACCATCACATTCAGTATGTAAAAGTAGTAAGGAGCTGTTGATGTAATAGGCAGGAGACTATAATGAGTTGGAACTCAAGTATAATTCTACTCAAATACTTGATTCGCCTACATGTACCTCAAAACTCTCCTTATGTGCAGTTCCTGAGTAAGTGTAGATTTTTTTTTCTCAAAGTCTTAAAGGCATTAAAATGGGAAAAGTTCATGAGTTCTTGAGGCAGAAGAACTTGGCTCACTTTATCCTTTGAGAGTGAGATCATGTCTCTGAGCCAGACCCAAAGAGGAAAACAAACTTCAGTTGCAATTACTGTTCAGGAAGTTCACAGAGAAATTGTTAGAGGTTCTTGAGTGTTTGAGCTTGATGGCATTATTTCCCACAATACACGATGTCATCAAACACACCTTCAGACAGCCTGCAGGCCATTATTTCATGAACCACATCGCCCCCTTGTGGCTTCATCTTGCTAACACAGAAGTGAAACAGGTGTGCTCAGGTTTTCTGAATCTTCTACACGTGTTTCTGTCGCTGTGCTTCAGTCTCTGTTCACTTCCGTTGGTTTAAACTGGTTTAGGAGGCCTCCAGGATGTATTTCACCAAGTCTTCATACAATTTACCAACAATCCAAAATTAATCAATTATCAGATTCTTAAATGTTCCCAAACAAATTAGATTTCCCGTTTTGACTTTTCTCTTACCTTTTAAAAAACTCTTTATAGTGAAATATTGGGTGATTCTCTTTGGGGCTTGAAAGTTTTGAGGACATAAGTCTTTTTGTGGAAGTGAACGACTCGTAGACGTCAGAAACATGAGATTTTGACAAGGTGGTTGGAAAACACTGGATTCATCTCAGCAATGAATTATATTTTATTACATCAGGATGTTTTTTTATGTTAAAATCTTAAACCAAAAACTAGAAATGAAAGCCGCCATATGAATGTATATAAAAACACAATTATTTCCACTGAACTATAAAAGTGTAGAAGTGTAAAATAAAAAAGTAAAGTACCTCAAAGTTGTACCCAAACACAGTACCTTCAGACTTTGTCACCTTCCACCATAGAAAAACCTGGTCTGTCTGATTGTTGGACGTTTCTTTGAATGTTGGATCAGGTTAGAAAGAGACTTCGAAACGTTTTTAAATAGACACAAACATGAGTGTGAGGAAGTTTGTTCTCTGACATCTGATGAATGTCACCGAGATTGAAAAGCTTTGCTGTGTCAGTGACTCAACTTCATTTTAACAGGCCGTTTTTGTTTCGGACTCTGTTCAGTTCATGATGAGGAAACAAGTAATTGAGTTCAATCATTGTGGAAAAAAGCCTCTGATCAACACTGAGGTTTGTTATGACCTTTATTTGTTTACTGAATACATTTGTTATGTTATACAAAACAACAGACTTTAAGCAATTTTCATATTTTCTCTTCATTAAAAGTGGAGAAAAACACAGAAAGCAAAGACACGTCTTTTCTCAGTCGAAGCTCTGAGCACATTCTCTCTATGTTCTGTCCTTTAAACATTAAATGGTAAAGTGGTAAAATCCTTAATCGCTGTCATATTATTATTATACAAAAAGCAGAAAACTTGGCGGGTTTGTATATTTTTTATGCAGAAACCTGAGCTGAAAGGATCAAAAACCTTTGACTCAAACACACAAAGAACAAAAATCTCCACTAGAAGAAAAGTTGTCATATATTTAGTCAATGATCAAAAATGAGTCCAGTATTAATTAACTGTCGGTCGAACAATTGATGGCTGTGACTGAAGGTTCGTCTTGGCAGGAAACTGTGACTGTGGCTAATTTTGGACTTTGACCCAGAGTCAGTTTCATATGTTTGTTATTTAAAGCAGCACATTATTGTTCCTATTTTCCTGAATTATTCAGACTCTGAGAGTCAAACGTGAGACTTGAAGGCAGGAGAGTCCAAACCTTCAACCTGAACATTTCTTCAACCTGCTGCCGCCGAAAGAACAAAGTCATGACATCACTTCCTGTCTGAGCTCTGTTCAGTGGCTTCTGTAACTCAATGCCGTCTGTTATTTATTGTTTCTTTCATCAGCCTTTCTGAAAAAAAAAACAATCAACTCCACCACAGATTGAAACATTTCTGATATTAACAAAGTTCAACATTTGGAGCACAGAAAAAAAAAAACTACAGCTCCCATGAAAAGACTACAAGTTTGGTTTTGTCTTCTCTAAAGCCTCAACTTTTCAAATGAGATTTTGAAAGAGGTTTTCCTTTTTCTCTGACTCTTTACATTTTCTTTTACTTTTTCTTACACACTTTTCTTTTAAATTTCATTTTGAAGCAAACTAGAACTTTATCACTGTTATTTTCCTGATGTGTCCAAAGAGCATAGATTCACCTGTTGTGATACTGACTAAAAAAAACAAACCTGAACTTCACTAAAAAAATGTCACCTGATCCTGGAGCTCTGCTCAGAAAGGCAAGAGAAAGTGAGATTAACATTGTAACATTAACATTAACAGAGTATTGATCATTAATGGCTTCACCAGCTGTGAATCGCACCACGAGAGCAGACAGCACATATTCATACACGTTACATCACCAAATTGTTTCATACTGTAATATAGCAAACTTTGATTAAAGGAACCTAAAACACAGAGGCTGTAAACACTTTGAATGTTGGAATTATTGACCAGGTTGTCGACAGAAAGCTGCAACATTAACATTCGTTTTCCACTAACTTCACTTCACTGGATCTTTGGTGAATACATGTAGCTCCATTAAACAGATGATTCTTCCACGTTTGTGTAAACACAAACCCCACCCACATGACCCCTGTTATACACGAACACGGAGCGTCAGGATCATGGGATTTGACATGATAACACAGTGTCTATATGTGACTTATAAAATAGAGCATGCAGACGGATATTTGGAAGCGAAGACTTTGTTCTCCACCCCGTAGACGAAGAAGCTGTGGTCTTTTCCGCTGTAGGTGTAAAAAGCGTGCGTCAGCGGCACCAGCTCGATGGTCTGACGCTGAAACAGGAAGCAGTAAAGTCGTCAGTGTCACTCAGTCATTATTCAAGTCTAACTGTACATTCTGTCCCAACAGCTGAGCTTTGAGATTTGTAATAATGTTGCACAAAATAATGTTAGTAAAGTAACTGTTTGGATTCTCTTCATGCTCATTTTGCTTTTCTTTCAGTGACATTTTGCAGGTAAAGTTCAGGGTCTCGGTCTGTTCACCCTCACGTCCAGGTAGAACTACAGACACACTTCACTGGACGAGTCTATTAACTGGAATAAATGCACTTTGTTCAACACAGTTCTCCGTTCACCCAGTGACTCTGTCTGTGAATGAACACATGAACAGGTGTGCATATGTCTGTCTGTACCTGCTGCAGGATGCGGCTGGTGGAGGTGAAGCGTTCCAGGTGTTCGTTAATCATTTTCCTAGAGACATCGCAGATCTCCTGGTCGGGGAAACCCTGGATCGGATACACCTGCAGGACAAAGATGGACGACACTGACTTCAGCCAACAGAGTCCGCAGCAGCTCTGTGAGTAAGAACATATGTGCCACAAACATTTGATGTGAGTTGTTAAATAAAGGAAGTGTTCAGTTTTACCAGGACGCTCTGATCGACGAAGAAAGGGTCTCCTGTCACCCGCTCGAACTTCTTGTCAGGGAAGTCAGGCTGGCGGTCTGGAATGAAATCGGCTATGTTGTTCTTCCTGAAGACACACACACACACACACACACACACACACACACACACACAGATGTGAGAGGAAGCAGTTTGGGCAGATTTGTAGTGAGAATGAGTGTGTGTGTCTTCCTACCATGTGACCGTGAGCTGGATGAAATGCAGCAGGTTTTGGCTGCCTTGACAAACAGAGCAGGTCTTAAAGCCGTGGCCGTGACATTGGAGACACCTGGAGGAGGGAGAGAGGAACGCAACAGCTCGAATGTTCTACAGTAAAAGATCAGGAGCACAATAGATTAACCAAGCAGAGCCGTGGTGCCGAAGACAGAAAGAAGTCTGGCACTGAAGCGAGTGGAGGAAAGCAGAGCTGGAAGACAGAGCAGAAACATGAGGAATGCAGATGCTTCCAAACAGCACATGACAGGGTTTGATGAGCAAGAAAATGAGTCAGCAGATCTCGACCCAGGTGACGCCCTCCACCTTCATCACCCTCCACCTTCATCAGAACAACATCAGAATGGTCTCTGTCTGCCGACAGAACTCCACACACTTGTGAGCTTTTACTGGCCAACGTGTGTTCTCACCTTCCTCCTCACTCCAACAACTCATTGACTGTCCACTGTCAAATATGGAGCCACAGAAAGGAAGTAAAAGTAAAGAAGAAACAACTGGTGTCCATATATATGTATAGATACATTCTATATGTGCCAGGGTGTTGGTGTCAGAGATCGACAGCGCGGTGAACAAGGACAGACTAACTGATCAGAGTTAACCTGAATGCATCCGTTTTGAACGAGTGTTCACGAAACACGACAATGGAAGAAGATTTTACTCATGTTAAATAGTAAAATTAAGAGCAAACTCAATATGTGAAGGTAAATGTTGAAGTTGTGGCAGGAAAATAAATAAATCCATCACTCGTCTTCCTCATGGAACAGATCCACTTTCACTTCATCCAATGTTTCAGTCCACACAGACTCCGAGAGCCACAGGAAGCTGATTTCTTTATGGTCTGAGTTTTATTTTCCCTCTGCTGTTCTGATCAAGGCTTCATCTCCACAGGCAGCCGAGCAAACCTAACAAATATCGACAAAATGATAAACAGTGTCTCTGAAGACTGATCGGCTTCCAGTTTTGCTGTGAGCTTTCTGGTTTCACTGTAGGTAGATCCTCTCTACCACGATGGTGGAGGTTTTTTATTAAAATTACAGAATTTTACTTTTCTGTGTGTGCTGGGAAATAAAGCTCTGATCAGACTGATTTATCAGGGAATCCCTCTAAAGTAGGTTCCTTTATATTTATAATACAATGTAAGTATAACATCAGAAACATTCAAATGATATTTTTTGTTCAGTTGGAATAATATCAAAATCCCATTAAACATCTACGCTGATGATACCATCTTCTGTGCCACTGATTCTAACACGAGGACTTTTCCATGTGACAGTTCTAATTCCAGAGTTTGTTCTAAACTTCAAAAAGACCAAAGTATGCACAAAGCAGAGACTGTGATCTGCACCACCAGATGTATTTACGACAGGATTGTGAGCAGCAAAGCATGGTCACGTGTTCACAGCAGCGTGTTGTCAAGAGTCAGTGTTGTTGTGAATCTGCTCTGCGCTTTTTGATCTCACGGCCCAAACTCTTTTTGTCGGAGTTTTCGAGTCTCCTCTCACCTCTTAAAGCCTCTCCCGTGACAAAAAGAACAGCGTGTGCTCCCGGAGGAATGCCTTCGATTCCCATGCTGCGTTCTGAACCCTCTGCCGTGGCAGCTTAAACAACGTTTCTGCAAGACGAAGAGGGCAATTCAGACAGAGACAAGAGGAGAGCATGCAGACTGGACTCCCACCTCCGGCGGCCTCGGCCATGACAGGACGTGCAACGCTTGTTCCTGGAACGGCCGTGACCGTGGCAGAAGGTGCAACGCTTCTACAAAACGAGATGAGGGTTGGAGTTATAGTCAACCAGGAAGCTGGTTTAACAGAGGAGGCATCATTTCCACATTGTTGAGCAACTGTCTGCAGTGTGTACAGTGTGTTATTGTTGCCTGAAGGTACTGTATGAGGTTGGAAAGACACACTGAGCCTCTGGTTTTGCTGTTACCAAAAATATAGCTTTCTAACTAAAATCTGGTGCGAACCACATTGTAGCCGACTGCAGAGAGAATCTCACAAAAACAGAGGGAATCTCTGGGTGTATCTCTTTTGTACTGAGGACTGAAGGACTGACGTCAAATGTGAAATAGTTTGGATGAGGAGCTCTTGAGGAAGCTCCAAGCAGCATCACCTCGGGCCAAGCAGTCAGGGACCACGAGCATCATACAACACAAAGTTATGACTGAAAACAAATGTCTTATTGTAGAAAAGTGTACACTTATGAAAACATTGACCATGAGGCTCAGAGCTGAAACTATGAATCAAACGAGTTGATCAAAAGAAAATTCAGGTGACATAAATCAAGTGTTTTCTTAATCGTTTGCTTGGCAACATTTCTCTTTCCTGGCTCCTTAGCTGTCAGGACGAGCTGCTCCTGTTAGCTTTACCTGAGCTGAATCTTCTGGACTGTCGGACAAAACAAGCCATTTTGAAAACAAGCAAATGGGAATTTTTGAGGGAAACATTTGTTATTACATAGACAAAATTAATCAAGATTAATCATTTAATAGAGGAAATAACCATCACATTAACCGTGTTGCAGGAGTTTGCTGTTGTGTTACATGACTCCTGAATAATGAAAATGTCATGGAGAAAATCTTCAATCTCAAAACAAGACATCTCACCTGGCCTCGACCATGGCAGCTAATGCAGCGAGTTCTTCCACAGCCGTTACACATATGACACATCTACACACACACACACACACACACACACGCACACACACACACATGCACATGTTACTTTGAGACTACAAAGAACGCAAAAAGTCAGCAACAACAACAGCAAATCAGGAAAACCGAAGCTTGACTGTGTAAAGTAGAGTGAAAGCAGCTGTACCTTGACGAAGGACGAGTGTGGCACACGGACCTTCTCCACCCTGTCGGTGTATATCTCAGGCATGGACACAGGAACGTCCCATGGTTGAGGACTCATACCAAACTGAGGACCGTCGACCGGCTGTCCTGTTTGAGGACAAACCAGGACAACAGGCTCAGTTTCATGAACTGACTCCTCCTCCAGTGTGTAGAAATAAACCCCTGTGAAGTGACCTTTCATCTGGTGCCATCATCACGTCAAAGTTGTCCAATACTTTATGACCAAAAACTAATGACATTCCCATCAGCTTGGTCCCATCAACAGTTGTATTTGGTGCTAATTTGCAAATGTTAGCAATGTTAAACTAGGATGGTGAACATCAGCAGGTGGATTATCTTCACCAAGGCGACACATTCTTTTGCAATTTAATCCATATTTCACTTGTCTCATGCAGATGTAATTCCTTTGCAGCCAGTTTCCTTCCCTTCAGAACAGAAACTATCTGACAGATGAAAGGCTGCTTCTGCCCACGTTAATCTTGTGATTCATGAAAATAATATTTTAGCTCAGAGTTAAGTTTTACCATTGTAGGATTCAAACTTCCAGCCGCTGGTTCTGGTCTCAGTGTAGGTCTCCAGTCGATACTGCACAAGAACGACAATCAGCACTTTGGACTCACATCATGTGGCCTCACATTGTAAAGTAGACCATACAGATCACGACGTGATGTCAGGATGGAAATGGGGCCTTATATCACATATGCATTGGACCTGAGAGCATTAGATGCTGTACTGGCTTGTTCAAAAAGGGGGAAAACATCAAGGTTTGTGGGCTCAACAGGGTCATGATGTGCTCCTGTCTGTACAGCACCACAAACGCCTCCTAGAAGTGCCGCCTCTCTGCCATCAGTCGTTCACTGGGATGAAGGTGTTTTTCATAATAATGCACAAAAATTTAAAATTAGGCACAAAAGTTGTAGCATCATTTAGATTTCCTTACTCAGAAAGTGAGATAATCTACATTTCTGTTCTACTATAAACAAACCACAAGAGCTGTCTTTAAACAAAGATGTGGTCCAGGTGCGATATTAGAGAGAACATGCCCACCCATCCGTCCGTGGTCCTACCCTGTACACAGTGACGGGTTTGAGCTCTTTGAAGGTGAGGTTCCTGGCAGGTTTGGAGCTGTACCTCCATTTGGACTCCACAAACTTGAGCAGGGCGTCTCTGGCCACATCCTCCGATACCGTGGGGACCCTGGAGGACCAAACACACACACACACACACACACACACACACACACACACACACACACACACACACACCACAACCACACACACACACACACACACACACACATACACATAAAGCTGTGCACAGCTTTTATCCCACTTGAAATTCTCAGAGACGTTTCCAATTAAGGTAAAGAACTGAATCATCTGCAAAGTATTTCACAGATTTTTTTATGTATGTTACCTGACATTAGGCACCAAAGTGTTCCTGTTGAGTTCAGGCTGGGGGTTGTAGGCAGGGGGAGGTGGATACAATGGGTTTTCATCCTCTGGATACACATGAACAGAAACACAGGAGATGAAGGTCGGGACGGGTTAAAGAAAACACTCAAGTGAGGAGAACAAGAGTCTCACCTCCTCCTTTGTGTCCCTCGTATCCGTGCACGCCGTCCAGCCAGCCAGGAGGGGGAGCCGAGGGCCCCTCCTCTGGTATGTTTGGATCAAATGCACCTGAAAAGAAGACGAGAAGAAGAGGTTGTGTCTGTGTCTCGCTGAAATCAAACACACCAGACGATTATGGATGAAGTGCTGACATTTCTCTCCCGCTGTGTTTTCAGAAATGTTCTCTATCCTTCAAGACGTTTCTCCTCTTAAAGTCGACCTCAGACCTTCTCTCTATCTGCTGCCTGAATGTTGAGCTCAAACAGTTTAAAAGCAGATGTTTAAGGCCTTCTTTTCATAACTATGTTTGATGTCACAAAACGTCATGAGCTCATGATGGAAATCAGCTGTCACGCTAAGGAGGGGTGGACAGTGTTTCTGTCGGTGAGGCCGGAAGGGAGGCAGCATTCTTTAGCAGCGGCTGTCAGGAAGCTGGTGACGGCCTGAACAGACACAGCAGGTTACACAAACATTACTAAAGACTTGTACAGTATCAGTGCAGTAATAGAGATGCTAAGCCACTGTCACTCATTACTGCATCTTTAAAAGTAACCAGTAATGATTAATGAGCTTTTGGTACCAACAGATTCTGGTTGGAAGACTAACCTATAAATTACGTTTGTTCTGCAACTAGTCCTGTTTTCTGCTTCCTTTTTGCAGACCAACGCAGCATAAGCAATGCACATATTAAGTCTAAGCTCATGTTAAAACAATGCTTCACTGGTGGAGGTGTGTGGTGTCAGATACTGGTGAGACAAATATCCATATATGACACATAGAATCCAGGTCGTTCAGGAGCAGATTCATGAAAGTGAAGGATTCTCAGATGCCAACATGATGCACAGAGGTTCATAACACGATGAGACTGGGTTTTATAACTGTGTAAAGACAAAATGGCTGCAGCTATTTTACCTCAACAATCATGAGGTAAACAGTCCAAATATGGCTGCTCAGACTATAATCTGCAGGAACATGTGCTTGCATGTATGTGATCAGCCAGCACAGCGCCTCGTCTGGCTCAACGACGGGGTCCGGTGTTTGGGAGACGCCGGGAGACGACTGGCAGGAACGGACGCTGCTGAGGGAGTTACTGGCAAAAAGACAAGTTTTAACTGATCTATGATTTGTCAGGACTTTGTCGACTGTCAATGTGCCTGAGCAGGTGGTGGACCAGAGTCAGAGCCCTCCCTCTCCACAGCTCAGAGACCGGTTTGTTTCTGTTTCTCACAGAAAACTGCATTCATTTTCAGCTTATCCACACTGACAGCACCACAGCCGACCCCACCTGCTCCCATTGTCCATGCACGTCAGGACAAACTCCAATAACTCCAATGCAAATACCAGTTCCACCCACGCCCTGTGTGCTCATCTTTGTTTTCTTAAGGTCTCCACAGTCAGGAGCTGCACCTTGACTTTAAGGCCGGAATGAAAGTCTCAGGGTGATGATTGAAACGCTAACCGCTGCTCACTGGAGCTCCTCCACAGCTCCGTCAGCTGAGCAGCTACGAAGGTGGAGTGTTGGGGTTTCCACCGTGGTTCAGTCTCCTCATTGATTCACAGTCTGAATCATTGATGTGGACACTGTTGGTTTATTTTGTCTGCCGCTCGGCTCCTGTCAGCAGACAGTCCTTACTCCAGCCAGGTCCATGAATTTTTTAGATATTCCTCACACCTGTTGTCCTCCGTCCATCCACCAGACGCCCTCAGACTCTCCCTCTGGCCTCGGTCACCTGACTCCAGTTACCCCACAGTGTTCATCCCAGCCCAGCTCCAGCTGCTCCTACTTCATCAGTGCTGCTCACAGCCTTTGCTTCCACCGACTGAAAGCTCCAGGAAAAAGACCATTGAATAGGAATGATTTGTCAAACTGCATTTTCCAGGTTAAGAACGAACTTTTGTTGTGAACTTTAACTTTAAAAAATGCTATGGATGAAATGATGACGACTGCTCAGCTTGAATGTAAAAGAACAAACTGCATCTGCTGATGAAGACCATGTGATTATTAGACCATGTGAATTTTCCTACTGAGGGAAGAATAAAGGAATATCTTATCTTATCTTGTGAAATGGTTGAAGGTGCTGGAAAAAGCACGTAAGTGGACCTTGAGATGGGATTGTTCTGTCAACCCCTTATTTGAAGTCTGAGGCTCAAACCACAGACCATTTATTTTTATGGTCAAATTCATAAAATCTGCCACATTTTTATACAACAAAAACTCATAAACTCATAAATGACAACATCATCAGTCAGTTCATTTATACAAGAGCTGCGACAGATAGAGTTCAGGTTGATATTCCATAGTCCAGAGATATTATAAACACAAGGTCAGACCTTTCCTACATTGTAAATGTTCATGATGTCGTGTAAATAGAGACAGCTGTTAATGTGTAACCAGTGATATAAAAACAACTATAAAACCTTTTCTCTGTCACTTTGGTTTGACTGTGTGTGTTTGCTGTGGAAACAGGTGGAAACAGTCGGCTCCGTAGAAACATCAACACACTTTAGATCTGGTTCCCTGAATCTGGGCAAAAACTGAAGAGTGAAAATGACCATTAGCTGGTTTATGTGTTCTGTGTTTCTACCTGGGCCATTTTCCAGCCAGTGGAGACAAAAGCTGGGAAGCATAACGAACAAAGTTTTGAATATTTAAATGACTCAATTCAACTCTTTTTTCTCTCTTCTGCAGAACAGACGTCACGTGACACGTCACATATCAAATGCAGGTGTAGGTGACTTCAACAACTGGAGCAAAATCAGCAACAACAATCCCACAAAAAAACAAAGAATAGAACGTTTTCACACAACAATGTAATACCACAGAAAAGTGCACAATAGTGCCTCGATCGAGACGCTTCCGAGGCACCGTGCACCTATTTAGCGTGTGCGTCATGAGTTTGCCAGACACAAATACTTTCAACCCAACAGCGGCGACTCCGCTTTTTCATCAGCCGTGTTTTCTTCAAACTCCCGCAGATAAAAATAAAACTGAGTCGCCGTGCTCGTACACAATACCTCCGGCCGAGGGATAAAAATACCAGCGAGAAGGTGTTTCCCCGAAAAGATCTGGGCTGAGATGGACGGAGTGTGAGAACAGCCCGAGGGACGGAGGGAGGGAGGGAGATATGGACTCATTAAGAGAGAGAAAAATAGAAAGGGAGCTAGGGAGGGGGAGAAGGAATGCGAATGGAAAAAAAGGGGAGAACAAAGCCGAGTTGATTACTGAAGCTTTCACTGGACAATGCTTCCAAAATACTTCTGCAGAACGTCTGGTGCCCTTTCCCTGCTTTTCTTTACAGCACTGAAAATCCTGTTTATGTGAATCCAACGTGAGCAGAATGTTGGAGAACAAGAATCTCCAGCCATATGAAGCGTGAACTGTGGTGAATCAACGAAAAAAATGAACAAACAAACGAAAGAATGCTTTTGTTTCCGTCATCTTTCAAGCAAAAATCAGACATGAGGATTTGCAGGATTCATCCTACCTGAATATCATTGGCTGTTTGCTGATTGAGACCTTTGAACCTTTGGCTCTTTAACAACTTTATGCAGCTTTTTTCTCTATTTTCAGACATTTTAAGACCGAACTGTGAATCAAACAGTTCAAGAACAACAACAGGTTGAAGCTGTGTTTAACTTCACACACATGGAACGAACTTCTTGTTGATCTTGAGCTTTCAGATCCAAGTTTTAAAACTCTGTTGTTCTCCTGAGTGTGTTCTCTCCTGGACTGCAGCTGCAGTGTAAGAACGAGCGCACCATTAATCCAATTTTATTTTCAGTTACCATTTTGTCTTCAAACCATTATGAGAACAAGATAATTCCGATAAAACCATTATCGTTTCATGATCATTCTCTTGCTCTGTCTCGTGTTATAAATCTAAGTCACTCTCAAAAACCCGACCTGACTGTGAAGCAGGCTGAAGCACGTGTAGCTCAGCTCTCTGCGTTGGAGGGAGCGGTCGTTTGAGGAAACCTGCCGGGGTTTTGATGCACATTTGTCGTTGGTACAGTAAAAAGGACGAGAGAGAAATCCTCTGTCACATTTTATAAACCAAATATAACCAACAGTATAATACACATATTCTTAATAAGGCTGTGTATTCATATTATTATTATTATTATTATTGACATTATAAGAATTTTTTATTTAGTTTTCATTTGAATTATATTTAAAGTACAAAGAAATCCACCATTGAAAAGTTCAATTGTTTTAAAGTTCCAAAAAAGTCGATGAGTGATCGTCATCAAAAGTCATCAAAGTAAGGGTGATATTGATTTTTGCCATATATGAGCCGTCCTGGGAAGCTTTGTGAAGTCCTTTGAATGGCCTCTGTGTTTCAAATGTGCTGTTCAAACAAACCTCACCTGGTCGAGCCAAAGATTTGTTTTACCTGATGAAGGTCCATGACTGAAATGCTGTGTCTCTAATAAACTTTTTATTCTTTAAATGATTTAACCATGTAATAAATCTAGAGTTTGGCCGCGTCTTATTTTCATGTTGTCATGTTTTGTGTGAGCTTTTTTTTAAATTTATTATTATTGTCATCAAACCACAGTAAGGAGTGTGTGTGGGAGGCGAACACAGGTGTTCAAGGCTACAGGTAGAAAAATAACCCTTCAGCAGCAAATACACCAGATATCAAGTTAACAGGTTATAGATCAAACACATGTCATGATGCAGCTTCATCTTATTGAAGTTTGACCATTAGAAACGTCACAGCAAAATAATAATGAGGCAACTTTAAACTCAATAAAAAAAACTCTGCTCCAACTAATGGACAATAAAGAGAACAGGTTACTGGTTTAATAAAGCTGAACCAGTAATAAACCAGAAATAAACCAGTCTGAACTTAGCTGAACTTCATTAACTTTTACTGACACTCGAGCTTCTTCTTATAGCCAAACTTTATTCTGAAACTATTATTTTCAAACTTCCGCCACCTGAAACTGTTTGAAACTTTAAATCAGTTTATACCAGGAAAACATGTTTGGATCTTCTGACCTGGTTTAATTTGTTAAACTCGGGTTTAAAGATCTAAAGCAAACCAGGAAAAGTCCTTAAAAGTCATCATGAAGTCATTAAAGTTTTTTTTTCATTTACTCACCAACATCGTCGTCCTTTTCGTCCATTTCTCTGCAGTTTCGACTGGTTGAACGTGAGCGACGCTCCGAAACGTAAAGTCGTCCCTGAAGTGCGTCAGTGTCATATACGACTTCCGGGTACGGTTTTAAA
Source organism: Centropyge bicolor (assembly GCA_037975185.1). Taxonomy (NCBI): domain Eukaryota; kingdom Metazoa; phylum Chordata; class Actinopteri; family Pomacanthidae; genus Centropyge; species Centropyge bicolor. The sequence goes on from JBBMOC010000130.1 coordinate 257,717, forward strand.
TAAAATAAAAGCCCGAAGGAAGGATAAGATAAGATAAGACAACCCTTTATTTGTCCCACAGGGGGGAACTTCACAGGAGAGGTTGTCATTTCGTTTTAATCAGAATCAGAATCATTTTTATTGGCCAGGTATTTGTGCACATACGGGGAATTTTCTCTGGTTTCACTTTGACCTCTCTTCTTACATATAAGTAGATTAACAAGGCATTTTCCTCCTAAACCCTGAGACAGTCGTGCAAAATTTCTTTATCTATGAATATATATAGCTGAGTGCAAACGTGTGCAGAAATATGCAATGTATAGTATATACAAGACAAGAGGTAGATGGAATACAGTATACACAGTACACCCAATACACATAGTATACATGGTTTGTGTTGCCAGATGATATCTGCAAATTTAATCTGTAAAACATCAGTGATGTCATTAAGCCGTCCCTTCATAGTAGAGAAAAATATGCATTGTATTTTATTCAATTAGCACATTATTAATTTGTGTAAAGGAGACTTTTGAGGAGACGAAAACATAAATGTTATGTAGTAAACACTTTTTCATACTGAATTTTATTTGCCTTGAGTAAATCTACCCTCCTCTTAGTTTTCCTGTAGTTTTACTTTGAAGGTAGCATATGTGAACTTCCTGTCCTGTCCGGTCTGTCTGTGTGTGACTTGACGCAGCTGCTGGCCGCCGCCCTCAATGTTTACATTCAGAGGGGAAAACAGAAAAACGAAAAGAAGAATAACTCGAACTCTTAAAACTTGCCTCATAAAATCAAACCTATACGAACACTTTGATTTAGTTGCACTTTCAAAACATTTAACATCTCAGAGAGTTTAAAGAGATTTTTTCATTCTGTACAATATTGGTCTTAACCAACTTTTTCATTTTAATGGACACATTTTTTTTCTTGAATTCAATTAATTTAAACAGGTGTCATCCTGTAATAGTAGTTTTCTAGAAGTAACTCTGGTTCTATGAGTTCATGATCCGCTCCCTGACTGGCCCCGCCCCCTGACTGGCTCCACCTTATGAGGCACCTGAGAAAAGAATCTTTGAATTTAGGCTTCAGTCAGAAACATCTAGACAGAACCCTCCTCCTTGTGAAACCAGACTTATATCCAGGTAACTACTGTTTCTGTGTTGCTTCTGGCGCTATTGGTTAAAAGCTCAGGTGAAGTTTGGTGGGATGAAATGTTCTCTCAGCTGCATCCGGTACCAGCACTAACCCAGCTCAAACCGAGCATCACCTGCCTGAGGGTCTGACACCGGACTGCAGCAGCTGTGTTGAGGGCATGAACACAGTCTGACTGTGATGGCAGGAAGATGCTGCGTCCTATGGTCCGGACCCTGTGGGCCAGCTGCATCATCAGTCGTGGGAGAAGGTCTACACAGGTCAGACCAGGTGGGCTAATGCATTCAGGGCCGGTGGGATACAGGTGAAGCATGGCATCTCTCAAACATGGAGAAAAAGGGAAATAAGAAAAAATAGAAATGTTGAGTTTAATAACAGTGTTAATAGTAAATGCACATGTGCACATAAAGGTTTATCTTATCTTGTATTATCTTATTACTAAATAAGTGAGTTATTGTTTGATTCCAATATTCATCCATGTTGATGTCTTTGTTGTCCCACAGAAATTCTAAAGTTAAAAACTGTGATTGTATTCACCTGATGGTGCTTTTGCATCTTTGACTGCGACCGCCATTTCTTCCACTTTTGTCCTGGAACATGAACGCAGCATTGACCGGATGTTGACCCGGAAGTTCTCAGCGCTTGTTTTGTCTTAGCAACAAAACCGAGTGTTAGCTTTCATTTATCTGATTCTGACACAGATTTCTCACCACATTATTAAAATGGTAGGATGCGATGTTTTTTCCAACGTATATTTCATAAACTTGTTCATATTTCCATCGTTACGGTTGTGAACATTTAGCCGTAAAAGGCGGATTTTAATAAGTTGCTAACTGGTTAGCTTGCCGATGCTAGTCGGGCGTTGTCAGTGTATCCCGGTCCAATTAGTTCTCCTTCTTTAGGGTGTTTGACAGGACTGACAGCAGCCAGTATGATGTTATGTGTTAAAGCTGTTGTTCTCGTATCATTATGTGATTAACTGTGGGATTTCAGTCGCTTCAGTAGCTTAATGAAATGATGCTAACTCATGTTGTCGTTTCTAGGCTGAAGTGGAGGAAACTCTGAAGAGAATCCAGAGCCAGAAAGGAGTTCAGGGGATCATCATCGTCAATTCAGAAGGTCAGACGATAAATAACATGTCTGCAGTCATTTTTGCAGAAAATGCAAAAAGTAATTTGTGATTTCCTTTCATTGTTTACCAGCCACAACGCCGCCGTATACATCACCAGCAAGAATAATTCAACTCAAGTCCAAGTTGAGACCTTTCCACCATCACTTCCGTCCTGATGCTCCTCTCTGTCTTTGCCTTGCCTTTCTTATTGTATATTCAGATTGTGGCCAACAATTATTTTTTACTATCATTTTATCAATTTACTTTTATAGTGAAAAATGTCCACCACAAATTCATAAATCCCGAGATGATGTCTTTAAGTACTTTTGCTTAACTAACAGTCCAAAACTCAAGCCTATTAAGTTTACAGTCATATAAAACAGAGAAAATATCACATTTAGTGAAACAGAGAAAATTTACTTAAGAACAGTTAATTAATGATCAGAATCATCATTTGAATTTCCTGCCAGTTAACTAACTGTTTCACCCCTAACTGTCATAGTTTTGGTATAAAAACAAACCAAGCATTGTTTGTCATTCAGAATTTGTCATGTATGACGAATGCATGAAGGAAGTGTCAGCAGTTTTGTAGCACCATTATAGAGTGCAGCATCATATACCTCAGTCAGAAACTTGTCAAATGAATGATTATAGCCTGTCACCTGAGTTGTGCTTGTTCCTCACTTCACCTTAATTCAAGTAAATGGCCTACGGAGGAATGAATCTTCAGTTTCAGAGTCAATTTCTTAATCCGCCTACGCAGAAATTCATTGCATTTATGTAAATATATCCATTTCCCACAGGAATCCCTGTCAAGACAACTCTGGACAACGCCAGCACGGTTCAGTACGCAGGACTGATCCACCAGCTGGTGATGAAGGCCAGGAGCACCGTACGAGACATCGACCCACAAAACGACCTCACCTTCCTCCGTGTGCGCTCCAAGAAGAACGAGATCATGATTGCTCCAGGTGAGAGGAGACAAAAACATATTCAATCAGCAGGATGTGAAATGTAATGGGAGGTGTCATCTGAAACCTTCACATCACCAAGTCACACAAATGAATTGCCTGTTTAATGGGTGATTCCTCCAATAATCAACAAGAGCCAATTTCAGACAACTTTGGCTTTTGTAACTTTGCTTTGTTCCCTTACATCAGTGCCATTTTTTAAAATGTTCAACAGCTGTTACATTTAATTGGCAGGTGTATTTGTCTAAAGTGATTTCATAGGAACAAGAAGTAGATGCCATTAAAATTAGATTTCATTACATTTAATTAGCAGTTGTTTGGTCCAAAGCAAATTGCATCTCCCTCCCATATGTGCACATTGCAAGATTATAGTTATTAGAGACTTCTTCCCACTTTTGAAACATGATGTCCAGTTTATAGCCTCTACATTACAGTTGACAACGATCTGGAAACAGGCAGGATTCAGCTTCTCTGATGTAGCTCATAATGAAGCTATTCTGAACAGTTTGGGTCTTGATAATCTGACAATATAGTGAGAATGGTCTGAGTTACTATTGTTACTATTGAGTATTTCAAAGCCCTTTTAAAGGCTTATAAAGTATTATAAGCCTTTATAAAGGCCTGAAAAGTATTGTGAGGGATCAATTAGTACTGGGTACAGAAAAAGTTGGTGTTGAGTGCTCGTCAGATTTTCAGTCTTGCAAAGAAGTAGAGAATTTTGTCTTATTTTGTTAAATAGCAGAATTTTGTAGATAAACATTTTGTACGTCCCTCAATGTTAGGAATTGTTTTGGTATCTTCATCAGGTATTGTTTTAGTACCTCTATGGGAGTGTTTCAGGTGTTCCCAGCCATATTTGCTATTAAAAACCAAATTGTATTGTACTTTTAAAAAAAATATGTGTTAAACTGTTTTTGTCTTTTTCTTCTCAGATAAGGACTATTTCTTGATCGTCATTCAGAATCCATCCGACTGAAAAAGAAGGAACTGCTGCCCGACTCATCGCTCTCTCCGTCTTTCGTTTATATTTACACAGCCAAACATTTCTTTGTCTTGATAAATCAAAAGAACCTGTTCTCCAGAAGCTTTTTAAGCACTTGCTGTACCTGGAAGTAAAGGCAGGAGTTGAAGGGGGTGAAAAGATGTGTGAACTGTAAACAGAACCGTAACTCTTTGCAGGCGAATTTCTTTTTCCATGTTTTAGCATTCCAGTTTGGTCTCTTTCTCCACACGCGATGTTATGTCACTGTGTTTATTTCAGCTCATGGTGAGGAAAAAATAAAATACCAGAAGAAGGAAAGTTAAACTGTACCAATGTATACAGAGAGAGAAAGAGAGAGACCAGAACACATGTTCAAGTTTGAAGATGTTTTTTTCAGTTCTATCTTAATGGAAAACTTGGGATTGTTATTTATTTTGTTGGCAAAAGATGCTGAAGTGCAGTATTTCACTGGGGAGCAGCGAACTACACTACAAACACTTCTCTGCTGTTGCCATGTCAAGTTTCTGATGGTCATTTTTAACAAATTAAGAAATTAAAAAAAGTCAAGATGGTCTTGTGTTTGTTGTCATGTTCTTTGTATCGATTATATCAGTATTTAGAGTTTAGGGAGCTGACCTTTACAAATTTGACTGAAATCTGTTTTAATATAATGTAATATAAATTGTTTTTCTTCTTTTTGTTAAATGTTAAATAAAAACATTAAAGGTTAGAAGATTTACAATAAGCAGAAACAGTTTGATATGTCAATAATGGACAGGACAAGTTTAAAATGAAATATTAGCTTTAATGATAAATAAAGTTTCAATGTTAAAGTACAAAACATTAAAAGGTGAACGTCCCCTTTAAATCCAGCGGGTGACGTCAGCGCCTCGGTCGCCTTGCTTTGTTTGTCTGAAGCAGCTTTAGCTTCAGTCTGAAGAGCGAAGAGGCGACAAGCGACACATAAACTCAAACACGTCCAGTTTGACTGAGACCAGGAAGCTTGTGACTCCACATCCCTTCAGTCTGAACTGTGCGCTGACGCTGACAGAGATGCCGTCCGACAGACCCTTCAAACAAAGGAGGACATTTGGTGAGAAAGCCCAGCTGCCTTTAAACAGAGGATGAGCTAGCTGTTAGCCGGCCTGTTAGCCTGCTAGCTTAGCGCATCTGTTGACATTCGTCTAACGTGGTTTTCTCTTCTATGTTTTGTTATTGTCGTTGTTTGAAAGCGTTTCTCAGCAGTTAGAAATTCTTGTTTTACTGACCTCATTGATAACAACATGGGTCAGAAGCTTCTGGGCTCATAATATTTCTATCAGGCAGGTTTTGGTGCTAATAAAAAGTGAATAATAATAACATGTGAAATCTAGCAAAATGCCTTCGTTATTATGAGTCATAGTTAGCATCTTTTATCCTATAGGTCGTGTTTATGTGTTTTCTGTGCTGGCTCCATCTGGGTCACTGTCACATTAGCTTCACACGAGCCTTGAAGCTAGCGAGGCCTTTAGTCAGCAGCTTTGACTTGGACGAACTAGCTGGACGAAAAGGAGCAGTAAACAGTTTGTGTTTGCTCAGAGGAAAACAACATGTGCTGACACATTATCCAGCACACGTGTTCGCTGATTTATGCTGTAATTTGATGCCAAACGACGGCCCCTGTGTTGAAGAGGGAGGAGTCCAGATTCAGTCTCTTACATAATCTGGTCACACAGAGAGAAAAACAAGTGTCACAGTGCAAAAGACAAATATCTACTGTGTACTACTAATATGTACTGTGTATTCGCTCATAACCTCCTTATAAAGTTCTGCAAGTGTTTATGTGATAGTGAGCAGCTGATCCGCCTGTGCTGCTGTCAACCTGTCTCATTATGTGGCTCACTGTTACACTGACACACATTAATAGTGTTGTATAAGAACGACAGACCAGAGAGAAGAAAGGTTAAGTTCACTAGTTTGTTTTGTTTCATTAGTTGTCAGGCACAGAGAAGTGTTCTCCTGATCACAGTGATTCCACACAAATGCAAAGTGTAATAAGCTGTTACGAACTCGGGAAACAAGATGAGGAAGTGTAATATTCCCTTTTGTGTTAGCAGGAAAAATAGAGTCAGTCGTGAGAGGAGCAAGAGACATACAGTGAAGAACTGGGTGAGACTATTAGGTGCAAAGGCAGGAAAAGGACTTGTTTCAAATTTTATCTTCCCAAACCCTCTCATTGTTTCAAAAATACACGTCTGTTGTAGCCCTTAGCACCAACCCTTCCCACAGCCAGGGGAGAAAAACATGAAGAAAACAAAGGAACCATTCACACGTCACTGTTTCTCCTCAATCCCATCTGAGCTTTGAACCCTGCCAGTCTTTAAAAAATGACTGACCTTTTTCTGAAACAAGGCAATAGGCTATTCTTCAGATAGCAAGGTGGTAAAAAGCCAAAGGGTGAAGAGTTACACAAATTATATGCGAAGTTGCACAATATGTAAATGGAGCCCTTCCACCAAGAATCAAAACACATTATTTACTAAGACGCATTACAAAACTTCTTTGCATCAGGTTGCCACCAAGAAAAATATGTTAATAGTTAATTACAATTAAGTTATAATAAGTGAAAGGGAACTCAAAAGACACAAGTTGTCTTCATCATAATGTAGAGGTGAGAATCTGTTCCAGTCACATGATTTGATTCAGAACGATTGTTGATTCGATAAAGAAAGGGGGTACTGCGTTTTGGTTCCTACTCCAGTGATTCCTGTCCTCCTTACTGAGCTGCAAATTAAAGACAACTGACTGATGGTCTTGATGGGGGTCATTGTCTTACTAAGGCGTGTGAGAGTATGCAGCTTCTTTATTAAATAGATAAGAACAATATTAATCAATATGAAAAAATGAAGCCTTACACCAACATAGCATTGTTAACTAGCACTCCTAAATGTTGAATTATGGCATTTGTGAATTGATCCAGAATCGTAGAAGATAAAATGATGATTCTTATAATTGACCTGAGTGATGAATTACATTGTAAATTAATAGGAGCTGTAGACAAACAGGAGGAGGCGGGAGAGACCGTGATGAACACCACAGATCAGAGACAATAACAGCGAACATTTCATACCTCGGATCAACATTTATTCTCGGTGGCTGGCAGGGCGTGGAGAGAGTGGACCCAGCAGGTTCAGCCTTTATTAAAGAGTCTATCTGTGTCTGGACTCGGCACCGGCTTACTGCAGATTTTTCACCTGAATGTTCATTTCGTTACTTCCTGTGGATTTTCTGACAGAAACCAAACCGGGTCCCAGAAATTACTTTGGTGAAACATGCAGAGTGTCCATCAGGAAAGAAGAGACATGGGATTCTTTTTGAATTGACCCATTTTCATGGTTTATATTCTGTTTGATTAGTTCTGTGTTTTTGTTTGCTTTGTTTTGGTCTCCAAGGGAAAAGCCTAATGAGGGAGGAAAAAATCCAAACCCTCATCTGACCTCACATTTCGTTATCTTTTATTGTGCTTATTTATGATGTGTTTCTGTCATAGACCAGTCAGACTACTGAACCTGTTTTCTCTGTTGCTCTACATATGTGTTGCATTTGTTTTAAGTGGGCTTTGAAAACATTGGATGTAAGAATCCAAATAGTGACATAATAATTTAAATTTCTCTTAAACAGAGGGTGTAAATGACACATTTATTTTGTTTGTTTGCTCTGTGTCCTAAAATAGACAGTATGTGGTAATGAGGCTATTCTCTGGGTTTGAATACATGTCTTATTTTGAACTGAAAAAGCCAAAACCATAGTGTTAGTATTAGTGAGGGAATCACTTTGTATCTGTTTAAGATCAGGTGAAATTCTGTTTTACGGTTTGGCTCGTTGTTTACGTCATCTGTCTTTTGTTGCCCACAGCTGATCGGTGCAAAGAGGTCCAGCAGATCCGTGACCAGCACCCCAACAAGATCCCTGTAAGTTGCCCATCATATCTGATTTCAACACACCACACTTCATTGCTCTGTAATACACCGCAATGCTGAAAGCAGTGATTCATACTGGCTGTGAAAGATTTCTCTGTGCACTGGCTTGTAAATCTACTCGTGCTCGTCTCTGGCTGTTTGAATATGATGTAGGTCGCTGAGGTGCAGGGAGCGACACAACAGGAAGTGAAAGAATCATTTGACAAAACTGGTCTCAGCTTGGTGACACATTAACCCAATGATCAGCTCAACATGACATTGAAATATTGTTCAGTTTTATGCTTTATTAAATGAATACAAGGATTTGATTTCACTCATTGACTTCAATCTGCTTGGCACTGGTAGGCAGATTTGATCATTCGTATTGAAAATGATCTTTAGTGGCAGCTAAAGCTACACAACGTAAAATGTTATTCTCAATCCTTTGTATTCTTCCACCTCAAAACCAACGTGTTCACCAGCTCATCTGGATCATCTGTTAGCCTGTATGAGTGTTCCTGCTAAAACCTACATCCTACCTGCTTCACAGGTGTATGACCTATGTTCAGTTTAAGTCTTTGTGTTAAATATTGGCCATTTTGTTATGAGGTAAACTCACTAGTTTTGACAAGGTAAAATAAAGCCATTTTCACATTGACAACCTGAAAGTGTCAGCTTCAGTAAATTGAACTGTAATGAATTTTTATCAAAGGCTACTGAGCATGAAAAACCTCTTTGTGTTGATCAGGATTTAAATCAGTGTTACAAATATGAATATTGCTTTATTAATCTGTATCTCATTACTGAAACTACAGTGATTGTACTCACGATACAAACGGCTACTGAGGAAGTCACTGAATCAGTTTTACAGATGCATAATATAACCACACGTGTGTCTGATCACAGTAGTCGTCTGCAGTATGACCTGTGTGTATCACAGACAAACTGTGTGTTTTGGCTGCTGCAGGTGATCATTGAAAGATATAAGGGAGAGAAGCAGCTGCCCGTTTTGGACAAGACCAAGTTCCTGGTACCGGACCACGTCAACATGAGTGAGCTGGTCAAGATCATCAGGTAAACACACACACAAGCTCTTAATGTGAGAACACTGCACCAGCATGAACACACACACACTCACTCACTCACTGCAGATTATTATAGGCTGCTGAATTGGATACCAGTGTAGGTTAAGGTCATTGAGGTGTATGTGTGGTATGTGTGTATATATTTGGAGCTGTCTGTTAGCATGCGTGTTCGCTGGTAGTGGTAGTGTATCTGAAGTGTGTGTTTAGATTGAGCAGCTTGTTTACCATCAACTCAGCTTCAAATTCAAACGGCTGAACAGAGGATCGCTTTACATTCAGCTTTTACTGTCCTACAGTGTAGGAATACAGCTCCTCCACATTTAAACCTGCTTTTTGAGCTGTGGACTAAAAAAACAAAAAAAAACCCTCAATAATGACGGATGATGGACTAGAGAAACAAACTTCATGTGATGCTAGTAAACACCTTCTGAATTGCTTTTTCATTATCCCCCCCCAGACGTCGGTTGCAGCTGAACCCCACGCAGGCCTTCTTCCTGCTGGTCAACCAGCACAGCATGGTGTCAGTGTCCACACCCATCTCTGAGATCTACGAGCAGGAGAGAGACGAGGACGGCTTCCTCTACATGGTCTACGCCTCGCAGGAGACCTTCGGCTGCTAGGGAGGGGAAGGGAGGGGAGGCAGAGCGGGACGTCTTCAGGTGCTGGGAGGACAGGGAGAGGGTAGAGGCGGGGGGGCGCTTGAGGGGAAATGGGAGGCATATGGTGTCAGAACCAACCAGAATCCACGGAACTCCACGATCCTCTCCACTTTGTTGCATTGCAGGCCACGTAGCAGCACCCGTCAGTCAGTGTACATGTGACAGACACCCCCGTCCCTCTCTCTCTATCGTAGTCGAGCACCCTCTTCACATTGGTCAGTAAGTACAACACTAGCTACAAAAGCCAGAGGACATCCTGTGCGTCTTTCCTGCCCTCAGAGTTACAGTTCAGAGTCATACCTGTGATATCTCTGAGTGTCTCCACTTTGATTTTCTCCCCTGTTCTTTTGGTTCCACATTGACTGAGTTCATTTATTTTGAAAAAGGTGGAACAAATTACTTTGGAATCAGTGAGTAAAATTAATTTTCCTCATTAAAACTATACATATATATATGTACTTAGAGAAGCTAAACGTGAAACCAGTCAGTTGTTTGCAAGCCAGTCAGAGTTCAGGATGTAATTTGAAGCTGGGACGATAAAGTCGCTGACATGTACGCAGGTGAAAACACAGCTTCATAACTCTCCAGTAATTCGCTGTGTCAGTCTACACTATATCCTCATTTTGCAACAGCTGTAGTACAAGCTAGACGATAGATTCGTAGTGATGGTTGTTTTACCTTTTAACTTTTTTATCTGACATTTTAGTTTTTTAATTATTGTCTTTTGTTCGACATGTTAGATGTAGTTTAGTTTGTGTCATATATCTACTAGTTTGTTTTAATCATTCATTTACCGTCAGCCTGAAGCTCAACTTGCCAACTCGCCACTGGCTACCGAGTAGCTGACAATCAGGCTAAAACGAATGACTGTAACACTCGTAAAACTGAATAACACTCGACATGTGCAATATTATCCCCTCACACCGTTTCAGGTTGACACTGCTCCACTCCCTCCGCCGTAAAGCTACTGTAATTTACTAACTGCTCAGTCGTAGAAGGGAGGTTAGCATTAGCGCCGCTCGCCACACGCTGCTACATCCTGTCAGGCAGGTCAGTGACAAGTCAACAGCCATAATTAACAGACTGAAGTTCATGTCTTTTTGCCCCGTAAGCACAATACACCTGTAGTATCACTACTCACCTGTCTTCCTGCACAAAGCTCACCCCCATTTAACAACACACATACGGTTAATGTCATACACAACCAATCAGGTGAAGCCAATTTAAAAGCCTATCCCATAGATTTTAGGGAGTTGAAACATGAGGGACACTCTCTGTTCCAGCAGTTGAAAGGTTAAATGCTTGCTTGCTTTTCATGCTTGGTTAAAAAAACAACACAATTGTATGATGTGAGAATATTCGGAGACGAGCAATGATCTGGCTTTAAAGTCACACTGTTGGTCAGGACCAGCAGCACAGGAGGGGACACCGTCTCCACAGAGGCAAACAAGGGGTCACAAGCAATTAGATGGGGGTGATTACAGGACAGGATGTTGTTGTTTTGACACACTGTGTGATTTTGTTCAGTTTTTTAAATCTCGGTTCCCTTTGGCTCGGACAGTGTGAAATGCCAATAAAATGATCCCATTTTGTATATTGAGCTGAGCTGACGCAGCCTGTGCTTGGCTGGAGTGGAAGCCAGGAAGTAATCAGATCCCAGTAAAGCTTTTGAGGTGAAGTCAGGCCCTGCTTTAATAACATTTGTCCACTGTAAGGACGACGTCTCCTCCTGGCCTCGTCTCAGCTTGTAAGAACGCTGCGTGTGTCATGGTAGCATAGAGTTGAGCATTAGACATAATAAAATGTATTTAATGTTGGAAATGAATGAGCTTCTTTTGCACATAAATTAATACAAATATAAAAAAGAGTTGGCATAGTTTTTTTTAGGACTTACTGTTATCGATATAACAACTGTCTCTTCTTTTTGTATCTACTCCTCTCGAGCACTGCTGCTCTCTGTATGTTCGTCTGTCTGCCTTTGTTTAACAAGACTTTATAGACAAAAAAGGTTGTGATGCACTACAAACCTTGCATGTTTTCACTTTTTTTTATAAATGTATATTGATTTTACGCAATAGATATAATTGTATTGTTTAATTAAGAAAAAAAGTCTTTTTAGATGTTTCCCAAACCAAAAACTGAAATTAAATGTACATGTACGTTTGAAACAAACAAAAAAAAATGTGTGCGTATAAACGATCATATAATCGAGCTGTATTACAAAGTGTGTTTTTCTTTAGACCTCCTGACATTGTCACGATTGAGGGGTGTACATAGATGCATTGCTACAACCTTATTCAAAGCATTTGCCAATAAATAAAAAAGTTGCCTTTAAAATATTTTTCTCATCTTCTGTTTTCCTCCGATGAGGTTTGGATCTTAAATAAGGTTGACTACTTTTCAAGAGCTTGTTCTTTATTTCCTGCTTGGTTTTAAGTTATGTCTCATATTTGCCAGTAGATGACACTGAAGACTACCAGTTATATCGGGTTACGTGGACTCTGGATGATTTAAGTATGTTGTACTTAAAGAACTTGTTCTGCAGTTAACTGATAATAACCTATTGATGCATAAATGCAAGAGCAGCATTTTCCTGTTGGAGCCTCCAGGTGCCGCTGGTTTGAACTATTTTATATCCAGTCAGCTGGTTTAGTCCAGTGGTTCAACCTGAGGGGTCTGGCCCCTCCAATGAGCCACCACATAAATCTGAGGGGTCAAGACAAACAAGAGAAGTTTGCGTCTGAATCCGTCCCGTTTCTTTAGTAGAAACGTTAAATACAAGACCAGTCTCTCATTTGAAAAGCCAGCACCAATTATCTCCACCAGCCTCAGTCAACATCAAAGCTGAGGTGGATTCACAGCTGAACGTGTTTCAGTTTCCTGGATATTTGACTGGAGACGGATCTTAACAGGAAGCTGATCTGAAAAGTACTGAAGTAACCAGACAAAAGGTTTTAACCCAAATGCTACAAAATCACATGATGAACAAACACACTTTAATGATTTTGATAAATTTATAATTTCAAACGTTTAATGTTATCATAGATTCAGCCAGAAGTGCTTCAATATATTACTTTTAATTATAATTATTAGTTCAATCTACCTTTGCTCAAGTCATAGACACAAAGATTTTGCTTTGAGACCCAAATGTCCAAACAACCTTTGTTTTGAACTCACTCTATTGGCTTTGTCAACCAGGACAATCTTCCACCATCCAGATGCTATCATCATCATCATCATCATTATATGGGTCATATAAACGCCACCTGGTGGTTGAACCCGCGCAACTGCAGCCGCAGGGCTCTAAACTGGTCGCTGTCCTCACCCAAAGGAAAACTTTCCTAAGCTGGAGGTGTGTCCGTGTGCGTAAGGCTGCGGTTGATGTTTATTTGCTGGCGGCACAGCGCCAGAAAAAAAAAGACAAAACGTAACTTAACTCAGAGGCGGAAAGCGGGGAGAGGAGCCGACGGACACAGGGACGAGCAAATGATTTTTTTTCCTTTTTTACCTACCTGGTCGAAGTTTGAGAAGAAGAGAGTAACCACAACGGGTTTGGTGAGTTTTTATGATTTTCTTTTCATGAATTTTTGTTTTAGCGTTGCACTATGCTAATGCTAGCGGGCTAATAGCGTTAGCATTAGCAATTTAGCGGTTAGTATTTTCTCTGTTCCACAATTAATTGTGAATGTATATTGTGTTTGTGAAAATTGTTGTTTACTGCATATGAAAAAGAAACGAGATAAATGGGCAGACAGCAGAAGAAACTGTAGCTCTACATATCGCCATTTTCTGAATTGAACAGTATAGTGCAGTTCATACTCATTTAAAATTGTTTGACAATTAATGTTGTTCAGTACAGTAATATATTGTGTTTATAACCTGTTGTACAGGTTGCTGCAAACTTTCCATCCGGAAAGTTTCTGGAGAGGCTTGAGACTCAGCTGTGGCCTATGTGGAGGATGCGCACATGCTCACGCTAGACACAAGATGGCAGCCAGGCCCAAGGATCAGCATCCTAAGGACAAGACCACCCGGTGAGAGGATCTACTGAAGGTTTGGATTATTTTGTCAACTTACTACCAGAAAGATAAGGGTGTGGGGTTTACTTTTAACTAATAACTTTTGAACTGTTCTCACTGAATGGCTCAAATTTTCACACATGATTCTTTGATAGAATGAGGCTGTGTACACAGAAGGAGAACTTTGTGTGTGACATATTTACCGATTTATGGCATGCCAAATATGGCCTCCTGGAATACAGCCAGATAAACATCTCCATCATATGAGTACAGACACCGTCGATTACACATACACAAATTAATTACAATTTCATTCACATTCTGCTCTTACAGAACAGAGGTTTATAGCACTTGTTGGGTGAGTACTGGGGTACTTGGTCAAAAATGATTTTGAAACGATGGGATATGTAGATTTCTTACTGTGCTTCTCAGTATTTATTATTTCAGCATGACTGAACTAGCACTCTCATCTTTAACAGCATCTTCAGTGTTCTTGAGCCTCAGTGAAAGTGTTAAAATGCTGTAACTGTACCATCAAGCGCCCTCAAACAGAAGATTTCAGATTTAGTGTCTGAAGAGTTTGAAGTGACTGCAGGAACTTTGAGAAGCTGTGGAGAAAAGAGGAGAAATTCAGATGATTTACTGACTGGCTAAGCAATGTCCTTATGTCAAACTAAGAGGTTCTGTTCAATGCAAGGGAAAACTACTGGTGACACTAACGTGGTGGTGAATCCAAACAGGCTGGGGAGCACTTTGATAAGTTTGTCTATTCTAGAGGTCCTCCAGGCATCAGTCCCAGGTCCCAGCTTCTATTTCACCATAAAACCGGAGTTACAGTGGCTTGCAAAAGTATTCATCCCCCTTGAACTTTTCCACATTTTGTCACGTTACGACCACAAACATAAATATATTTTATTGGAATTTTATGAGAAAGACCAACACAAAGTGAAACACAATTGTGAAGTGCAAAGAAAATTATACATGATTTATTTATTTTTTTACAAATAAAAAACTGAAAAGTGCAGTGTGCAAAAGTATTCAGCCCCCTTTTCTCTGAGTGCAACCAATTGCCTTCAGAAGTTGCCTGATGATTGCTGAATGATCGACTGTTGACCTATGACTAAATAGAGTCCACCTGTGTGTATTCTAGTCTGAGTTCAAATACAGCTGTTCTGTGACAGCCGCAGAGGTTCGTTAAGAGACTATTGGGGAGCAAACAGCATCATGAAGTCCAAGGAACACACCAGACAGAGATAAGGTTGTGGAGAAGTTTAAAGCAGGGTTAGGCTGTAAAAAGATTTTCCAAGCTTTGAACATCTCACGGAGCACTGTTCAGTCCATCATCCGGAAATGGAAAGAGTATGGCACAACTGCAAACCTACCAAGACACAGCTGTCCACCTAAACTTACAGGCCAAACAAGGAGAGCACTGGTCAGAGATGCAGCCTGATCCAGCCAGAAAACTAACACTGCACATCACTCTGAAAACACCGTCCCCACTGTCAAACATGGTGGTGGCAGCATCGTGCTCTGGGGGTGCTTCTCTTCAGCAGGGACAGGGAACATGGTCAGAGTTGATGGGAAGATGGATGGAGCTAAATACAGGGCAATCTTGGAAGGAAACCTGTTGGAGTCTGCCAAGGACTTGAGACTGGGGTGGAGGTTCACCTTCCAGCAGGACAGCGACCCTAAACATAAAGCCAGGGCTACAGTGGAATGATTTAATACAAAACATATTCATGTGTTAGAATGGCCCAGTCAAAGTCCAGACCTAAATCCAATTAAGAATCTGTGGCAAGATCTGAAAACTGCTGTTAGCAACTGCTCTCCATCCAATCTGACGAAGCTTGAGCTGTTTTGCAAAGAAGAATGGGCAAAATTTCAGTCTCTAGATGAGCAAAGGTGGTAGAAACATACCCCAAAAGACTTGCAGCTGTAATTGCAGCAAAAGGCAGTTCCACACAGTATTGACTCCGTATTGGGCTGAATACTTTTGCACACTGCACTTTTCAGTTTTTTATTTTTAAAAAAATAAATAAATCATGTATAATTTTCTTTGCAGTTCACAATTGTGTGTCACTTTGTGTTGGTCTTTCACATAAAATTCCAATAAAATATATTTATGTTTGTGGTCGTAGTGTGACAAAATGTGGAAAAGTTCAAGGGGGATGAATACTTTTGCAAGCCACTGTAACTGGGAAAACACAAACCAGATGTCGAATCAGCAGTTTTGATACACATGTACGTGCTTTAAATCCTTTTCAGAACCACTCTGAAAGTCTGCTGATTGCATTAAAGCTCTGAGGGGCGAAGATGGAAGAAGCTTGAAAAACATAATTCAGATAAGGTGACGCTTTGAAGTAAACAGGAGGCAGCTCAGGTCATCCAATACAACAGCTGACCTGAGCTGTAACATACCATACCATCTCCATTCCATGGGATAGGAGCATGATAACTGAAGGCTCTGGCTCCAAATCTACTTTTGGATACTCTGGGAACCAATAGAAATCCTGCATTCTGGGAGAGTAGTGCTCTATTAGGAAAATAGGCTACAATGAGCTATTGAAGACATGATGGTGCTTGACCATTAAGAGCTTTATAGGTTAACAAAAAGATTTTAGTTAATTGTACAGCACCAGTGATGGGATGTAAACAAGTACATTTACTCAAGTCCTGGACTTAAGTTCAATTTTGACGTAATTGTACTTCACCTGAGCTTTTCCTGAGTACGTGCATTAATCTCCTTTCTACAATCATGTGTCCACAAAGTGTTGAACCTTTCTCCATCCATGCTTGTGAACGACTGAGTCTTTCCAGGATGAACCTTTAATACCCAGTCATGATAACAACACCTGTTTACCATTCAGTGTGTAAATTTGTCTCAAACAACCTGTATTCATGAGCTTTGGGTCACGGCTTGCTTTTCACCAGCAGATGGCAGTGTGTGCTCTCTCATCTCTACATACTTTGGACAGTGCCCAAATCATTGTGCCTGAAAAAATTTAGACATCAGCAATAATCACATTCAAAGAGTTTGTTATAGTCACTTCCTTTCTTCTGTGCATGTTTAGTGCACATGTATGTAATAATAAAGACACTGATTTAGGCTCTATTACATGATGTATGAGAAACAGTTGGGGAAAAAATGGTTGGATCAAACACTGGATGCTTCAAGTTTCACAATTTTGAAAGGAATGAAAATCATGACCTCCTGTGCAACTTTATGTGTCGGAGCTCTGCTGGATAATAAAATGCTCTATAAAAAGGGAAGCAACACAATCTGGAGTCAATCAGACAGAAGGTGATGGAACGAATACGTCCCCTTTCTATTAACAGATATTTAGCAGCCAAAAGAACATATCATCAGCACATCGGCAAACTATCAGCACCACTTTTTTCATGACACTTTCTGTTGTGACGACATCTCTCAAGTTTGGTCAGGTTTTATTTTGTTCATAATCAAGCCCTTTTTATCTTAATGTGTCAGCGCACATGAAAGAGCTCTCCTTCCTTTGGGGTGTCCATGTGTTTTTTTTGTGTGGAACAATATGTAGGTTACAACAGAGACAAAGTGAGTCAGACAGCAGACTTGAGGGATCAGTGTTTGTGTCCTTTAAATCTTAATTATCTATTATTTTCTATTGTTACTGCAACATTTTGAACAATCATTGGCTGTAGGTTGACTTAAATTAACAAAACACATTAGTGAAATAAAATAAAACAAAAAAACAAAACTGCATGAGAACATGTAAATATGCCAAACAATGGAAGATTTACACTAATAAATAAGCTGTTGTAGAAATGTCTTCAGACTGTTCACATGCTCAGAAATATTTGTAGATACACACACATGCTACTGAAACATTTATTATTATTTTACACCAAGCAAGTCAGTGCAACATATGCACAGCACATATATTTACATTGGAGTGAAAAAATAGGCTCACAAAAAACAGTAAACTGAAAAAGAAAATTGCAGAGAAAATATATAGGGGAAAAAAGAGATTTGAAAAATAATTCAGCAGCATCTTGCTCCACAGCTGGGCTGCACTCTCTGTCCAGCCTCTCATTGTCAGCCCAAGGTTGATGATATGATCAACTGAGGTTGCTCTGATCTCATTTGAAAGTTGTTGTATTCTTTGGCCATGAACTCCTCTAGCAGCTCTACCCCGACCTCTCACTCTTCCTCCACCTCTCATTCTCACCCTTCCTCTTCCTCTCTTTGCAATGTCTTCCATTGTTGTTGTAAAAACAGATGCTCACCTGTGGTCTTCTTATAGAGCTTACTTCCTGATTGAAGTGATAACAATGAACCATTGAGGTGTTTGTCCAGGTGGCACATGTATTGGCCAAATTAGCTGGCAGTGTTTTGAAATGGCAAACATGACCTTATGTCAGATTGTTGGGTCCTATGCAGAGAACCGTGTTCAGTGCATTTAGAAGTGACATTTTGAATTGCAAAATGTGTGTAAAGCAGAAAATGTGTTTAGAATTATGGAGACTTGAGAAGAGGTTCTGCTCTCTGTGTGCCAGTTTAAATAATTGTCCAGGCATGTCGTTTTAGTGTGTGAGCAGTTGGATAAAACTGTGACAACAGGTAAATTTTCTTGTTAGCTCCAACATTAGTCATCCAAATTTCCTAGTTGTATTTGCAGGTCTCCTGAATGTATTTCATTTCATCTTTTATCATTTTTGAATTTACCATTAAACAAGAATGTTTTCTTCAGAAGTTAACTTCAAATACTGAAATGACATGTCTTCATCTATTTGCCATGTCATCCTGTTATTTCAGTCAAATTCACCTTTTATGTGTGGCTAAACTAAAACACTCATTGTATTTCCCCTGCACTGAAAAACCAGCCCATAATTCACATAAAGCTGCCACTCAGAATAGATATAAAATCAGTTGTTGTTTTTTTTTCCCATTTAAGTTTTTATTAAGTTTTTTGATTTGTTTTGAAGTGTTTGTTGTTCTTTGTTTACAAGAATAACAAACAGTCTTCCTTATTTGGAATTTAAGTTTCTTCTCCCAGAACAACTGATCTGTTTGGATTAATACAGGCTTTAAGAAAACCAGGAACTTTCCTCCCTGAGGCACAATACAACACTAACAAAACATCACGAAAACTCAAGGAAGAAATAGAACTAAGGCCCAGAACATTCATTAAAGAAAAGAAGCACATATTCAACATGGAATGAAAAAAACTTCAGGTGACTTCAGGTCAGTCGACATCGTCTCAGGTCTCAGCGGCTCCAGTTTTTAAAATTATTCAGTTTCTACAGCCTGACTTGTTTTGTCTTTCAAGAACTTCAGCAATGCTCATGTTCACACCAGGACTCAGTATTTAAGAATTCCTGCACAATCTGCTGCACATCTGTTCGGATCAGTGTTTTAAACATAACAATCAATTCCAACACAGTAACTATGGATGGCTAACTCAACAAACACAATAGCCTAAATTCACCAATGTTGAAACCAACCACAACAATGAGGATATAAATAGCTGAAGCTGAATATATGACCCGTCACAGTAACATTATTTAAGTTTGATGCACTGAACTAATCAGAAAGAATCTGGACTCTCTCCAGCTCCTCCAGCTCCTCTTGTCCTCCCCCTCCTCAGGCTTCTCTTGCTCCTCTTGCTCCTCCAGCTCCTCCTGCTCTCGGTGGTCAGACGTGGCTCTGTGTCCTGGGTTGTGCTGATGCCTCTCTCTTGAGATATGATGAGCAGTGAGGCCTGGCCGTTCATTCAGCACTGGCCCCTCACAGAGCGCCTGTTTTTGACTTTTCACAGATGGGTAAGCGAAGGTTAACCGCACATTAGAATAATGAATATTTATTAAGGTCTATAGATGTTAACTGATATTGCTTCCTTATGTCTTAAATCCAGCAGTGCACCTCAATTTCATCTATGCAGACAGCCACATAGATTAACATGAGTGAGTGGTTTCGTAAGATGAGCAAGTAAGAAATGAGTCTGATGTGTTAGTGTCTCGACACTAGGTCGAAAATTCAGGAGTCTGCGGAAAGATTTTCCTCCACTTCAGGAATGAGCAGAAGCCAGTAACGACATAAAGGCTTAGAAAGAAACACTTAAGAAATCTCAAACATGTCAGCTTTGTTTGCAAAATGGTGATTTGTGTAAACCTTCTGTTTCCCTTCATTTATTTACTTTATCCAAGGAAGGGCGAACTCTTCCTCAGTCTCAGTCATGTGACTTTGCTCGCAGGCACTAAACGACCTGACAGCTTTATTTTTGAGGCTATAAAACATTTGTGATATTTAGAAATGTTAAAAACCCCTTTATGATAAAATACTAGTTTAAATCCAGAGGGAAAAATTCAAGCTGCTCATTTATGTGGACGACACAAAAAGGCCTGCTGGCAATTACTGACAAGTATTTTTTAGATGAATAAATTCACTGATTAGCTCATATAATATCATAAAATAGTGGCAATCTTCATGTCAAGTGTTGAGGAAATAGCATCTGGTGAATGATATAAAACAGTCAAAACTGAAGAAGCTGGAAATGGCCTCCAACAATGGAGGCTGTAAATCCTGCACAATCCTCTCCATCCTCGCTTGTGAACCACTTTCAGGAACTTTTCAGACCACCTGTTGCCAATGAACCTGTTTACCTGTGGAAGGATCCAAACAGGTGTTTTTGGATCAGTCACAGATATTTACAAAAATCAATGAAGTTGATGAGGTTAGTATTAAATGTATTGTCTTTGTGCTGATTTCTATTTCGGTATATGTCAGTATATTATCACAATCTGTTTTATTTATGTGTTAAACAGTTTTTGAATCTGTTGATCAACTAATTAAACTAAACTTGACTAATCATTTCAGTGCTCAACACTAGACTTCATCATGTCAATGTGTTTTGCAATCGAGTAAAAGTCACACAGCTTCTCTGAGTCACTTTGCAAATTTTGCACCATGAATGCAGCTCATGCAGTCAAAGCAGGGACTGAAAGCTTCAGACTCCTCGCATGTTTCTTTTCTTTGCTCAGAGCTGAAATAATCAGATCCCCACATGAAAGGGGAAAAGGAGTCTCAGAGATGTTAATTTTATCAGATGCAGTGTGGACAGAGCCCAGAGCCCACAGCTGCGCAATCTGGATCAACTTCACTACACGGTTTGACAAAGACAAAGCATCTCATGCTTTGCTTGTTGGCCCAGATTTACTGGAGGACGAATAGGAACATCACTCAGTTGTTCCGCAGTGAGAAATCCTTCAGAAGAGACAAGAGGAAGCAGCTACTCACACTGCAGCTAGTTTCAACTTGGTTGTCTGTGTGTGTCCTAGAAGAGTCAATTTTGATGATGTGTCACTCTCTGGAAACTTGTCTGTAGTCTAAACTCTTTGTTCTCTCCTGGAGCTCCATTTAAACAAGCGGTCGGCGTCCTGAACTTTGACCCAGTCAATCATAAATGGCCCCACTGCAGGAACCAAACCAGAGTCCAGTTTTCTTCCTCTATCACAAAGTGTGGCCAAGTAGTCGTAGCCAGGGTGAGCGCACTGTCCCGCTGAGAATGCTGCATATTCTGCCCGTGTGTCCAAATTAAATGTATAGCTACCGTAAGATCGCTGGTGGGAAATCGCAGGAGTCGCAATAAGTCAAAACGCTGAAATACCATCAGGTGAAGCTCGGACTCATAAACAGATGTATAGTTAAAATTCCTAAAAAGGAAAATAGAAAATGAAATCCAAATTTGTCAAAATGATTGAATCACATCACACTGACGGAGACGGGGAGACGCCACAGCTCATCATCAGTCAGGAGTCAAGGAGGTTTTTACATGTTACCGCACAAAAAAACATGGCGGGTTTTAAAGGCGTTTTTTGTTTGAGATATCACCTTAATTGAAAAAGAACGTGTAGAAAAATAGACAAGGAACAACAACAAGCAAAAATGCCGCAGAGCATAGCAATTGAATGAAAACATCTCCATTAGGATGGTGAACAGACATGAAACTAAATCTGCGAAGATCCGTTAAAAGCTTCAGAATGCCCCATAAACCATGCACACCACCTTCATTAAAGATCATGATCCATTAAATGTCTGACGTCAGTGCTTCAAACTTTGCTTTAATTAGCAGGATTAGAGAATATGAAGCCTCGGATTTGTTGCGGTAAACATGCAACCATTAATGAAAACCAGGCTGAGCGTCAAAAAACAGCATTTAAGGTTCGAGTTTGCTCTCACTGACGGGAGACTCTGGGAGACTTGAGTGTATAATTTATGGCAGCCGTTTTCTTCCCGGCCCATGAGGGGAGAAGTGAAAGTTTAGTGAAGAGAACATTTTATTTTGAAATCTAAGTAAGGAGACAGACCCGAGAGATTTGTCCTGGGAAATCAAAGCCTTGCCTTCTGTTACCACACACAGTAGTGGTATCAAGTAGAAGTATCAAATATACTGTACATCAACAAGAACACTGTTACAGTTCTATTTTTTTTTTTTACAGCCAACTTAAAACTAGTTTGTTGTCATATATTTTTAATGAAAGTGAGTGAGAAGCTTTTGCTGTGCAGCTTCTTACATCTGCAGTTTCTCCACCTCTCAATATCAGAATGTGTGTTTATCTACCTGCTGCTGGAGCAGAGGTGGCTCCTCATCGTCGTCCTTGTTCGTTGTAGGTGGCAAAAAGAAGCTTAAGGTCTTTTCTTTAGATGTTCAGTACCTATAGAAATTTTAATTCCAGGCTTTAATGTACCTCTCAGCTCCTGGAAGTCATGTTTAAGATTTAGTTTCATGTCCAGAAACATCTGCAGGTGGTTAGACGCTGGTACAGTTTGTGCTGCTGAAATTCCTTCAGTCACAACCACAGGTGTTTTCACTCATTCAGATTTGAGCTCATCACAGGACATTTCACCGTCAGAACTGTCTGCTTCATGAGACCACTGGAGTTCAGACATGTGCAGGACTCACATGAACTCACAGAGACACATTTTTGAACCTGTATTTATTCATCAGCATTTCAATACCTGGTTTGACATTCTCATAGTTGGACATGTAGAAGCTGCCCAGTGGAACCACACGTCAGTCAGAGCTCGAAGCTGCTCATCTAGCCTTCAGGTCATCGCTGACAATAAAACCATGTCATAGATGTCCAAAGATACAAAGATTATCATATGTTACATGCTTTATTGTCAGAATGTGATTGACATATTTTTGAACAACCTTAAAACAGCAATTAAAGCTGACCTTGTTTTTCTAAAGCTTTATATTTGCTTTTGCTCATAGAGACGTGATTAAAAATGAAACTATCAGGGTCAACACTTTCATCCATCCAAGCTTCTGATTCATGTATAACAGTAACACTTTGCATATGGTACTTTAACACTTTGAATGTAACAACTCTATTTATGGTTGTGATGTGCTTTCACAGTGATGCGGGTCGAAGGGAGACCAGTCCCTGTGATTCTAACACTAGTTGAAACTGTGATGGGGGAAGGATTGCAGGTTTTTACAGTACATCTCCATATGATCCCTCAGCTTCAAGCAATAAAACACCAGATGTTGAAAGAAGGACGCAGCCGTAACGACCCATGGCAGCTCCAGTGGAGAACAAATGGATGTGATTGTTTGGTGAAATATGGGCATTTAAAAGCTCTAGCTGTCATATGTGCCTATAAACAGGGCCCAGGGTCGATAAACAGACTCTACTCTGTGGTTCCCCGGTAAATAAATGGCATTTATCCAGGTTGTTTTCTCCTGACTCCTTGCTTGAGTTGTATTTACTCTCAGATGTGCGTCACTTTGGACAAAAGCGTCTGCTAAATGAAACTGTAAAATTGTAGAATATGTGAGTTTAGAAAGTGTGTTTGAGATACAGGTGAAAAGCATATACATTTTTCTATAATTTTAATGTGTCAAACACTTGCCAAACATTTGTAGCTGCAGCCACCAGATGCTAGAGAGAGTTTCGTCGGTATCGTTTGTGAAACTAACAAACCCTAGCCGCCAATCACAGCTTAGTTGCACCTGCTAACGAGCCTGAAGAGGTTTTTATGCTAACATCAATTATTCACGAGTTAGAACCCACCTCAACCCGTTGGAGTGACTGAATTGCTGAGCTGAACTGTAGTACATCTAATGGTCTGCAGGTGTTGAAAATTGGCTCTCTGGGAAGGCCTGCAGAGGCCAGAGTTCTGGTCTGATCTGAAGGCACGACTTGTCAACTCAATCAAAATTACAAAGACATCAGTCATATCGCTGAAAGGCAGCTGGTATGACTGTGTTGGATTAGTCCATTTTGTTTTGTGCAGTTCCCAGAAAGTTTCTGGTGAGGACACAAGCAGCGTCTCAGTTCGGCAGCTGGATCCTCTGAAGTCCAGGTACCCCTTCAGAGCCAAGAAACCGAGAGCCGTGTGCAGCCTTTCACAGCCTGTCAATTGTTACCTCCACCAAGGAGGTTATGTTTTTGCTGGTGTTGGTTTGTTTGTCTGTTTGTTTAGAATTTTTTAAAGGATTCTTTATCATTGCGAGATAGGGGCTGGGGGAAGTGTGCTGCTTGGCGGAGGTCTGTGCTCTCCGAGTGCTTTTCTTGTTTAACGATATGTTGAGGTGATCCTCATCAGAGCACAGGAAACATTGTATCACAAAGACAGAGTACTTTATTAATTTCTTTGGGAGGTTCCCTCTGGGAAATTGCCAAAGTCAAAGTCAAGTGTTTGAGCTCAGGCAGCCAATAAAACCAGTTACAAATCCACTGCAGGATGTAAACAACAAAAATGAGCCTCTTCTGTTTGTTTCTGTTACAGATGGATGGATTAAACCTTAAATGGACATATTTACCAGACCTGCCTGTGTGAGGTCAAATAGCGCAGCCTGGAAATGTTTGATTCGTGGGTCCCTCAGAAGCTCCTGTATTGAGACACAGTGAGAGGTTGCCAAAGGTCTGCGATGTGTCCGTTCAGGCCTGGCGGCGTTTTCATGCAGCTCATTACTCTCTCGGTGGCTGACTAACTTTGATTAATAGTAAAGTTGACTCCCATCCCTCTACACTTCTGAGCACGCTCTTTGACATAATGCAATTTCGTAGGCCCTGACCCCGACATTAACCATCACAAATAAACGCACTAAACCTGACACAGACCTGATTCTAACTTTAACCTTTAAACCAAGTCTGAACCCTCCAACAGCTTTTTAAACTGTCCTCATAAGACACAAATATCCTCAGTTTTAAAACCAAAATTGCAGTGATAGACACAAACATAGCAGTATTCACACACATAAACAGTGGCCTGTGAGACACGCAGTACACATCCACTAAGTGTGCACGCACACGCGTGCGTGTGCACACACACACACACACACTTAACGTGTGATGTATGTAATGTTGGATGAACGTTTTAATGTCTCTGCACCTCTGCTAATTAAGACATATAACACTGGGCGTCTGTTTTAATTCCTTCATGACCTTAAGTTTCCATGTGGTTATGCTTTTCGTTGACCAACTCAGTCAACAGGAAGCTTTCCTCCACACATACATGGTTTTCATTTACACGCTATTGTGCCATCAACGTGTCAGCATTTTGTGGTGGAAATGTGTCAGCTATTAGATGTAATAGGAATTGAAAAAATTACAAAGCCATGTGTGGAAAAATGTGTCTTAATTTCACGGAGAGTAAACTCTGATCTATGACTGTCCATGAAGTCTTCACATGGGCAGAATAATCAAATTTTAGAGCTGCAATAATTGCAACAGTCAGTTCATGAGTGTAATCAGAGAGTCTCATGTGCATGTTGGGATCTCTGCATATGACACAACACGAAGGCTTTAACCCTTTATCGGGCAAGTGTTGGTCATTTCTGCATTTTATTAGTTCCTGTTCCAAGAGAATCTAACGTGTGAAGCATGAATGTAACCTAAAACAAACACAACCATAAAAACTTGACCAACACGCAAAACATGGGAACAAGGTTAAGTTATGTTTCCATTCAATTCATTTGACTGACACAGACTTGACTTGATACCATAGATGCCAGAGAATTTCTTTGTCAAATAGGCTTCAGCACCACCGGATGGAAAATTGAGGAAATTTAAACTTCTGAGGAAACTTTTCAGCAGAGCAGGAACATAATTTGTAAGGGACAAGGGTGCAAATCAAAAACCTAATAAAAAAAATAATTTTCTTTTATAGTTTTTTCCAACTGCTAACACACTAAAATGACATAGCACAATTATTTAAACTGACACACAGGGAGCAAAAGCTCTTCTCAAGTTTCCAAAACTCTAAACACATTTCTGCTTTACTCACTTTTTGCAATTCAAAATGGCACCTTTTTTAAATGCATTGAACACGCTTCTCTGCATTAGACACAACAACTACATGAGCAAATTGGCCAATACATGTGCCACCTGGACAAACACCTCAGTTTTGCAGTTTGGGTGTGTGGTTTTGTGAAGTGTTAAGTATTTTGATAAAACCAGCCTAGTTTGCAAAATTGTGTTTTAGCAATTGGAAAAAACTGTAATGCTGGAATGTGTTTCCTGAAGCCTCTCGTCTCTGAACTTGATTATACTGTTACATTATACTGACATTGACTGAATAGATAATTGAAACAATGTGAGTCGATAAACAGCGTTCACAGTTGATTGATGCTTTGTGGTTTTGAACACATTTGCTTGACAAATCTTCAAAGGCCGAGTGAGACTGACTGCCAGCAGTGTTAAGGTGGTGAATACCTGATCACATTCAAAGTCTTTCAGTATCGGGATCATTTGGCTGGAACAGAAGAGGTTTGGAAAATAACTTGCATCAGCCTCACTCCCAGCATGTCAGAAACAGACGCTAAAGGGGCCCAGACCAAGCGTCGGTTTTCGACGTGCGAGTGGGAGTGAGAATGTGTTGACTCGGTCATCATCACTTTCTTAGAGCTTCTTGTCATCCATCTGCGAAACAGTGAACACAGATCTCACAGAGAGACCCAAAACTCTTCAGAAACAGTTGCCTCGAGGCCTCGGGTGCTGACATCCCATCAGGCATTTTGTTGGACGTGTTCTGAGCCATGCACCATCCTTCAGTAATGACTGCCGAGTGGTTGTTGAATAGCCGTGGAGACCCCTTGACCTTTCCGACGTCGGATTAGAGGCCTGTGGCGAACCTGTGACTGTAACTCTATGAACTGGCTATCAGACATGGATAGAAGAGATACTGAACTGTATTAAAGCTGCTGCCAAAACATGGACCAATGTGGAGAGAGAAACTACAAGGATGTATTGTTTTAGAGCAGCTTTGAAATGTGAGCTCATCCAAATTATACTTTACTTTGAAGTAAATCATAAAAGAGAACACCAATCACTTCAAAACAGTAATAAAAGGCATAATAATGTAAGGTGCAGATGAGAGGTGGAGTGAGGCTCAGAGTGGAAAACAAGTGGAGCTCCAGAGACGTGAAGAGTTTACAATCTCCCAGATGTTGAATCCCACACCAGACAGACTTATGTGACATTTATGGTCAAAATACACACGGCAAGCTGTAAGTGTGAAAGATGGCCATTAAAGTTTATCGTGTCCCCCCCCTCCTTCTAGCACAACAGTGTTTCAGAACAGTGAACTCCAGTGGTGAGACTCAGCGCTGCAGCGTAACCCACTGCAGTCCCAGCGATCCAGCTCGCTGTTGTTTATTGTCTGTCTGTTTAGACAGACTGTTAAATAAATAGATAAATTATTCTACTCAGTAAAGTATTTGGAAAGTGGATTCATTCTATAATTAAGTACATTTTAGAAATAGTAGTAGTAGGAATTTCTGTCTAATTGCTTACATCCTCAACAGTGTTGCTGTTTCATAAGGAAAGCCGGTCAGCGGCCAAATAATCTCATGCACAATTATAACTTAAACAGCAATATGGGCTTTCATGCAGCAAGGCAATAAAAGAGCACGTCCAATTTTCCAAATTGGTTAAATGTCATTTTTTATGACAGGATTTAAATCGAATTCCACAGGGTGGATCTGTGAGAGGAAATGAAAGCCTGCAAAATATTTCAAAGCCCATTACTTCATAATAGTATGAATGAATGCACAGTGGGGGGAGTATTCACCTTCCATCCATGACCTTAAAAAAATAAAATCAAGGGAGTCAGTGGCAGCATGAAAAGAGCTGAATGGAGTCGGACAACTTTTGATCTATGAATTTGCTCCTGAAACAATATGTTGAATTTTATGGGGGTTTGTTTTTTTTTTTTTTTTTAGGTAAGTGACACCTTTCATGTGTTCTGATGAGATGATCAGATACTGACCAGATACTCTAATCTCATCACTATGTATGAACATAGATAAACACACTAGTTACATTTTCTTTTGCTATTTGCACTCTCCATGTGCAAATATTCTACCAAAACATGTTCCCCGGATGATATTTTCGCAGAAGCATGCTGAGCTTTCCACCACCCAAGATGACTGTGACTGTTTCTCGAGAACACACACGAGCCGGAGCGTTTTTTTCTCCACTCGCAGAACAATAACAGCTGTGATGCTGAACCATGGAAAAATCTAACAGGTGAGAAAGAGGCCGTTGTCAACCTCTGGTGTCGACTACCTATCAGGTGCAGCACATCAGAGGCGAATCTGGTTCACATTTATGTGTCCTCTTGCCACAAATTGCCCTTTCCCATCCCCCAGCCCACCGAGGTTGTGGTCCCGCCTCCAGCACGAACCTCCTGATAGGGCCTCATGACCAGCAGCGGGGAAAGGTACTGCCACTCAAGGGAGGGATAAAAGAAGTCACGGAGGAAAGGTGGCTAAAGTAAGGTTTGGACGAAGAGAGTGAGAGAGACGAAGTGAAGCCAACAGAAATTAGAGGTGAGGTTTGGAAGAAGGGAGGCGACGAAAGGTGACTTGTGGACCAAAGAGGCAGAGAAATAAAGACGTAGAGAAAGAAAGCAAAACGTGTTGGGGGGGAGGAGAAAGGACAGCAGCACCCCATAGAAATAAGAGCGAGCGAGGAAGTAGGAGCGTGACAGACTGACGGACGGACGGACCAGAACCACAGGTAAGACGAACAGAACTTCTTGATGTCGTCATGTTTCGATAGTTCCAGGAAATTGTGGAGTGACAGATGTGCACAGCAAGGGAGTACAGAGGCTCTAAACCTCTGCGCCACCAGACTTCTTTTAAGATCCTCATGCCATGTCAGAGAAAAAAAAAAGTGGAGCTTGATGGCAGTCATCGCAGCTCCATGTTGTTTTTAAAGGATCTCCTCAGCTGTGAACTGTAAAGGACAGTGGGTGCAACGTGCATTAGGCGGTTAAATACAAAAAAAATCTTGGCCTTCGAATACACAGAAATGGATTAATCACTAATAAGCGGAAACGTATAGGTTGGGATGGACGCTTTGACGCGTTAATGCCCAAACGCTGGAGGTCAAACAGGTTGTAAATTAAGGCTATAACAGTTTCCTTCTGCATGAAACATAAATTAGAGTAATTTAACCTTGTCTCATCTCTTTGGATTTAAAGCAGCTTTATTTCAGAGAAAAGAAGCGACGGACAGCGGTGTCAAATATGTTTGTAACATTTTAAAATGATTGACTGTTGGAGTGATTTCCTGACTTGCAAAATTTTTACAGAAAGTCAACAAGTCCAAAAGAGAAATTGCTTTATATCTGATAAAAGTTTTACTCATGACGACTGTAATCAAAGCATTTAAAAACTGATGCATTAATGAGAACGTACGCGAAGTCGTCTCTCAGAAATCTGATTGCCGCTTTTCGTCAAGGAGGAAAAAGCAAACACTAAACCGCAGCGTTGAGGCATTTATCTGGGATCAACACTATCGGACCACCAAAACATATGTGCTGTCTCGTAATTTCAAACTTTGATTCTTTCGCAGATACATATCACACAACACATAAAAATGGCTCTAAAACACTAGCAAATGATTATTTTTATGATTTGAGCCTATTTGCTGTAATAAAAAATGCCTCAGCAGTAAAATCTTTATTTCTCTTTGGTGCAAGACAAAAGAGGAAAATAACAGAAGAAGAGAAGAGTGGACGAATACACACGGACGATTTTGGAAGAGAACGAGGTGACGTGAGGTGTTGATGTCAGTTTGTGTGTGTGTATGTGTGTGTGTGTGTCCACCCCCTTGAAAACAACAGGACTTCTGCCATTGGCTGGCACTGGCTCAAAGACACAGACTCACACATTCTGCCGTCAGGGGAACAGTCAGGCAAAGCTTAGGAGGGAAAAAAAAAAAAAAAAAGTGTTTAAAATTTTCGGTTGCCAGCTTGTCCTGAGACAAAAAGTTCCGTTTAAGCTTCAGTTTCCAAATTGGCATCTAACGAGGACTCAGAGGATAGACCTTCCATTAACCCTTGAGCAACTCATGTCCAGATGTGAAACACTTACTGAGGACACCCTGCTGTGATCACTCCAACACTCCTGTATCAAGATGAAAACACTCTGTGGTTTTACAGTTTTTTCCAATTACTAAAACACAATTCTGCAAACTGGGCTGGTTTTATCAAAATACTTAACACAATCAGCAAAACCACACTACACACTGTTGGACATGATGAAAAGCCCTCTCATCTTTAGTCTGATTTGCCATAATAAGTTGTAGAAAAGTCTTCAGACTGTTCACATGCTCAGAAATATTTGCAGATACACACACATGCTACTGAAACATTTATTATTATTTTACACCAAACAAGTCAGTGCAACATATGCACAGCACATATATTTACATTGGAGTGAACAAAAATAGGCTCACAGAAAACAGTAAACTGAAAAAGAAAATTGCAGAGAAAATATAGAGAAAAAAGGGGCTTGAAAAATAATTCAGCAGCATCTTGCTCCACAGCTGGGCTGCACTCTCTGTCCAGCCTCTCATTGTCAGCCCAAGGTTGATGATATGATCAACTGAGGTTGCTCTGATCTCATTTGAAGGTTGTTGTCTTCTTTGGCCATGAACTCCTCTAGCAGCTCTACCCCGACCTCTCACTCTTCCTCCACCTCTCATTCTCACCCTTCCTCTCCCTCTTCTTCTTATAGAGCTTACTTCCTGATTGAAGTGATAACAACTCTGTGTGTGTCAGTTGAAATAATTGTGCTATGTCCTTTCAGTGTGTTAGCAGGAAATTGGACATGTTTTCAAGCACTACAGTAATCTGATTTATAATGTTATGTTTTGTACTCATTTTGTAATTACGTCCCATTTACTTAACTGCAATAGTGATTTAAGACCTTGCTACTTTGTGCGCTTGTGTCTGCATCTGTTTTCTGCGCAACTGTGTCGATCGCTGCACAGATCCACAGCTGTGTTTTCCCCCATTTGAAGTCTTCCTGATGCACATGTGCACACGATGACGAGCTGCTGAGTGTAACAAGCCGTATACGTGGCCAACAGGTCGACTTGGTCCTGTAGGACCAGGTTTCTCTAATTCGCCACGCCAGCTCTCTTTTACACAATATTTCAAGCTAAATGCTGTTAATATTTGATATTTTTCCCAAGCAAGCAAGCGAGCATGAAATGAATTACTGTGTTGTGTGTGTGTTGTGTGTGTGTATCACAGCCTGATGTATCATCCTCTGCTCCACAGAGCTGCTTCGTTCACTGTCCTGCTCCTCCAAATACTCACTGAGCAACAAGTATGAAGTAAAAGAACTGAGTCAACTCACTAACATAAAAGCGTTTAAAGCCTCCTGTAGTGGTTTTGCTGTGTGCTGTACTGGCTGTACTGTAACTTAAAGATGTTTGCATTCAGAATTCATCAAAAACAATTTAGAACAGCACAATCAGATTTAGAAGCAGTTTGAAGACTTTGGAAAAGAGTCTCGTGATCACGGGAGAGAAACAGACCGTCTGCCATCTTGCGCCTGTGCAGTTGTCTCCGTTTTAAGCAAATATGCTACAACTTAAGATAATATCGAAGAGCAATATTAATAACATCATACCACAGTTCTTTTGTGACATCCAGTCACATGAAAGACGGCATCCCACTCTGCAAACTGTTGATGTTTCATTTCTTACATGTCAGGATTTCTGACGCGCTCGGCAGGGTTCGTCTGAGCCGGACAGACTTTTACAACAACCGAAGGAGTTTGTTTGATGTGACAGGGTAATGCAAAGATTACATTCCATCCCTTCAGCCAAGTACAAGACAAGACTGTTGGTGCACGCAGGCGACAGCAGGAAGTTTCCTGAAGATAAAAGCGTGTTTGGAAACTCAAAGGAAAATGGTAGAAACAAAACTTGAATGCTGAACTTGTTACTGTTTTTTCCATTTGATTTCATGGATTTCAAACAGTGGGGCTTCATCATTCAGCGCATCTCCTCAGTCATGCTAAAAAATTCTGTAGATAAAAACAATAAACTTTGGACATTTTTTACTCAGTATACAAAGATCTGAAGTTAAAGAACAGGAGAATGCTTGTATCTGAACTTCTTGACACTCTCATTTCTTTTTTCAAATTGAAACCAAAAGTCTCTGGGAATCGTTGAAAGTCTCGCTCATATTGCCTCATCTCTTTGAAAAAATGAAATGAAATGAAAAAATGTCTTTTTGAAAACACATTTTTTTTCTTTAAGGCACATTTTGTTTTTAGCTTATTGTTTGCCAGATCTCGAATTGACCCTTTAACAGCAAGTCATAAGGCCAATAAGACAATCCAGGTCCTGATAAATCATCTGTTGATAACAACCAATCAGACAGATATGAAGGCTCCTGTCCTCTCTGTGTTGCTGCCTGATTGTAATGATGTTGGTGCTGAGCTCCTCCACACACACAGCGGGCAGAGACACAGCGCCCGCGGCCGAGGAATCAAACCGACTGCAGAGTCAAACATGACATGAACATCTTCAGCCTCCGTGCCTGCAGTAACTCGCCATTCCTTATCCACTGTTTTACACAGCTTGTTATGACAAAGTGTTGAAAGTGAACAGGTTTTTTCCTCCAAAGCTGAGCAAACTGGTGACAACAAAGGCAACTCAGTTACAGGGAAGTGGTTTGGAAATGTGAAAATATTCAGATGGTTTGCAAAATATGCTGCTGCAACCAAGACGAAAAACAACACACTATTATTTTAATAAGCTACAGGACAGGATAACTCTTACATTATTATAAGATATTATTTTTTTAATGCATGTTAACATTTTGATAATCTTATTCAACATTCAATATATTTTATAAAACTATATTGTAGACTTTAACCAACGAACCCTCTTCAGTCATTATCAGGAAACTCTTTAAACTGGGAGCATTATCAATATATTCTGAATAGCTAGCATGTGTTAGCCTTTCCCATGAGTGTATGAAGTCAGTGTGTGTGATGGTGAAGCTCATCAGAACAAGCCGACAGACGACAAACATCATAGTTTGACTCACGGCTCTTTGATTCCCGACTTTTGCCATGTCGCTATTGAGACATTAAAACTAAACACAAAACCTTTTTAAAAGAGTGAGCCAGTAGGAGACTTAAAACGCATTTAAGTTAGTGAGTTGACTCAGTTCTTTTACTTCATACTTGTTGCTCAGTGAGTATTTGGAGGAGCAGGACAGTGAACGAAGCAGCTCTGTGGAGCAGAGGATGATACATCAGGCTGTGATACACACACACAACACACACACAACACAGTAATTCATTTCATGCTCGCTTGCTTGCTTGGGAAAAATATCAAATATTAACAGCATTTAGCTTGAAATATTGTGTAAAAGAGAGCTGGCGTGGCGGATTAGAGAAACCTGGTCCTACAGGACCAAGTCGACCTGTTGGCCACGTATACGGCTTGTTACACTCAGCAGCTCGTCATCGTGTGCACATGTGCATCAGGAAGACTTCAAATGGGGGAAAACACAGCTGTGGATCTGTGCAGCGATCGACACAGTTGCGCAGAAAACAGATGCAGACACAAGCGCACAAAGTAGCAAGGTCTTAAATCACTAATGCAGTTAAGTAAATGTAGTAATGTAAATGTAACGCAATTACAAAATGAGTACAAAACATAACTTTATAAATCAGATTACTGTAGTGCTCGAAAACATGTCCAATTTCCTGCATGATGTTGATTCCGAGTGACCTGGTTTGTTCGGTGCATGTAAACGTGCTGATACATAAGGAAAAGAGTGTAAAGAGCAATAAGAGGCCTGTTTCTATATAGACAATTATTTACACTGACACACAGAGAGCAAAACCTATTCTCAAGTCTCTAAACACATTTTCTGCTCTACACACATTTTGCAATTCACAATGGTACTTTTTTAAATGCACTGAACACGGTTCTCTGCATAAGACACAACAATCTGATATAAAGTCACGTTTGCCATTTCAAAACACTGCCATGACACTACATGAGCGAATTTGGCCAATACATGTGCCACCTGGACAAACACCTCAATGGTTCATTGTTATCACTTCAATCAGGAAGTAAGCTCTATAAGAAGACCACAGGTGAGCATCTGTTTTTACAACAACAATGGAAGACATGGCAGGGAGAGGGAGAGGAAGGGTGAGAATGAGAGGTGGAGGAAGAGTGAGAGGTCGGGGTAGAGCTGCTAGAGGAGTTCATGGCCAAAGAAGACAACAACCTTCAAATGAGATCAGAGCAACCTCAGTTGATCATATCATCAACCTTGGGCTGACAATGAGAGGCTGGACAGAGAGAGCAGCCCAGCTGTGGAGCAAGATGCTGCTGAATTATTTTTCAAACCTCTTTTTTCTCTATATTTTCTCTGCAATTTTCTTTTTCAGTTTACTGGTTTTTGTGAGCCTATTTTTGTTCACTCCAATGTAAATATATGTGCTGTGCATATGTTGCACTGACTTGTTTGGTGTAAAATAATAATAAATGTTTCAGTAGCATGTGTGTGTATCTGCAAATATTTCTGAGCATGTGAACAGTCTGAAGACTTTTCTACAACTTATTATGGCAAATCAGACTAAAGATGAGAGGGCTTTTCATCATGTCCAACAGTGTGTAGTGTGGTTTTGCTGATTGTGTTAAGTATTTTGATAAAACCAGCCCAGTTTGCAGAATTGTGTTTTAGTAATTGGAAAAAACCCCCCTGTAATGTATATTAAAAAAAAACCCAACAGCATCTTTATGTATGAACATCAGAGGACGTTGATAAATTGTTTTCCAATGTGGGAAACTGAAGGAATCACAGAAGGAAGCTGCTATTTCTTTACTTTACTGATTTGAATAATTTATGTGAACCTGTGGAAAAGATAACAGAACCATGGAGAAATTCCAGATGTCCGATAAACCTGGCAAACATTAAAACTACAGTCTGCCTTGATTTATCCTCTTGAAGTCACTCCCCTGCGTTTTCTGTTTTTCATTTACATCTGACTCAGAACAGGAAAAAAAGGCTTTAACCTCTGACCTCTTCTCCAGGGGGTTCGCGGAGTGGACTAAACACATATTGTAGCATTTAAAAATTAAATTACATTCCCAATATTCTGTAGCTGTAACTATTCTGTCTTTCAAATTTTCAATGTTTGTTTTAAAAATTCCTAATCGTGATTTTATTGTTTAAATAAACATATTTTAGCATCTTTAGTTTCATTTCATTACCTCCGCCAAGGAGGTTATGTTTTTACCGGCGTTGGTTTGTCTGTCTGTTTGTTTGTTTGTCCGTTTACAAACTAACTCAAAAAGTTATGGACAGATTTTGATGAAATTTTGAGGAAATGTCCTTTCTGGGACAACAAATGACTAAATTTTGGAGGTGATCCGGATCATCGATCTGGATCCAGGAATTTGTTAAAGGATTCTTTATCTTTGCGAGATCGGGGCATTTTCAACATATGTCTATATAACTCCATGAGAAATACCCAGATTGCTTGCAAAAAAATACAGGACATGGTCATGATAGTTTCTATGAAATGTACCAGTATGATCCGGATCCTACCAATACTCTGGATATTACGATCCAGAACATGAGAAAAATAGGGGGTCATCATATTTTTCGACACCGCGAGGTAACACATGCAGATACAGACAACTGGCACCAACTGTAGCAGAAAGTCTGCTGAAACAGTAGAGTGCAAACGGAGTTGATGTATCTCCAATAGTTACGGAGCTACATCCAGAAGAAAACCGCCATTACGGAAATGTGGATTTTCGGGTATAACCATTAAACTACAAATGATATCAATGTGATTCCAGTTGCTAAGGGTCTGTTTTTATGGTCCAGGAATCCATTGAAATAGATAAATCAAAGGTAGGAGCAATATTTTGGGGTGTAAGTCACAATAAACTGGGGGAACTGTGCTGCTTGGCGGAGGTCTACGCTCTCCGAGTGCTTTTCTAGTTCAAACTATCACTCGTTCCCATGTTCTGAAAACTGAGGTCAACATTTGTTTTCCTCCTGTTTGACTCATTTTGTAAAAACGCCAAAGGGATTCAAGCTGGTCTGCGTGTCAGTGTAAAAAGAGACCCAAACTAATTTATCAGTGACCTCTGTTGTAACTGGATTTCAAAATGAGAACCAGGCAGCCTCTGATGTTGTTCTTCATCCTCTTCCACCACAGTTTCCACATGTTGCTTCACAAAATATTGGTGTGTATTTGAACAAAGTCCTTAAATCCTTGTATTAATTTTGACATGGTGCAAGTCAGATGTTTTGTCTCGATGTGGCCAGAAAAGGCCTGTTTGACCATCTTTGACGTGAGAACGGTTAGAATGAAGTTTCCTCTTTTCTTCCTGTTAACTTACAATCGTAAGTTGACTTGTACATGTATTTTATTGTACTCGTGTTTTTACCTTCTTCTGTCCAATGTTGAGCAAATCACATGCACGTTTTAAGGCTTTTATTTGGTTTCCTGTTATCGGTAATCTGAAGATTGCTGTTTAATGGTTGAGCCAATTAATCAAAGACACATTTTTAGAAAGTGGTACCAGCTGTTTTGGTTGTTCCGCTGTCACAGTCCATATGCCCCTCCTTTCTTCACTATAATCAAATAAGAGCGCAGATAATCTAATGGACATATGAAACCTGAGCACAACGGTAATGATTTAAATCCACAGCACATCATTGGCGCTAACAACG
Organism: Centropyge bicolor; assembly: GCA_037975185.1. Taxonomy (NCBI): domain Eukaryota; kingdom Metazoa; phylum Chordata; class Actinopteri; family Pomacanthidae; genus Centropyge; species Centropyge bicolor. Next base: position 294,626 of record JBBMOC010000130.1, read on the forward strand.
GCACCAAATAATCAGACAATTTATAGTCATTCGTGGAAATGTTGTAACTGAAAAACAGATCAAGTTTTACAATTTTCTAATCAGCTGAATATGTTGCATTATTTCAATAACACTATTAACTTTTGTGCTCTGTGTTTTTTAGTCCTTGTTCCGCTTTTGTGGCGAATCTGTTATGTCAAGAAGAATATGTTAAGTTAGATTTTGTTATGTTGTGTGTTGTCTTGTGATTTCCTGTCTTATTTTGAAAATCTAACTCTCCCTCTCGTTTCAGATTACTTGCCCTTCCTAGTGTGTTTCCCGCCAGTGTGATTGTCTGCCCCGCCCTGATTGTTTCCACCTGTTCACCCACTTCCTCATGTATATCTGCGTCTCCCTTTGTCCTGTGCCAGTTTGTCTGGTCTCGTTCGAGCAGCTAACCACGGCATCCATGTATCGCTTGTTTCCATGTCAGGTTTTTGTTTCATTGGTTACTTTGTCTTGCCATTGTTTGCCAAGTATTTTTCCTCAAGTGAATGATTTTTCTGTTTGTACTTTGTTCTGGTTTTTCTCTCATTTTTTGCTACCTCGAAAGAGTGATTTTCAGTTTACAAATTTTCATTAAAGACTTTTATTTTGAACTTTTGGTCTTGGAGTCGTGCATTTGGGTTCAGTTCACAGACCGGTCTTGTCAGAATCCAGATTGTATCCAGATTGATTTTTAAGAAAGAAATCTCCAGAAAGTCTGGAGAGAAAGTCTGCAGATCGATTGGTGATGTCTGAACTCACAAATCTGATCTGATCCCTTTCAGACAACAGTGTTGACAGTCTGTCCTACAAACCTGATTTGAGAAACTAATCTGATTTTCCTGCAGTCTGAACAAAACCAAAGTGGGATTTTTGTTGTATAATTATAGATTTTGGGTTTATGTTTATGTTACTTAAAAATGATGGTCTCGTGAAAATAGTTTGACTTAACAGCCAGCGGTGCTGTAACAGCTGAAAAAGAAGTGAAACTAGAGATGCTTGTGGCGACCACAGAGAGAGACTGTTGTTCTTTTAATATCATCAATCATGTGTAGAGTCACTTTCTGGGAGCTCTCCATTCAGCACCACATCACCTCCACTTCAAGTCCAGAGAGAACAGCGTTTTCACTTTGGGAAACACAATAAGAGAATATTTTAGTTTTTCTCACCTTGCTGCCGTTCCACAGGCGTCACCCGCTTGGTGCAGCCTGACATCATTACTGCTTTCATGCCGCCCTCCTGACAGCAGTTGTAGGTGATCAGAGGTGCTTTCTGATGTCGTGTGTTAAATCCTTTTCTCGGCTTTTCTTGCTGGCAGGATGATGCACTCTCGTCTCCTTCATGTTTGACAAAGGCTGCATTTTGTTGTGAAATATCGACCCTCCAAAGCAGCGTGTCTACTCTTTGCTCCACATGTCGACTATATATTTGTACTTGTACAGCACTTCAAAGCTTTAAATTTAAGAGCTCAAGTCTCCATTAACCAGTGAGACCTGTTCTACAATTTTACAACTCTACAATTTCATTTAGCAGACGCTTTTGTCCAAAGCGACGTACATCTGAGAGTAAATACAACACAAGCAGGGATCAGTCAGGAGAAAACAACCTGGATCAGAGCCAAAAAAGTCAAGGTTCAAGTTAGATAGGGCCTGCCTACAGGCGGTGAGGACAAACATGACGACATACAATTAGACTTTTTTTTGTGTGTGTGTGTGTGTGTTTGTGTGTGTGTGTGTGTGTGTGTGTGTGTGTTCATTTTATAGGAGTTTATCAAGGTCCAAGGTGTTGAGTGAAGAGCTGGGTCTTTAGTCTTTTCTTAAAGACTGAGAGCGACTCTGCAGATCGGACAGAGTTTGGTAACTCGTTCCACCACCGGGGAACCACAGAGGAGAAGAGTCTAGCTATTGACCTCGGGCCCTTTTGAGGTGGTTGTATCAGGCGCCTTTCATTGGTCGAGCGTAGTGAGCGGGACGGAGTGTAGACCTGAATCAGGGTGTTCAGGTAGGAGGGAGCCGTTTTTGTTGTGGTTTTGTAGACAAGTGTAAGAGCTTTGAATTTGATGCAGCAGCAGCTGGAGCCAGTGGAGTGATCTGAACAGTGACATGTGCTGTTTTTGGCTGGTTGAAAACCAGATGTGCTGCTGCATTCTGGATCATCTGCAGAGGTTTGACCGTGCATGCGGGGAGGCCTGCCAGTAAGGAGTTGCAATAGTCTATGTGTGATATTACTGCAGCCTGTACCAGGAGTTGTGCTGCATGTTCAGACAGGAAGGGTCTAATCTTCCTGATGTTGTACAGAGCGAATCGACAGGATCGAGCAACAGTGGCCACATGAGCCTTGAAAGTTAGTTGGTCATCAATCATGACACCCAAGTTTCTGGCAGACTTTGTGGGTTTGAGTTGGGCTGATTCAAGCTGGATGTTGATTTCATGTTGTATAGAGGGACTTTCACCAGGGACTTAGAGCTTTTCACCACAGACCAGTGTCGCTGCCTCTTTTTTTTTTCTGTGTAACATTTGATGATTTGTGTCCATCTGTTCCAGATTAGAATGGAAACAAAACTCTCTGCAGCTTTTTGCTATTGGAGCTAACTGGGAAATATCCCATCTGATTAAGGAGAAACACAAGACAGTGAAGGACAGGGCTTGGATGGGATTTTCTCTAGTAACATAAATCACACAGATTTAGCCTCCTGGTGTGAATTAATTTGGCAATTTACAGGTCAAAATAATAATTGAAAAAGTACTTGAACATTGATTTGCAAATTGCTGTGGATGATTTATTGTTCTACTGAGAAAACACTGCAGTCATAATGTTTCCTTTCCCCTGCTGTTTTACTGCCTGTGTCTTGCGTAAGTCACTGATCAGTTACAGTTACTTCTTTCATGTGAATTGAATCACTTTACCAATTACTGCCCACAAAAGTAATTGGTTACTTGCATAGCGTTTGCATTACTTCTAAATGTCGCCTTCACTTCTCTAAATGCACACACAGCTGCATTATTTTAGTGTTGCTCTGGCACAGTGTGGGACAAGACAATTGTAAAATGTCATCCATCACTGTTCCCACTCACTGTAGTGATAGAAGTTATAAATACTCCTGACCCCTAGAGGGCAGCAAAAAATTAGCACTCCGACCTGTAAGCTGCACTGTATTGGTGCGACAATAGGATTTGGTAGGAGTCAATGTTCAGTTGGATAAAGACCATTATACTTGATGAAAACTAGTTTCTTCAGTTAATATTAAAAACATCAGAATCACTATAATGAAAATTGAGCTCACATTGACTGAACTCCCTTGCGCCACCTTCAGGTCAGGTGACACTCGCCCGTGAACTGGCTGCATTTGTTTACTGTCCTCTGCAGTTGTCCACTGTTTTCGCTGAAGACAAAATACCCCTTTTAAAATTTCAGTAGCCATTATTCTTTATTTCAATTGAAAAAGAAATGTTACATTCCTAGTTACAGTTACTTGGAGCATGTGGAGCGAGTGGACTTTGTGTTTTGCTCACACATCTGCTCATGTTCTTGCTTGTTAACTTGCCCTGTTTCACTTCATAATCGAATGAAATCTTTCCACTCTGAAGCGGATCAACACGCTAACGAAAGCAATGTGCTCAACATTCTTGCTCAATGCTGCTTTCAAAGGAAACTTAATGCTTAAACCAATATCCTACCCAAAATCTCTGTTGTGAATATCAAACACTGGAACCCCTTGAAGGCTTCTGAGCTGCTGAGTGACTTGTCCTGTTTCAGAAAGAACAGCGCCTCTGGTCAGTTTGGTCAGCCACAGTTGATCATGAATGAACTGTTAAATCCCATAAGTGGGTAAAGAGTTTCAAAAGGAATTTATTGACTCTTGTTCTATCACCAATTGCAAACTTTGCAGTTTTTTTTTTTTTGGATAATATATCACTGATGCTAATTATTATTGGGTCCCGTTTATCATCACTACTGCAGATATCATATTATTCATCCAGCCCTCATATACTGTCCATCACACTGTTCCTCCTATTGTTAGTTGCAGTTTGTGGAGCTTTTGTTTGTCATGTCTCTGCAGTTTGGACACAGATGATTTTGCAATGCTGGACGTCTGTGAGAGACTGTAAATTAAAAATCATTTTGTGGTCAGGTGGAGTGAGGGCTGAATGTTATACTGGAAGACAAAGACCCAAAGGATTTTGGGTTTTAGTACAACTTACAGGAAAAGTAAGACATAGTTGAGGTTGATTTTGGTTCATTTTCACCCACCGTCAATGCATTATTTTTCTTTCTTTCAGCACGTTTAAAACTGTCTCCCCATCAAATTTATTTTTTTGGCACAAACTCAGCTGGATTGAGGTCAGTGGAGCTTGATAGGGAGAAAAGATTTAGAGAGTGATCAGACTTTCTGCTGCTCCAACTGTGTGAAACAGTGGGAAAACAGAAACAAAGGCAGTAAGACAGCCTGGCTGAACCTCCATACTGACCTTAAAGTGGTCACTCAAGCTCCACATTCCACTTAATAATCTTCACCATCTTCTGTCAGAAAGACAAAGAAAATAACAGCCAACACAATATATGCGAGTTAGGATCTGAACTCTGTGGGTGCTAAAGAGCATTTAAGAAATCCCAACAGCCCGCCTCCAACTTCAGTCCTAAAAATGAAACAAAGCCAATGACAGGATGTTGTTTGGTGGTGGGTCAAACTGTGAAGTCAGTTTCCATTCATATTACACCAGCCACACGACGCATGATTTAAAGTTGCAGTTGTTGACAGCACATGAGAACCAAAGCAGAAAGTGTTTCTCTACTTTTAGCTGCTGCACCTGGATCGAGATCAGCGTTAATTTCAAAAACATCTGAGGCCACTGCTGGTTTCTCAGCAAAATTATCAGGAAAAGAAGAAGAGTGTAGTAAATATCAACATGTAATTATCTTGAGAAGATTGTGTCCAGTTTCCAAAGAAGGGTCCAATTATTTTTTCAACAAAACACCAGCTAGCTTTTATTAAGTGGGATTTGGGCAGCACACGTTGAAACAATTTAAGAAAGTGGCAGAAGTCAAACACATGGGTCAGAGGTGAGAGGAGACCTGCATTATGTCATCGCATAATAAGAAGGCTCATGAAAACTATTGGCAATATGTTTCTTAGTCTTGCTGATGGCAGGTCTCGATGGATGTCAGTCCACCACTTTGGCCCAGACTGAAACAGTTTGGCAGACGTTTGTTTTTTGTAAAGGAGTCACATAGGGTCGACCCTTTGTTTGGGAAGGATGCCTAACTCATAAGAACGCAGACAATTTCATAACTCGAAAGTTATGGCGGATACACCACAGACCACATGGAGCACATAGAACATATATCTGATGTCTCTTTCGAAAATGTTTATTAATATTATGTTTTATATTTATATTTTATATGATATCTGTATTTATTGTTATATTGATTTGTTCAAGAAATATGGTCAGAACAATATAATCCAGGACATGATATTAAAGCATACGAACCGTTGAATGGGTTTAAAATTACCTTTAATATCAAAAAACAAACTTAATGAAATTAGCTACACACAAACACACTAAGATTGCTGACACACACTTAGATTCTGTTAAAGGACGCCTGGCTTCTGGCTCAGCTGACGTGCTCTCGTACTCCGTCGTTGTATAAAAACACCAATGAAGTATAGTATAGGACAGTCTATATTTCTAAATTCACAAAAAATATTTACCATCTGGAGTTGACCAGTGGTTAAAGAGGGATTTGACAGGTGGGGGAGCCATAAGATTCCTGGCACCCCCACCGAGGCATGTAACTCATCGTCGCCGTCCGTCCGTCACTTTGTTCGCCGCTTTAGTCCAGTCTGAAAGATCTCAACAACTAATGGATGGAGTCATCGGAAGGTGAAGCTCACTGACTTTGGTGATTCCCTGACTTTAGGTCATTTAGGTCAAAGAATTACATAAATTCTCTGAAACACATCTATTCAACATACGGGAGGACGATCAAATTCAGCTGGATCATAAAAATGAAGTGGTGCAATGCAAATCAAAAACAAGCACATTTTCACTTTAACTTTTGAATGTCAACCAAAATTGAAGCCCTGTTGTTAAATTTATGCAAACGCTGTTTCTATTCAAGTTTTGGAATGAATGAATGAAAAAACTGGCAGAAGTTTTATTTTCCTTAGTGCTGAGGTGATGATTGAAAGTGACTGACCGCTTTTAAAAGAGGGTCTTTTTCTTTTAAATTCCTGCTGAGAAAATGTTACTCCACAGTTGTCAAGACAAACGTTAACCCTCAGCATCCACTGTGGTTTCTCTTGTTCCAGAGAAAGATGCACTCCTGCCTGCTGCTCGCCTGCTTTGTCCTCGCTGTGACGGACTACTTTCTCGGATCTGCCCACATGATCCCTGAGGAGAGACTCTCCACCAACAAGGTCGTTGTGACCAGCCCTCTGTTGCAAAGCATTGAGATCCTCCCATCTCCTGTAGTTATTGTAGGTAAGTTTGGACCTTTGGACTTTATCTGTCCAGACTGAATGGTATCGCCTCCTGTCTTCATAATTTAATGAGTTCCTGGTCATGTTTATACCATGGTGGTGTACTGCTGTTTCCTGATGAGACACAAGTGCATGAGACTGCAAACCATCTGATAGTCATTTAATGGAATACATGATTGTTTATCTTGATTTCTGGTGCCAAACCAGAACTTGTCCAAAGGCAAAAGAATTAAACCTTGGTTATGTAAACTGTGGCAGGCTGATACAGTCACAGTCAATCACTTAACACATGTTTTTGTTGGGTTCTATCCCCCACTGAGAAATTTGCAGAAACATTTTATTTTCTCGTGTTCTTCAAGTAAGGGTTGAATTAAAGGCAACTGGACTTGGTTTGTAGGTTGTTGAAGAGGTTTCACTTCTCATCTGAGAAGCCTCTTCAGTTCTGGCTGACTGGCTGGAAACCCAGGTGCTGATCCTCTGTGGGGTTCATTGATACCACTTAGTATGTTGGTGCATAGTGGTAGTGATAGTCGTTGGGACTCACCTGATGCCGAGTGTGAATAATTTCAAGAACCTACAAACCAAGTCCAGTTGCGTTTGATTCAACTCTTACTTGGATACCATGACCTAGACAACTGAGAGCCTTCACAAACTTCTCATGTTCTGTTTCAGAGTTGCCTAAAGCAGGAAGGAAGACGAAAACAAAGAAACAAGTAAAGGTACAAAACAAGATCATTTCAATCTTAAGTGTTGTCTAAAGTGTCAGCTGCTTCTCATGGTCCTGATCAAGGTCTTGATCTTAAGTGCAAGGTGCAATCTGATAACAAGCTTGTAAATGGACCTTTTGAGTTGAGATTACCATGTCACACATACTGTTGCTAAACTCAATAACAATAATGATCACATCACATTCCCATTTCCATCTTTTCCTGTACTGTATACTTTCGTTCCTGTCACTTATGCTTGATGTCCAGCAGCAGCAAACTCATGTCTGACAGTACCATCTTGTGTAATCCAGCGTCCTCTCTCTGTCTTTTCCTCCAGAAAAAAATGAGGAAACACACTCCTCCTCCCAATTGTATTCCCACGGGGGAAAACTGTAAATCTCTAACAAATGTGTGCTGCGATGTTTGCGCCTTTTGCCAGTGTCGGCTCTTCAGAACTGTGTGTTTCTGTCGAATGGGCAACCCTCACTGCTGAACGGCGGCTGTGCTCTACTCAGCTCCAGGATAACAAACTTCATGCAACCACCTGTGAGAGGTGAATCTCTTCAGGTCCTTGTAACTTTGCCTAAAAATCACTGCATGAAAGCACTTTATCACGGGCGACTGCATCACAGTGAACTTTCCGTCGTACAGGGTGTACTGCTTATAGCACTGCAATAAAACTCCCAAATTCATGTTTTTAAAGTTTTTTATTTTACTTTGAACCTTTAGCATGCATAGATGTTTGCTCTAGCAATATACTCCAGGTTTTACTCATACTCACATACACTATATTGCCAAAAGCATTGTCCCATCATATGAACTTTAATGACATCCCATTCTTAATCTCTAGGGTTTATTATGGAGTTGGAACACACTTTGCAGCTATAACAGCCCCAAACCTTCTGGGAAGGCTTTCCACAACATCTAGGAGTTTGTTCATGGGAATTCATGACCATTCTTCCAGAAGTGCATTTGTGAGGTCACTGATGTTGTACGAGAAGGCCTGGCTCTCAGTCTGCACTCTAATTCATCCCAAAGGTGTTCTGTCAGGTTGAGGTCAGGACTCTGTGCAGGCCATTCAAGTTTCTCCACACCAAACTCACTCATCCCTGTCTATTATGACCTTGCTTTGTGCACTGGTGTGCAGTTATGTTGGAACAGGAAGGGGCCATTCCGAAACACAAAGTTGGGAGCATGAAATTGTCCAACATGTCTTGGTATGCTGAAAGATTAAGAGTTCCTTTCACTGGAACTAAGGGGCCAAGCCCAGCTCCTGAAAAACAACCACACACCCCCATGCCCCCCCCTCCACTGCTCTAGAGTCCAGTGGCGGTGCTTTACACCACTGCATCCCATGCTTTGCATTGCACTGATATAAGGCTTGGATGCAGCTGCTCAGCCATGGAAACCCAATCCATGAAGCTCTCTATGTGCTGTTCTTGAGCTAATATGAAGGCCACATGAAGGTGGGAGGTCTGCAGCTTTTGACTCTGCTGAAAGTTGGCAATTTCTGCTCACTGTGAACCTCAGCATCCACTGACCCCGCTCTGTCATTTTAGGTGGCCTAGCACTTCGTGGTTGAGTTGCTGTTATTCCCAATTGCTTCCACTTTGTTATAATACCACGAACCAGTGGAACAGCTGGACTTATTGTACAGGTGGTAACCTATCACGGTAGCACACCTGAATTCACTGAGCTCCTGAGAGCGACCCATTCTTTCACTAATGTTTGTAGAAGCAGTCTTGGTGCCCGGGTACTTTACTTTATACACCTGTGGCCATGGAAGTGATTCGAACACCTGAATTCAATTATTTGGAGGGGTGGGCCAGTATTTTTGGCAATATAGTGTACCATGAATATCAAATATTTTATGACGCCTTGCACGAATATTGAATAAACTTTATTAACAGTGTTACTTAGTGTAGATCACAAGACCACTATCAAGCATTTCATGTAATCCTTGCTACTGAGCGGAATAACCTAAGAAAGTGACGTGAATTCATATATGTTTAAAGGATGAAGTGTTAGCAAATCAATGTGTCCTTCCATTGGTTGCTGAGTGAGACTTACATACTTCTACATACAGTTCAGTTGCATCTAGTTTTATTTCAAAAATAGTAATTTCATGAAACAATTTGGCACTGACATTTAAAATGTGCTCCAAATCAGTGTGTCTAAAGTTTATCCAGAAGCATTTTCTTTGACCCCTCCATCTTTTATTTACTTTTTTAATCAGTGCTTTGGGTTTTTCTATCATCAGTTCTTTAGTATCTTCTGTTTTAAAATCTCTTCTGCCTGAACATATTTCCTTCAAGATGTAATTTCCAAGAAGTCACTGCTACCTGATGACAAACACATGCATTTTCAGATTCCCTTTTCCAGATCAATAATGAAGAACATGATAATGTTGGTGAAATCTGTGTTTTGGAGCCTGATATTGGAACATCTGTAGTTTAAAATAGCGTCAATTTTATATTTGGCCTTCGAGAGCGACCAACACTTTACTGAGGACGCTGAATGAGGCGCTAAATGCACTTTTATTAATCGCTCTGAGGCGTCAAATGATTGTAATGTCAAGAGTTAAGTGCTGAGAAAGTTTAAATGCTGGCTTTCACTTTATAAATGAGTTTTTTATTATTATTTATAACCACATGCCCTTATAAAGGACATTCTGTGAAGTCAAAGGGAAACAGTTTAAAACTGCATCAAGACGAAGATTTTGTGGTACCAGATTTAGATTTGATATCAGTCTTTTGATGAAATCCTTCTTTGATTAATTGTCACATTCTGGTAATTTAATTAGTCTTTAATACTGTTACTTTAAATGTTTTGTTTTGTTCGCTTTTTTGTTGCTCATTTCATTATATTCTTAATGTGTTTGCTGATAAAATTTGTCCATAAATCTTTTTTTTTCCTTCCAAGAACTGGTTATGTTTGTTGTTTGACAAATTTACTGCCAGAGACATGACGTTACTGAAATGCAAAGTGCTGCTTATTTGAGATTTTCTGCTTGTAGGGGACATTGCTTCACCAATCAGTCAGTCAGTATACAATGTTGGATTCTGAATGTACACACAGATTGTTGAATAAAATTGATTGTCTTCTAGTTTCTATATGTTGACAACAATCAGAGCACATTCCTTTCTGGTCTTTCTGGTTGAGTCAAACATTTTTCCAGAGGAAGTGAAAATGACCTCTGTCATACTGCAAGTATGTATTTGCTGTAACTTCAGCAGTTACATGAACTCATGGTTACGTTAAACATGCTCTGTATTTCAAGGATGCTTCAGGCAAGAGGCTCTTTGTTGGAGTTGGAGCTGAGTTGTGTGGGAAAACCTGAACCATGAAGAGAATAAAGTGATCAGGCGGATAAAGGTTCATGATTCAGGGTTAAGTAAATCAGGAAGGATTTTAGGAAGTGTTCTCACTGACTGAACATTCACTGAACTGTTGATTCTGGAACCTGCAGCTTGTTCTGACCACAAGGAACCAGGAAGACTTAGAGTTGCATATTTATGGTTCTGATGGTTCTGCGCTCAAACTATTTGACCAAATATTTGTGCAAGACTGAAACTTCAGCTGCTCTGTCAAAGTGCAGATCCACACACATGATAGCACAGGGGAGATTTCTGCTCTCGCTTAACTCAATTCACCTTTGCAAATTGTGCACAATTTTTTTAAACTCAGTGTTTAACACATGAAGCACATGGCATAATCGGGTCAACATCTACTCTCTGGGATCATTCTGAGAGTCGAGGAGAGTTAACAGGTGAGACACGGATAAAATCATAAAGCTCAGAAAAGAAGCTCCCAATAAACACTGATGCACCATCATTGAAACTGATGGAAACGTTTAGTAAGCACAATGTGATGTGTGGGTTAATTCATTTTTTCAAGAAGTGAGTAGTGTGATAGATTAATTTTTATTAAGAAACTGATAAGTGAAAATGTCACAAGGCAGCAAAACACTCATTAAAATCAGTTTTAAAATATGTTATAAAATCAGTCATTAGAGAATGGTCATTTAAAACAATAAAAAAAGTACTCACTTTTAAATGGATGCTGTAACTGAAAAACCTTTAATAATTACTAATTTTCAAATTCATTGTGGATGAGATTAAAATTGAGAAAGCTGTTAAAATGTTAAGTGCTACAAAAGAGCTTAAAATGGTTAAATACAAGGTAAAAACGGTTATAATATAGACCTGTCAGACGTGTCCACATGCATGTGAAGGCTTAATATCTCTGAAAGTAGTGGAGATATTGGCCTGAAATTTCACACAGCAGCTATTAGTAACAAGGACATGAAAATAAAAAGATATGAAGCAAATCTGAGATGGTGCAAAAAATTCACCTAAAAAAATCACATACTATACATCAGCGTTTTTTACTGGTCCACATAAGATCAGAAAACTTTTATTGATCCCTCTTAGGGTAGATTTACTAACCAGAGACAGGAACTTATGTGATTGTGGAGAGACCTTGAAAGGCTCAGGCTGGGATCGAACCTACGACTTTCAGTATTCGGGTCAGACACTCATCTGACTGTGCCACCAGTTCACCTGCATGTGAAGGCTTAATATCTCTTAAACTAGTGGAGATATTGGCCTGAAATTTCACACAGCAGCTATTAGTAACAAGGACATTACAATAAAAAAATATGAAGCAAATCTGAG
>JBBMOC010000130.1:317878-335378 GCA_037975185.1 Centropyge bicolor
TTTTTTCCCCCCAACAATGCCATATCTGTCTTTTGGCTTTAACACGTTCCTATAAAATATCATTTATTTAAGTATTTTCAGCTGTGAGCAGGTTCTTCCTCTATGTGTTTTGTTGGAAAACAGCGCACTAAAAAATGAAGCTTTATATTAATATGCATGTTATAATAGAAAGCCCTGTTTAGACTCATGAATGGAATCAGGACATGATCTGGTGTGAAAACTCTTTGAGGGTCTTTGATTCTGTTGTCAGTCTTTCTCTTCTCTCCCTCTACGTTTGACTGCTGCAGCTCATGTGTGGTCTTTATCCAATCTTGATCCTGGTGTTGACACTGGCAAGAATCAAAAGCAGAATCACCTCTTGACATTTGCATGCACTGATGCCCGTCGAGGACTGAGTGTTGACCGAGCCGGTGGACTGATGCATTGACTTGAGCTTGATGAAGCGTCCAGCTCTGACACACAGAGACAGACGGTTACAGATCACGACTCTGAAGCTCAGTTTGCATTTAATGAGATATCGAGCGGTCAGGGGTGAAGAAATAAAAACCCAGCGAGATTAATAAACTTCAGAAAGTGTGTTAATGTTATGAAATCCATTTATCTGCAACTTGTGCATTTCAAAGGATCAGATGCAGATCCAAGATTAAAAGCTCTCTGAGAGCGAGGTCAGAAGGACCAACAGCTGCTAAATGTTGACGTGTTGAGAGCCTGCCACAGATTTGATATACTTTCTCAAAGCCAACATGGTGATGAGGAATAAGCACCTGCCTCACACACTCAGTTGGTCAATAACAGCTATTGGGAGAAATTTGGACACTTGGGAGCCGGGGGCCGACCCACTCACTGACCTTCTGATCATTGGACGACCTGCTCCACCTGATGAACCACAGCCGCCTCCATCACTGCACATTTTCCAAACTGGCAGCGAGAGGAACATCGAAAAGGCTCAGAGACGTATGTGTGAATGTACAGCACAGCTTTCAGCAGTCAGACTGTGACAACTGTGTCGTATTCAGGTTGTCTCTAATGATTTTTCTCTTTCATATGTACGCATTTATAGTCAGGAGAATTTCCCCTATGGGGGATCAATAAAGAATTATCTTATCTTAACTGTTGCTGCCGACAGCTCAGGCGTTTTCTGTAGTTAATAAAAAGGTTCTTCATGGCAGAGCCAGAACAAAACTCCAACATTTACATCCATCTTCATCTTCATCTCAGAATTGTCAGCTTGTATTAAATTATGTTCAGAGTTCATCTGAGAGTCTGCAGCTCCTCATTCACTCATGAAAAACAGTTGGTTTGGATGCCAGAAAATTTAATCCAACATGTAACTAATGCCAGATATAATAAATGTTTGTACTGATCACAGAGCAGCTAAGCCGTAACTGACGTTTTGATTCTACATGAAAAATGAGCTGATGTCCTGAATGTTTTTTTATCAGCAGTAATGAGATGAAATGTGTGATGATGATAAATTAGCTCAAAGCTTACAAATGAAAATGAAATCAGTTGACTGATGTATATCAAGCCATGAGGTTTTTAAATTCTGCAGTGTTTGAAATGTTTAAACTTTACTACCTGGATACACAACTTTACATCTTATCAGACTGTTTGAGCAATGTCTTATCTTACAGTAGAAAAGCACTGGGAGAGCGCAGACCTCCGCTAAGCAGCACAGTTCCCCCAGCTTACTGCGACTTACACCCCAAAATATTAGTCCTACCTTTGATTCATCTATTTCAATGGATTCCTGGGCCATAAAAACAGACCCTTAGCAATTGGAATCACATTGATATCATTTTTAGTTTAATAATTAGACCCGAAAATCCACATTTTCGTAATGGTGGTTTTCCGGATCACCTCCAAAATTTTTGTTGACATTTCCTGAAAATTTCATCAAAATCTGTCCATAACATTTTGAGTTATGTTGCAAACAAACAAACAAACAAACAAACATAACCTCCTTGGTGGAGGTAAATATCTCCAAATGTGTTATTCATCTGTGTCATAGAGCTCCATTGTTGTCAATCAATGAACTACATGATCGCACTAGTTGACCTGTGCCTTTATTACCAGGAACACACAGAAAGAAACCTGAAAATGCACAGCCTGCGATTTAATGTGCTAAATGACCATTTCATGTTTGAGTAATTGAGCATATTTGTTTTTAAAGGTTTACATCTTCAATTGGAACCAATGAGTTTGGGGCAAAGACAGGTTGAGAAATATTGATAGATGGACTGATTAGTTTTGGCCTTTTCACAGGATTTCTTTATGATAAGATAAGATAAGCTTTTATTCATCCCACAGTGGGAAAATTCACAGAGAGAGAGTGTGAAGAAACATATAGAGTAAAAGCAGCTATCCTTAAATATGACATTTTGTACAATCAACTATGAGGCTGCTTGTACAAAAGCCAGGAAGATTTCATTGATCTTGTTCCTCCAGCTTTTTCCTGAACTACATCAAATTCAGTTTGTTTAAGGTTTTCCAACTTTGGCATTTAAACCCACAGGCTGCCACTCAGACAGACACAGTTAATACCACTTAAGCCTTTTCATTTGCTCCAGAGCCATCATCACAGTTATATAAGATCAGATTGGAGATGAGATTTATTTGCTGGCTTTCAACAGGCATTCTGGAGGATTTCAGGTCTGAGCAGCAGCAAAGTCCGTCTGATATTATTAAAGCTGGAAATCACAATTGGGGAAAAAAAGGTCCCGTGTTTTATTAATAATCCAACTCTCTTTCAGTTCTGCTTTGACATTCTGATTTCACTAAGAGTTCAAAATATCAGCAGTCACGATTAAAGGCCTTTCAGCAAGTTTGTTTTTTCATGAAGGCAGTGGACTTTGAAGAGACGGATTCAAAGGGAATAAAGAGTGATCCTTTAACTTACGTAATGCAGCTGCAGTGTCTTTTATTAGAGCCCCCTGCCGCATAAGTAGCCCCGTCCTTCGAGCTCCATACGACACATACTGTTCACGATTCTGTCGTCTCTACACCCAGGGCGAAATAATCCTGATCATATCATGTTTTTTTCTTTTTTCTTTTCTGAATGAGGAAGAGAGGGCAAAGTCGGATCACGTCAGGCCACGCCCATGCTACATCGCGGGAATTTGCGCACTTGCAAGCAAAAGTGTAAAATTTCGTAAATATTTATTTTGTATAAGCAGGTTTTTGCGTTCTGAAGGTTCAGTGACGTTTGTGCTGAGGGTGGCTAAATTAGCTTGTATTGAACCACATTTTTGTTCAGTTGGTGTCTCTGTCTCTGTCTTTGGTCATGTTTGAGTCCTGTTCATGTCATGTTCATGTTCTGTCTTAGATCTCTGTCCTAGTTCCAGTCTCTGTTATAGTTCTGTCAGTTCTGTCGGTCTCTTCATAGTTTTGTCATGTCATAGTCTTTTCTTGTCGTGGTCTTGTCTTGCCATTGTCCTGTCTTATTGTAGTCTTGTCATAGTCTTATCTTGTTGTGGTCCAGTCTTGTCGTAGTCCTGTCTTGTCTTGCCATGTCATAGTCCTGTCTTGTTTTGGTCCAGTCTTGTCGTAGTGTTGTCTTGTCGTGGTCCAGTCTTGTCGTAGTCCTGTCTTGCCTTGTTGTAGTCCTGTCTTGTTTTGGTCCTGTCTTGTCGTAGTGTTGTCTTGTCGTGGTCCAGTCTTGTCGTAGTCCTGTCTTGCCATGTCGTAGTCCTGTCTTGTCGTAGTCTTGTCGTAGTCCTGTCTTGTCGTGGTCCAGTCTTGTCGTGGTCCAGTCTTGTCGTAGTCCTGTCTTGTCTTGCCATGTCATAGTCCTGTCTTGTCGTGGTCCAGTCTTGTCGTAGTCCTGTCTTGTTTTGGTCCAGTCCTGTCTTGTCGTAGTGTTGTCTTGTCGTGGTCCAGTCTTGTCGTAGTCCTGTCTTGCCTTGCCATGTCGTAGTCCTGTCTTGCCTTGCCTTTTCATAGTCCTGTCTTGCCTTGTTGTAGGCCTGTCTTGTCTTGCCATGTCATAGTCCTGTCTTGTCATAGTCTTGTCGTGGTCCAGTCTTATCATAGTCCTGTCGTAGTCCTGTCATAGTCTAGTCTTGTCGTAGTTCTGCCTGTCCCTGTGGTTTATTGACAATCCTGGACACAACACCTTCTGTAAGTTTTCTTTCTTTTAGGTTGATTTCTTTTCCCTGTATCAGAGGACCTTACCAAGCATCTGTTTTTGTTTTGCATCTCCATACCCGTCACACTGTGCAGCTCTAAGTAGACCTGCATTCTTCCAGGTTGTGAGGTAAAATTGAAGAGGTGAGATGTGACATAGAAAAGAGCATTTTCAGGAGCATAAAAGTGCAGGAACACAGATTTATGGAAGATATTAGGAAAATGATGGTCTGTGAACACAAAAGGCTCCAGAGGACAAATGGTCAGAAGTTCCAACCTTTTTATTCAGATTATTTACACGTGTTGTAAAGGCCTCTGGCACCGTCTCAGGCAAACAGAGGAGTCGGCATCGTCACCCGCGTCATTAAAGTCAAGTCATTAAAAATAACAGCAAAGACTATTTAACATCAGCATGTAGAAATCTGACACGGACAAGAGGATGGGGAAACAGGGAGAGGGAGGAAGAAAGGAGGATTGGAAGAAGAGGCGTAAAAAGACGGGAGAGAGAAAAACGTTTTCCTAAACGAGCTCAGATTGGTTTCAAAAAGGCAAATTGCGCGACCTGAACTCCTTGTATGAGAGTGAAAAGTAAAGGTTGAACATTATGAAACAAACGTCTCAGTTGATTAACCGAACATGTAGCTCAGATTTACATCAACTAATAAACTAATAAAGCTGTAATGGATGATTATTGACGGGATTATAACAAATCGACACATGGATGTACAAGATGAAATAACCTCTGTAACAGTGAACATGACACCATGAACAGACTTACTGTAAATATGGTGAGTCAATCTTGAATTGTGGCAAAACAATGCAATTAAAACAGCTTTTGTTCATAAGTTGTTTTCACTCCCAAATCAGGAAAAGTTTGTCAGGACTCGGGAAATACACTCGTTCACTTTCTTGCTTTTGACAGAAGTGAGCACATAAACCGTCGTCAGAAGATACGTCTTTCTCTGCATCCTTAACAAGACAGAAGAAGTTCAGGAGGACGGAAACCGAGACAGGAGTTAAGGACTGGGAAGAGGTGAAGGACAGAAAGTCGAGAAGAACAAAGGAGGACAAAAGAGAGGAAGGAGACAAAGCAAAAATGACAGGATGGAAAATGGAACAGAAAAAGTGGACAAAGCAATAAGAGATAAGTGAAGGATGAGAAGAGTTAAATAGAGGAGACGGCCGGGAAGGAAAGACGACACAAACGAGGTAAAAATGACAGATGTAAAGAATAAATAAAGCAAAGGTGTCAGAAATGGAAGGTGGAGGGTGAAAGTGATTGATGGAGTGAAAAATGGAGGGAAGGACGAAGTGGAGAGAGAGGCAAGACAGAAGGAAGGAAGATCAGTTCAGAGGGGAACAGTAAATGCACCGAGTGGGAAAAATTCACACCATCACCAGAACAGAAAATCTTTCATCTGTTCCTGTCAACCTCCCTGGCAACACGCTGGCAACATACTGAGGCCTTTAAAGCTTCCAAGAATGCTTTTAGTGACAACTAAGAATTTTAGTTATTTTAGATTTATTTTTTTCCATTGTCAAAATTCTGGATGGCACCAACAGAACCTGGCAAATGTGCTCTGTTCAGTCCAGCTTATCTGATTTTCCCCAGAGCTTGACCCACATCAAAAAGCTTCATCAGAAGCTTAAATCAAGAACAGCAGGGTGAACTATGAAATTCACCCTCAACCTAAAAGGCTGATTTCGAAAAAGTTGGACGCTGTGTAAAACATGAAGAAAAACAGAACCAACAATCTTTCAAAGTTCTCCATGTAATAATCTCTTTTAACAAGGTCGAGGTCAAACATGAAACATATTGTCTTTGAGTAAATGTCAAAAACACAGCGTCTCAGCTTCTTTGGAATCAGAGTTGTGTAATATGTTACATTTCCACATCAAAACATCTAAAAGACCTATGTTCCATCTTTTGTCGAGATGTGAACTCACGTTATCCCAAATGTTCATGGGCAATGGTGGCTGTTTCACAATGTACACAACAACTCCCATGATCCAACACTACATGATTTCATCAAACTTTTCATTATTTCGACAGAGAGACCCCTAGTGGCAGGAATGACATGTTAAGAAAACAAAAAACAAAAACAAGATCTGCTCTGATTGGTAACTTGTAAATCCACTGAAACTAACTAAAACCAGTTGCTGCCTAAAATGATAGAAAAAAACCAGTAAAATAGTGTGGTGGTTTGTAGAACTAAAACCAGCAAAACCAGTATGATCTTTAGATAGATATGAATGTTGGCAATGTGGAGTAAATTTCTGCGAGAACAAAAATAATATTAGTAACAATTAAAATAATATTGGGAGAATAAAAAAAAAGATCAAATAAAAAAATTGGCTTTTTGTGAGGTTCGTTGGGCAGCAACTGATTCTTAGTCTTGTAAACAAAATATCATTTGCATGAGATTCTTCAGACATGTTCACTGGAGGGCGCTCAGCATAATGAGGTCATCATGTAAAGCAGGGGTATTTAACTAAAGTTTAAAGAGGTCCAGTGGGAGAAAGGTTCTTGGCGCAAAGGTCCGGAAGATCATAATGTCTCACTATTTAATGTGATGTATATTTAAGTAGCCCAATAGTTGTATCAGCATCTGCATGTGTTCAATACCTGACTGTCAAATCAAATTAATTCGGGACAATTCGAAAACTTTTTGACAATATTTATGGTAAAGTAACATCGAACTGAACTTATATGTATGACTGCCGATATGTATAATGTTCTCTCATTTACTAAATAAAAAAGGGCTGCATTTCAAAATAAGAGAAAATAAATAGAATGTGAAAATTGTGCATGCTCAAACAACGTGCTTAACTTCAGAAAAATAAAATAAAATAAAGGGAGGAAAGGCTTGAATTTCCCCTTTTCTGAAATGAGTCTGTCCATTCTGGATTAAAATGCTTTATTTTCGCTGTCCACTTTTCTTTATTTGAAGGGCGCCATTTGTTTCTTATTATTCTCAACTTTCTCCGTCACACTCGTCTTTTTCCTCAACCTTCTCCGGCTCAGTCGTCTTTTTCCTCAACCTTCTCCGGCTCAGTCGTCTCTATCTCTTGCTTTGTTTTCTACATATATGCTAGCTTTCTTTTTCTTTCTACCATCTTTTCATGCCTAACTTGCCTCTGTCTGCACTGTAGAGTCACAATACTTATTTATATTATTAGTAGGTCCGGGTCCGTATGGGACAGCTTCTGGGTCCGGACCCGGCCCTTTCATGTTTCAATTCATGCGTAATAAAACCCCATGAGTTCATAACTCAAACAAATATTTGAAATGAAAACCAACCTTGGAAGAACTGATAATATAACTTTAAGATAATGAACAAATGAACATGTGTTTGTAATTGATCATATAAAGCTTGTTTATATTACCACTTTTTTTAAAGCTTTTTTTCCAAGACCTGGTTCCATGTTGAGTTCTCAAAGTTATGATAAGTCAAACTAGAATCAAAGTTTGAGAAAGTTTACATGGCCCCTTCTTTTATAATAAATGATGACACTTGGGTAGATGTCACTCATATCTGATGATGTCATGCTGTTACAACCAGAGCTGACATCATCTAAAAAAACAGGTTTTATTAACACTTCCAACAAATGGAAACCCCTCATGTTCCACGCTCTCCTGTTACTGCATTAGATCTGTTTCTTGAAGTTTCTGGTTTACATGTTTGAAGACATGTTTTGGATTTAGTGGAAAAAATGCATCAAAAGCTTTTTTTCTTGTCCTTAGTTTCTGAATAATTTTCTAGTTTCAGATGGACATTTATAGCAGTTTTCATTTATTAGTACAACCTCTCCACATACACTGTGCCGAATCACAAATTTCACATTGTTGCAAGTCGATCTGTTGTATTAATTAAAGTAATCAATATGAAATCCAGTCGCCTGCCTGCTCTGCCTCAGTATGTTGCCTGTTGGTGTTGTTTAAAGGCCTGTAAAGCAGCAGATGATGATCTGAGCTCTGGCGTTTTCCCAGTCGTGGCTGCTGCCGACTGAAGATGTCTTCTGTGCGTTTGTGTGTGTGTTGATGGCTGCTTGCTGTTTTACTAGCTCCCCGTGGCTCTGACGCAGCATCCAGTCTCCGTTGTGGTGGGTTTTTCTTCTTCTGTGTGTGTGTGTGTTTCTGTGTGTAACTCATCAGTTTACGATGTGTTCTGGCAGTACCCCGCTGTTTTAGTATCTTTCTGTGGCTCTGACAAAGCGTCTGTGTGTGTGTGTGTGTGTGTGTGTGTGTGTTCAGCTCCCTGCTGTTTGATGGCCTCCCCGTGTCTGTCTGTCTGTCTCTTCCTCCGCAGTCCACAACGCCTGAAACACAGAGGACAGGTCATTAAAAGTGCAAATAAATTTTTGTAGATTGCACAAAACTATGCAGAGAAAAACAGCTTTAACAAAAACAGCTTTAAATGAAGTTCGGCAGCAAAGAAGGAAGAAGCATTCAGCCTGATCCAGAGTGAGAGGCACGTGAAATCACTTCTGGAGAGCATGTTTCAGTCTGTCCCTCAGTCTGTCCCTCAGTCTGTCTCTCAGTCTGTCTCTCAGTCTGTCCCTCAGTCTGTCTCTCAGTCTGTCCCTCAGTCTGTCCCTCAGTCTGTCCCAGAAGAGTTTAACTATGAAGGCCATGTTTCTCTTACATTAATTAGTTTCAGCTGCATAAAGTCAGAGTGGTGAAGATGTTTAGGTTCAATGACATTAAAGCACAGAAAAGGTGCAAGAATAAACTCTCACATTATCTCAAATTAATGTTCGTCTCAGCAGAAGTTTCTCGACCGATTTGACTTCGCTTTTTTCAATTTGCTCATTTAATTTCAACAGTAACCTCTGATTTCACCAGGAAGTGAAGTGTCAAACTTTTAAGACTTGTCAGACTTTTCAAAGTGTCCGACATGATACAGCGAGACAGATCATTAATGAGACCGGTCAGCTCAACATCTGAAGGGAAACACTTGAATAATTAACAGTCGTATTTATATTTCTGTCAATGTTTGCATTAAACCAGACACAACACATTCAGTAGTGAACAGTCTTTTCAATGCTGAGCTAACTTCTCCCTGAACGCAGACACATCAGACTGATATCGATCTCTCTCTCTCTCTGGACGAACGAAAGAAAGTGTATTTCCCAAAATGTTAAACAACTTTTCTAATAGTTCACACTATAAGAGACTGAGAGAGGGAAACAGACACAGATTCTGAAAAGCTTGAAAAGAGCTGAAACAGTCAAACAAATATTCGGAGAATCCACCTCAGATTTACTGTTGTCCCTTTGGCTATAGCCAACTCTGGAAACATCAGGTGTGTAAATCAAACCCACTTGATTTGACAGATTTGAATCCGTTCCTGACAGATTATGCTCTACATCTCTTTCCTCCTCCTTTTAGTCGATCATTAAACATCATCATGGAAAAATGGAACCTCGAGCCTGAAACACTGTGTGAGTGTGAGCGGACGGCCTGAACCTCAGGATCCAGTGTTTGTGCTGTCTTTTATTGATAGAGAGAGAGAGAAAAGTCAAACATAGACCCAGCTGTGCTCCACTGGCTGCTGGCCTGGTCTGACACAACGCTGAGAGAGAGTGTTTCTGTGGATTGACATCAGGCTGCTTTTAACACACAAACAGACCACACGACCTCAAGAACCCTGTTTTCAATCTCACCACATTTCCTGTTTGTATCATGACTGATGGAATACCAGCAAACATTTAATGAAATAATAAGTTTAGTAAGGGTTAAAAACAGACAAGAACAAAAAGACAATGGAAGGGGATTAAAGGATGACGAAGGTGTTTTTCATTGTATTGATGCAGACCAGCAGTATGTGTGTATGTGTGTCCTGGTAGAGACGGGACGACAGGAACACTTTTGTTTGAGCAAGTGTAACTCACTTGTTCTTTGTGCTACACATCTCAAATTTTGACATGTGGTACCCATATTTGTCTGCTATGACTGACATCCACTCTGACTTCTAGTACACCATCACAGATTATATAAATTAATGTCAAATACAAAGAGGAATGTTGTTACAGATTACCCCAGTACCGGGGTGAGTTGTAATTCAGTTCCTACACTGCTGGAATTCTCCACCTACTTGTGGCTTTTTTACACGCTTGGACCAAGATTTAATGAACTTTTATTTGATTCTGAGCAGTTGCACAATATTCACTTTTATGGGAAAATATCTAAAGTGGTAAGTAAATGCAGGAAATGAGCACAACCACACCGACTATTGTAGAGTGTGACATCCTTGAAATTACATCTACACAGGCGAGTGTGCAGAGAAGGAAAGTGTTAGAGCAACACCTGGAACAAGGCTTTCACCTGAAGTGCTCCGAGAGCGTGTGAACACTGTGAGTGAGTGTGATCAAGATGTTCGTGATACACAGTCTCAAGTCTGGCTCTCTGCAATACATCCCTCCTTAAAAAAAGATATATAAAAAAATGCTTTTCTGCTTTATCAAAAGTTGTATAAAATTGAATATGACTGATTTGGCATTTGTTTGTTAATTTCTTCATTCTCGACATCAGGTTCGAATTAGAAGCCGAGGCTGATTTACATCCCGTTCAAACCTTCAAAGAGCCAGAGTGAGTTCATGCTTCCCCTGTTAATTTCCAACCTGTCTGATATAAATCTGAAGTGGAAATTACTGCTCTGCCCTGCGAGGTTCATCGTCGTGTCGGGTTGAAAGAGACGCTAACGAAATGACTCTGGAGAGAGAGAGAAGTGTTTTCATGAGAGGACTTCAAACAGCTTCCAGTCACAAGAGCTTTCTTCACCAGGCCGTAAACTTTAACTCTAATTGAACTGCGTGATTTTCAGAAGTGTCTCCTTTCACACAGGAAGAGGATGTTTAAAATGGCAGCTGTAATGGCAGGAGAGACAACATGCGACCCGGGGAGGGGACGGACCGGCCTTGTAGTTTTGATTGTGTTTGAGATTCATAAGCAAACAAGCTGCAAAATTTCAAAATATGAGACAGAGGCTGATTTCATGAGCGCTCACCTCTCAGGGGTGAATGCAGTCCATCTCTGACGATAGGCGACTGTTCTCCTGCACGAAACCACAGAAGAAGAAGAGAGCCGGCTCAAAACACACACACACACACACACACACAAACATGACGGCAAGTATCCAGGTACTCAGTCCAACTGGCCTCAGATTATTATTATGTACAACTTTAGCTCACTTACAACAGGAGGAGGCCGGAAGTCTATATCTGTCTATATATGAATATTTTCATGCAGAATTCGAAAACGAAACCTCTTTATGTTAATTACAACAAATCTTTCGAGAGTCAAACCTGCCATGTGTAGATGGCTACTGTGATGTTTGAGCTCATCAAACACAGTATTCAATATATAACGTATTATAATGGGAAGGTTTTTTAAGCATCCAAGCAGTACAATTGAATACTTCTACCTGAAAAAGAAAATAAGTTGAGTGTTAAAGGACAGTTGCTTTCTGTCTTGTGCAGCGGTCGTGGCACTTTCAGAAGTTTTAAAAGAAAATACATTCATCACTCTTGTTCATTTAATTTTCAGCCAACACATTCAGGGAGAACCCTCATTTATAATGGTTGCAAGGTACAGACGAAGTACAGACATGCAACAACTGAAATAAAGAACCTCAAGAATTTGGAACATTTACAGTTTTTCTCAGTGGCTTTGGTGCATTTCTCTGATCAGAATTAAAGTTCTCTTAACTGTTAGTTCAACCTCCACAACATTTAGTCATTTGTGCACATCATAGTGGCAGTTTCTCATTCTTTCCAACAAATTGCAAATCCTCTGGACATGCATCAGTTGCTTTCATACAATTCTCTGCTGTTTTTTAACATGATCATTTGCTTATGTCATGTCAGTCAAAATTAACTATACTTATTAAAGCTGAATAGTCATTCCCTATAAAACTAATAGTCCTCATTTCATTGCTTGAGTCATTACATACAAAAATGTTGAACTAGTTGTCAAAATCTGTCAAGTAAATTTGACACATTTCTTTATCATTTTATTCCTGAGGCAGGTTTCAATCTGGCAAAAGGTCGACAGTGTGGAAGGGATTGTACTGGACAGAGAGCAACCACAGATGTCCCAGGCCAGCGAGGAGGGAATGTTACACTGTGTGCAGCCATCTCAGAAAATGGCCTCCTCACTCATCTCCCCCGTCTGGGTCCATACAACACACAACATCTGCTGACTGTGTTAGACTCTCTTTACAGGGACATAATCCCTGAGAATGACAGGGGTCTAACTGGAGACCATCTGAACACGTATGTTGTTGTTTGGGGTAATGTGTGTTTTCACCACTCAGACCTGCTCAGACAGTGGTTTGCAGCATGTGCTTGAATGATTTGCAGTACTGTGTATGTTGTATGTTCAGTTCCAATATGTACTGCAGTATTGTTTACAGTTGTGCACAGCTCTACCCAAAGGCAGTTTCTCATGTTTGTTGTAAATACATGTGTATTTTTCTTTTGCACAATGCTGTGAACACATTAGAATTGAAAAGAGCTCATGCAGTAAAAATGTGAAACATACGTGTTCAGTGTGTTGTTCTCAGTGACCTCACTAAATACAGTAATGTGTAACTTTACTGTAGTTTTCAAATGGCTGTGCAAACAGTGTATAGTGCTGTCTTGAGCATTTTCAGGTGGTGTCACCAAGATCTGACTTTTTGCATTTGAAAACACTTCCAGAGCAAACTGTCATCATGAAAACATGACTAAGCCATTTGACTGTCTTGTTCATGAACAATGGTGTCAGGACTTTTCATCTTGTTGACACTGACACTTTGATTGACATGAATACTTGCTTTTGAGGAAGGAACAATCCATTTTGAGCAAGTGAGGCACTTTTGCAGGTTATCAACTAGGTTTTGCAGTTTGTACTAATCGTTTTGAGAAATGCACTAACTGTTGTGCAAATGTTAATAGTGATGTGAGAAATGCACCAAAGCGACTGAGAAAAACTGTAAACAAGGTCAAATGAATATTAAAATGTAAAGGTGTAGAACTGACAAGAAGACAATTAAATACAATAAGAACAACTAAAATATTAAAAGCAATAAAATAATAAAATTAGCCACTTTGTATTCGTCTCAACAACATCAATGAGCTCATGTTTCCCATGTGTGGCAGAGCAACAGAAAGCAGATCTTCAGGACTATAGCGTGAGTGTTCTGGCTCCTGCAGGTCGCAGCTCGTCCGTCAGCAGGTGCTGACTTCCAACATGCCGAGACAGCAGATGCAGGAGGGGAGCTTGCTTTATAAATACATATACACAAGTTGTGCAGCCATGAATCTTGTGCGGAGTGATGTACTGCATCTAAAGGTCTGAGAGTGGCCCATAAATAACATCTCTGTAATCTGCCTCAACTATTCTTTCTTCTGAAAAGAAAGGCAGATTTATTTCAGTCATGTTGGTCTGGTCTGTCTGCCTCATAAATCTTTCATCTGACTGAAGTTTGTGCAGGTTAGAATCTATGACCCCGACTGTGACTCTGAAACATGAGCTCATTTTTTCTCTCGCTCTCATCTTGATACCACAACATATTAATACTCAGTTCTACACATCAGTGTGTGAAGGAGCAGTATCGCAGGTCTTTTCTTCATGCAGCTGTTTGACTGTACAACCAGCATTGATCACAATAGAATAGACTATACACCACCATCTGTGCAATACTCTCTTTTTTTATGTCTGTATAGTTTTCATTTTTGTCTGAATATTAATATTTATTCCAGATTCCATTTGCTGTGCAATATTTCATTTTGTTATAGCCAAGTGCAATATTTTTCATATACAATACTTAGTTGTTTTAACTGGTCATATTTCTTTCATGGTCATATTTCTCATATCCATATTCTTATGTATATCTCATGTTCATCTGTATATAATTTTGTATAAATTTGTTACATTTGTAAATACTTTTTAGCTTGTTTATATTTTTCATTTTTTTTCGCTGCTAACTGTCCGAGTGTCTTTGCTGCTGTGCTCTGCAAATTCCTCCACTGAGGGAAGAATAAAGGTTCATCTTAATTATCTTATTTTATCTCTGTAGTTGTCACCTTATGATCAAAGTGACAAATAGCAACATGTAGTGACAGAGGAGGGGGAGGATCACAGAGCAGTAGATACACAGTGCACTTCGGGGTCAGGGTTGGTTTTCAGTTGGATGGGGTTTGGACCATCCACCTCGTTGAAGGGTTGGTGATCTGCTCAGTTTTAATGAACAAATCACCACATGTTCATCCAGATAAACATGTGTTCAATCATTATTGAGACAAAATTGAGCAACTGGACCATAAATACTTTGGGTTTTTAGTTTCTCTGATGCCAACTCAGGACTTGGATTGATGAGGTTCAAACTGTGGTTTGTCAGTCCACAGTATGTTCGGCTGATTGGCACCATTCCCGTTAATTCCAGCTTGTTATTGGAACTATTCCATACTTGGAAACAGGAACCTACTTAAATCTGCACAGATTTTGATGCTTTTCAAATGACTGGCAAATTCTTATTTTCTTATTTAACTGTTGCTCAGAGGTATCTTCTTCAATTTATTTTCAATGTTGTGTAAATGTGATGAAGCTCTCATTCACGCGCAGGTTGAAATACCGGCATGTGGTCGTGGGCGCCGTCCTGCGTGTGCTCTCCCTCCTCCTCTTCCTCCTCTTCCTCGTCTTCCTCCTCCTCGTCTTCGGCTTCGCTGTTCTGTCTGTGCTCCTCCTCGTCCTCCAGCTCCGAGCTCGACTCCTCCCCTTCCTGCCACGCCTCCTCGCTCTTACACTCCTCTGCCTTCCTCAGCTCTGCACCAACACACACACACACACACACACACACACACACACACACACACACAGAAAAGACCCAACATTAAAGAATCGACCTGGTGAAAAAACTGACAGGAGCTTCCTTGTTTTCTCTCCTGTCTCCTTTTATGACTGACCAGGAGAGATCAGAGGTCACATTAAGAGTTGACTTTAACCTTTAAAATGGTTTATGTGAAACAATTATATGTGTGTGTGTGTGTGTGTGTGTGTGTGTGTGTGTGTGTGTGTGTGTGTGATTTCTGGTGGGTTTGGTTTGTTCCAGTGTGGGACTGAATGTGACACCACACGTCTGAGCAAGACTTCAGCAGATGTTTAAAGGACAAACAAAATCAATGCTTCCTATCAGCTTGATAATTTGATCATTTTCTGACAATTTCTTACAGGTCTGGTTTTAAAGTGAAGACATATTTCAGACATTAGTGACACATCACCTGTATCTGGGCTGTCAAACAGCTGAGCTGCAGATCATGGTTGAATAGAATGGATTTTTATGTGTGATCAGATTTGACTTCAAACACAGCTCAACCCTCCTGAGACAAGTCTCTTTACATTTCTCTTATTGATGTTTTATTGTAGTTGGAGCTCAAACAGGAACAGCTTCACTCTGTAGAACATAGAACAACATGTTCTCTGGCTGTGAATGGCTTTGTAGTAAACAAATATAATTGTGTGTTGATGCACAGCCAATGAAAGACAGAACCCATGATCTGCACTCGTACAGCTGTGGGGTCTGCGACACCCCGAACAATGAGGGAACGAGGCCAGCCTCATGAAAACACACGGGCTAAGCCTCCGACTCGCCTCGGCCAGGAATCGTCTCCGTGCACACCAGCAGAGCTCGGAAATGTTTGGCAGAATGTCAGGTGTGGGCTGCCATTCAGAGGCCTGGAACCAGCACACACACTTTTCCCAGCCTCCGTTTCCTGAAGCTGCAGCTCAGGCTCCTGGTGCAGACCAACCGGGACCTGAACGCTGCTCAGGCGGCTTCGCTCTCTTCGTCTTGGTGTCTCTTTGTTTTCTCAATCTTGTCTCAATTCATTTCACCAGACTATAGTTGAATGTATTTTATTAAGATATTTAATGTTGGAATGAAGTTTTAATACTCTTTTTTTTAATCTAAATTTCATAGTGGTTGTTGTTTCCTAACCTCATCTGTCCTCGACCAAAT
Organism: Centropyge bicolor; assembly: GCA_037975185.1. Taxonomy (NCBI): domain Eukaryota; kingdom Metazoa; phylum Chordata; class Actinopteri; family Pomacanthidae; genus Centropyge; species Centropyge bicolor. The sequence continues at coordinate 334,006 of JBBMOC010000130.1, forward strand.
GTTTGACCCTCCTGTGAAAAACATTCTGACCACAAACACGCCGAGCTACAGCTCGCTCACAGACACACACACACACACAGTGTGATCCTGACGAGCAGATATTCCCTGGGTGCAGCGGTGAACATCGAGCGACCTGCTTTCTCAGATCCACCACGCCCCCTGAGATCGTGCTGAAGTCGGGGAGAAGGCCTCTGTGTCTCTCTGCTCCTTTCCTCTGTTTTCACCATCATTCAGCTCCACATCACAGATAATGAGGAACATGAGGACATGGCAGAGTGATGACTGCTCAAACTGATCTCTTATCAACATCAGGTTCGCTTCAGTCTGTGCTGGTTTTCATTTGCTGTTTTCGACTGTAACTGTTCACACTGGCTGAAAAGTTCTTCTTTCTATTGTTTGTGTGAATTTAAATGGGAACAATTATGTACTGTTTGTGATATGATTTTTGATGACAGTTTGTGTCTGATATGTTTTGCATTAACAGACAAGTTAAGTGTAAAATCTATGCAAAATCAAACATAAACAAACAATACAAACATTGAATATTTTGACTGTGGATTTCCAGACAATGGATCCAGATTAACAAACAAACAGACAAACTTGGAAATACTAGTTCTGAAAAAACACTGATTTGCAAAAAAAAAAAAAAAAAAACCCTACAATTATGTTGCAAATATGGTTTTGGCGAAAAATGTTGAAACATGCTGAAACATTGTGGGTTTTGATTCACAAGAAATGATTCTTACGTAAACACTTCCATACTTTTTCTCCAAAATACGTTTCTTTTATCTTGCCTATATGGCCAGATCGTCGGCCATTTGAACAAACAAACAAACAAAACACTTCCAAGAAAGACAAATGAGCTCTCAGTGTCAAACAGCATGTTTTGAATTTTCATGGTAACACAGGACAAACCAACGCTGTCACTAAACACAGACTCAGAACGGCAACACAGAAGAAACTGAGTCGATGCCGACAGAATGTGGCCCTTTGACCTTCACTCAACAGATTAACATCAGATGTCCATGCATGTCTTTAACAAGCCGTGGACCTCATTCAGCTCATATACGTCACTGGCTGCCTGAAGAAAATCAAAAGATCATGGTGGATGTGTGCAACACAGCTCGCTCTCTGCCGTCTCTGCTGCCATGTGGGAAACACAGCTGAAGGACTGAAGTCTTCCCACAGACACTGGCACTGATGGAGAGATCACGAACACGTTCAGACAGATTAATCTATCACTGCTTCTTTCTTATCTATTCTCCTTAGTGTAGCATGTTGAATGAATATATAGTTCGACATCAGTGACATCTTTTATATACCCTCAGTTACTTTTATGTGTTATACGCCGCAGGTTTCAAAGTTTAGATTTG
>JBBMOC010000130.1:340378-348336 GCA_037975185.1 Centropyge bicolor
TCTCTTCATCTGGTTCCACAGTAGACTCTTAATTATATGTTCTACATTCAAAGCCCCATCATCTGCAAACAGACCTTCCCATGCCTGACAGTATGTATCGTATATGATAACTGAGAATAATGGAGGGTCTATAACGCTCCCCTGGGGCACACCAGTTTCTACAACACCCTATTTTAACCTGAGGAGACTTTCCACTTAGAAAATCCATAATCCAATTGAAGATTTTCTCCTAAATTCCAAAAATTCTCTCCATAACATATCATGTAATACATCAACACAGCACCGACCTACCTGCCTACTTTGATTGGCAGTCACTACCCCTCTGTTTTCCAGACAGAGCATGAGCCTCTCATTAACCATCCACACATTCTTCTGCAGTTTACAGGCTTACAAGGATCTTTCCCAGATGCTCCCAGTGGACTTGCTTGCTTCCTTCTAGCTTCCTTTCAGGCCAGCTCCAAACTTTATTGAATAATGTCAGCAACCTATTTAAACCTCCTTTACTTATTTGCTTAATAATTCTATTACGTGTTCACTCTTTCAGTGGTGTACTCGTTCTTGTCTTGACAAATGCTTCAACGTTCCAATACTAAATGTAAAAAAAAAAAAAATTCTCCTGAGCTCCTCCGTATTTCCAGCTTTGGTTTATCTTTTCTACCTTGCTTTCCTTCCTCAGTCTTCAGAGTTGTGTTCAGCAACAAAGGTATTTACCATTAGCTCAGCCTTTTCTTTATAGGTTATCGCCTCTTCATTTCCTCTGCTCAGAACAGGATGGCTCCATTCCCCCCTATCGCTTCTCATTTTCTTTATCATTCCCCAGACTCCTCCTATCTCTGCTGCTCCCAATTGACCCACAGAACCTCCTCCACTTTTCATCCCATCCTTTTCTCTCTTTCCCAATAGCTTTTTTGAAAATCCATTGCTTTTTGTGGTCTGAATTGTTGCTATATTTATTGTACATGAATTGGGTAATAGTGGTCGCTTCTTGATGCAAAGACACACAACGGCACTGATGTCGTTCGTTCACACTGTCACCAGCAGCCAGAGGAGCCTGTTCAGCGAGAGGCTGCTCCTCCCCAGGTGCAGGACCAACAGACTAAAAAACTCCTTTGTCCCCCGGGCCATCAAACTGTTCAACTCCTCACTGGGGGGGAGGAGGACGAACAGAAGAACAGAGGGACTATAGACTGTGCAATAAACTGGACTCCACTCATGTGCAATATAACTGGACTGTTTAAATGTCTAGCAATACTACACCGTGCAATATATATATTTATAGAAGGTAAATGTAAACCTGTCACTACTGTATCACTATTACTATGACTGTTACTATTATTATTATCATTATGACTACTACTGCTATTATTTCTGACACTGCTGTTGTTGATGTCATATAGCACAGTGTAGTATACTAGTATAGTAGTATTATTATTATACAACATACTATATTATTATATTAGTATTATATTATATTATGATAACTAACTAGTAGTATATTACTGCTATTACTATTATATGTAGTGGAGTGTAGTCTACATCACATTACACTACTATATTATTATATTATACATGTACATGTATGTTATACTCTTGGATGTTATACATTGTATATGCTATATCATACTACTATTACATGCTATATTATATTATATTATTTTATCATAGTATACTGCCATATGCACTCTATCATTACCATTACCATCAGCATTCCATACCCACTGCTGCTACACTCAGCACACATACACGTATGCATATTTTCTGTTGATCTCCTACAAGTGCCTATTTTGATTCAAATTCCTGCTACCTCTACTGCCTAATTTATTGTGTCCTTTTTCAGATTTTATATATTTTTATTTTCTATTCTATTTTATACTTTGTATTCTATATTTAACAGTGCAATATATGAGAATGCGATGGAGATGCCAATTTCCCGGAGGGAACCTCCCAAAGGGATTAATAAAGTACTATGTCTGTCTGTCTGTCTGTCTGTCTGATGTATTGGTCCCGAGTGCCAGATCTAGATCAGATCCATGGAATTCACATCTATTCTCTTTTTTTCTGTCATCATCAATGCAAACAAGATGTTTCCCATCCAACATGTCTTCCACTACCTGACTGTTGTGAGCAGATGTGTCAGTCCTCCATGTGCATTAAATTCTCCACACCACACATCTGCTTATTCCTTCTATTTCTTTGAGTTAGATAAAATACTTGATCCTCCAGAGGGGAGTGGAAAAACTATAGATGTTTATAACAAAGGTGTCACCCAAGACATACTGTTCGAACTCCTGAACATTAGCAACCAGTGTTTTTGATTCTCACTATGATTAAAATTGTTTATGCTATTAACTAATGCACTGACTTTCTTGACTTGTCTGAAATCTTCCACCTTCTTTTTTAACATTTCCTTTTCAAATCTTGCACAATACTTTCCACTATTTGCTCCTTTCCATGACCCTGCTTGTCAGTCAGTATCTCCTCTTTAACCTCCTTAGCTGCCTCAGTTTAGCAGACTTTCTCTTTCACTCTTATCTGCTGTGCTGCAGCCTCTTGCTTCGTTGCTTCACATCCCCAGCGTGCTGCACACTGAGTTCATCTCCCCACTTTTAGCATTTCAGTTTTATACTCGATCCATATTCATGATCACCGCCACGTCCTGCACACCTTCTCTTGCCCTTGCAACTCTTAGCTTTGTGTCCATACCCTGGAAACATCTCATCAGCTTCAGGACAGCTTCCTTCACGTTGCATTTTATAAATCTAAAATCTTCTGGGATTTCTTTAGCATCAAACTTAGCGAACACTGTTTCTCTCCTTTTTCTTTTCTTGTCGTTGTTTTTGCATTTTTAACTGTACTTCCAGATTTAAACTCATACTGACACTAAGGGGAGCCTTTCTTTTCACCCCCTTATGATCATTAAATCTCTGCTCACCAGCTTTCACAGTTTATGTGACTTGAACTCTTCCTACACACACTCGCTTTCCTTCCTTTTCCAATTCCCTGACACCCAACCCTTGTTAGATCCTGAGTTGCTCTGACCTTTGACCTTTGACCTCTGAACACTTCCTGCAGAGGGGGCGAGAAGATGATATCTCTGCAGGGAACAGATGAGGGTAATTGGAGCTAAGTTCTTCTCTGTAAATTGACAAATGATCTACTCATGCTCTTTTGACACAGAAGTCTGAGGTCAGTCTAAGTGTCAAAGCCGAAACCTAAACGTTCACACCCTCGTCTTCAGGCCATTTTGTGGAGCAGCCTTTTTGATAATGGTTGATTCAATATCAGTTAAAAAACAAAGATTGTGCTATTTTAGTTTTCCAATGCAGCTTTCATACTGTTGTTGCCTGTGGTTTAAAGATCGTCTCTGTAACCTAACTGACTTCACATTGACTTGTAGTTACACTCGGAGCACTGAGGGGAAAAATACAAACTGTCATCTCTTTGTCTGAGCTTCCAAAACAGAGAAAACTCTAGTGTGCATTCTGTTTTGATATTGCCATTTGAAATGCAACTTTGATGAGTACACAGAAAGACACTCAAATCAGTGACATGAAAACTGCTTTGTGAGCTCTGCAAAGACTGAATTCAGTCTTTTTTTCTCTTTTTTTCCAGAAAAAAAACTGCAGTTGGGACAGAGAGGTTCAGGTCGAAGTCAAATGTGAGAGGAGCTGAAGGGACATCAGCATCTCTCTTCAGATCCACAATCTAAACACGATGTGAAATGAATGTTTAATGAGAAGAATGCAAAAATAAAACGACATCAGTCGCCCCGATGCTCGAACCTTCCACTGACATGCAAAACACAGACTTGAAAGATAGATGATGTTTGGGTCACGAGGGTGAAGTTAGTCAGAGTCGGGAAGATGGAAGAAATCATAAAGAAGAGAGAAAAAGAAGCGGGACATTCAGACAGAGAGACAGTTTAATGACATGTGGTCAGGATATTAGACATCTACCGACAAGATGATTATACCGATGGACGTAATTTCCCAAAAGTAAAACAAGCATAAAGCTTTTCCTACTGTTATGACACTTTCGTGCTCAGTGTCTGTACTGGGCTATAACACATATGCAACATATACAGTATATTGTTTACAGGTGATTAAAGATGCAATGGTTGTTTATTTTCGATGTGTTTAAGTTTGCTAACTTTACCTCAAATGAACCTTTCATTTACTTGGATTTCTCCAGGATTATATAGAAAAAGTTTTTCACAAGTCATTTAATTCTGTTGTGGACAAGAAATAATTTGATTGTCTAAGTTTTTTGTATTGTTTGAAGTATATGTAAAAAAAAAAAAACTTATCATCCATTAATTAATTTTAACGTTTATGATCTTCTACAAAATGAGAGAGAACAATACATAATTTTCCTTTTTTTTTTTTTTTTTTTTTAAAAGAGACACAAGTGGCGATTTATATGAGATACATAGACAGATTGGAACTCACATCTCTGTTTGTTGCCGTTGCTGGTGGGGAGGACAGAGGCGTTACGTGCCAGCAGTTTGACCGGCAGAGATTTGACCCGTCGTACCAGAGGCACCGCCACCCGTGGGCGTTTGACTGGCACCACCCGAGGGACCGGAGACACCCTGCCACGATACTCAAACAATCTGAAGAGAGAGGGGAGGGAGGTCAGGAGGGAGAATAGGGAAGGACGAAAAAGAGGAAAGAATGGGAACAGAGAGGAAAGGAAGAAAGGAGGAAAACAATTGGCAATGTTTCGATAGGACAAGAGTGATGAGATGAGGAGGAGAGGAAAGGACGAGGAGAAAGCAGGAGTTGAAAAGGAGCTGAGAAGAAATGAAACTGAAAATCAACCTTTATTCAATGAATTCAGAGGTCGAATACTGAATCAGTTGCATCATCACAGATGTTTTGGAGGAAACTTCATGATGACGATTTTTACCAGCATAAACAAGAAATGTTGCTCAATAATGTTTCAGTAGCTACAGATGGATCTTGTGTTGCAAGTTCAGATACTTTGGTGGAAAATAAACAAATCATGCTGTTGGAGAATATTTTAACCAACAGAACATTTGACAGAAGCTTCTTGTAGAGATGGTGTCACCTTGTGGACAAAGTCCAGCAAATTATATCTCAATGTGGTGGGCGAACCAAACAGTGTTAACCATGCAAACAGAGGCTTTTGGAAAAGACAAATCAAAGTTATAAAGTGGAAAACAGAAGGCAGCTCTGTGTTACTTTCTTTACAAAGGGCAAATAGTTGTGTAAAGTTCAAAATAGTGAAAATGGAAAATCATGTTTTGACTCATACTAATGTGAAATTTGAAAGCTTGTATTAAATTGAACCTGATGTTTAAATAGATTATTTGCAGCTTCAGAGATTCAAAGATAAATTAGACATATTTCACTGTGTCACATTTCCATTTTTGCTGTTATTTGCCAAAATTCCAGGATAAGCTTATGATGTCCTAACATGTGAGTCTGATTTTCCTGCGGCAAACCCTAACAATCTGATGATAGGTTCAACAATTAGATGTGAAATGTGGAGTACCTCAGGGCTCCGTCCTTAGCCCTCTTTACATTTTTCACCTCATATAGAATAAATTTGCTACACCAATGATGGTCGGCTGTATGCTGAAATAATGAATTTAGATGCCTCCCATATGCTGATAAAACTGAGATGCTGGTTATTGATACACATAGACACCAGTTTAATAACAACTGCATCAAAAATCTTAATGTCACAATTGATTCTACCGTCTCATTTGATCAATGCATCAAAGAAACCATCAAGATCGCTCTTTTCCACTTAAACAATAGAGCTTCATTTAGGTCTGTTTCTGATTCATCGACCTTAGCTCACTCCTTAGTTTCATCTAGGCTTCAGTGATGTTTTGCCTTCTGGTCTATTAAGAAAAGTCTTCCCATGGTTCAGAATGGTGCAGCTGGACTCTTTACTGAGACTAGAAAATCTGACCATGTCACACCAATTTTAGTTTCACGTCATTAGCTTTCGTGTCAGATCAGACTTTAAGGTAGTCTCACCCTTTCATCCTTTCAGGAGTCAGTCACAGCCTTATTGTAAAGTTTAAGTAAACGTCTGATAATCTCTGCATTTCTCTGGAAGACAGATCCGTCCACTGTTGTTCTTTCTGAGGTTTCCTACATTTGTCCACCATGGCAAGTTTCCTCGTCCTGATCAAGCGTCTAAGGACAGAGGGCATCATATGCTGTGCAGACTGTAAAGCTCACAACTCAATTCATTCCTAATAGAAAACATGTCATGAGATGGGAATTCACCTCAGATCACGGAAGCGGACAAATGTTGAAGGCCTGTGTGATATGTGGAGTGAAGTCGACCTCTCTGACGGCACTGATGTCCCTTTGGCAAGCTCCGTGACATATAGTCCACTGCAGCCTGTGTTTCAACCCTTTTGGGACCTGCACCAACTTTTTTCAGTCTGTTTCTGATAAGTCGTCCAAATAAGGTCCAAACCTTCTCAGATCTTAATCTAATTCAGCTCAAGTTGTTAAATAAATCAGTCATTAAACTACAAAGTCGTAGGTCTGAAAATCAGCAGAGATGGTGTGCGTGGATATGTTTAAGTAATACTTTTAAGTAAAGTATGAGTAATAATAAATAATGTGGTTTTGTGTAATTTCACTATTCATTACCACAGTTTGGACAAAGCTGTTCTGCTGTGTAGAGAATAACCAGAGCAGATGAGGTGATTAATCCAATTTAATCAGATCATACTTTGAACTTTGATTCCTGCTCAAATGAAATGATGTCAGACTGGGTTTATGCACAGAATAAAGGACTGAGGATAAAAGGAAAAACTCAAAGAGACATGCAGAATGGTTTCCAGAGGTTAAAGGAAAAGATGGGAGGGAAAGAATGAAAATGAAAAATGAAAGTTGACCTCTCACTTTCATGGAAATAGCAGCACCGCAGATGAATCGTATCTGTGGTATGAATGATAGCCCACATAACTTAAATCAGGTGCTCAGGTGAGAAGCAGGAGGTGGTGTATGGTCAAAATCACACACATAGCATGACCTTGACAAATGTAAACTTGATCTGTTCTCCACACTCCACACTGTAGTGTATGCAAAAGCGTGAACTGAAACAACTGATGCTAATGCACTTCTGATGGTTATAATTCTGCTCTGTTTGCTTTGTCTTAAAATGGGATTCTTTTGTTTTAAACCTTGACATAAGCCCGGTCATAACTTCCTTAAATCATGTCCAGATCCAGATCATTGAGCCATGGTTTGGGTCGAGAAATCATTTTGATCTGACTCAGATATTTAACAACAGATCAAGACGTCCCCAAGGCGTCTCTGACTTCACTTCACACACATTTATATTTTGCATAAAGCTCTTAAATTTAATACTTAATGCTGCTGTGCAAAAACTGTGGCCGAATGCCACTGGATGCTTGATGTGAAAGCCACATTTGGGCGTCAAAGTTGCGAAACCCGGTGGAAAATCTGGGCAGTGCGGTTTGGAGTGTGCTGCAGGGCAGGAGAGCAAAGCCGCATCATCCATCAAAAACAAAGGCTTTTAAGTGAACGAGGTCATAGTCGAGTGAAAGCACAGCCCGGAGACGTCCAAGCATTGACAGAGAGAGATCGCCGTGGTTAAATGAAGCATCCCATGTGTGGAACGCCTCTTGTTCCATCCAGAGAACAAGTCATGTGTTTAACACCTCCAGAGTTCAGCTCTTGGACTCGTCCCTCTTTGTTCAAGAAAGAGCCTTGGTTATCCTTCCTCCTTTTATCAGGAATGTGACAGGAGTAAAGAGAGGTCCCCCCCCAACGAGCAAAACACACCGCCTCTGCGCCACAGAGGTCTCAGAACCTCTGCCTTTAATACACCAAGATTTATTATTTTCTCTCAGGATAAAGTCAAAGACCTCTTCTTTAAATAGGAGACAGACACTAGCTTTACATCTGGATGCATCATCACTGATTCATGTCATTTTTTTT
>JBBMOC010000130.1:407536-452536 GCA_037975185.1 Centropyge bicolor
AGAGAGAGAGAGAGAGAGAGAGGTGACTGAGAAGAGAGAGAGAGAGAGAGAGAGAGGTGACTGAGAAGAGAGAGAGAGAGAGAGGTGACTGAGAAGAGAGAGAGAGAGACAGAGAGAGGAGAGAGAAGAAGAAGAAGGAGAAGAAGGAGAAAAGATGAGCTCCTGAATATTTTTGCTTTTTTGGCGATTTTGGGATGAGATGAACTACTATTTTTCTAAGAACCGGAGAAAAACAGAAGAGAACACCAAAGTTTATTGAAAACCTCCCAAGAAGAAACAACAACAACAAAAAAAACAGCGAAAACCTAAGAAAACAGTGATAAACTGGAAAACAACGGACCAACTGCCAAACTGACAGTTAGCCTAACTGTCAGTTAACAGCATAACAACCAGCAACAAAAGAAAAGAAAAGGCAAAAGATCAAACGAGGAGGAGGAAAACAGCTGAAGACTGTGACAGTGAGTGAAACCATCAGAATGACGATATAATTTTTAAAAAAACAAACAAACAAACAAATAATTTCTGAATGCTAATTAAACTAGCCCCATAAAGCTAACTATAAGCATATAGCAACTGTTGTCAAGGAACAAATAGCAGCAGTTCAACAGCAGCAGAGCCTGATGGAATCCTCCTGTACAGAGGCCATTCCCCTCCTCTATCCTCCTCACATAACTAATGAGACTGCCAGGAAGGCTTTTAAACAAAAACTGTTGAGAGAAAGACCAGAATCACTGTTTTCTGACCTGTGCAAGACCGGCGAGGTCAGCAACCTCATCCTATTCACGGACCAGCCGCTAGCATGGCACTCTGCCATCAGTGCCCACTACCCCTCTGTTAAAAAAGAGGGGATCTGTAACGGCTGGAAAATAAAAATATATGAGGCAGAGGACTCAGACACTGTCATGATGACAGTGAACCTATATAAGAATGGAACGGTCATGGTGCAGGGGAACCTCAAATTGTTTGAGACCGACTTCCTCCTTATAAAGGAACGAGCCCAGCGGGAGAGACCCAGCTCCACTAACAGTTCCCAAACCCCACCAAAGACTACAGAGCAGCCCCCGGAAGAGAAGGAGTCCACCACCCCAGAGCAGGTCCAGGACCCCCAACTGAACCGCACCATCACCGACCTGAAGATGAAATTCACAGACCTGGAAAGAGAACTTGTACAACTGAGAGAGCTGATCAGTCAACAGCCAAGCCAGCCTGCCACTCCTCAGCCCGACACAGCTCAGCCCACCACAGCTCAGCCCGCCACTCCTCAGCCTGCCACTCCTCAGCCCGCCACTCCTCAGTCCGCCACAGCTCAGCCCGCCACAGCTCAGCCTGACCAGTATACCACCAACACAGAGCTGGACACACTAAAACGAGACAGAGACAGCTGTAGGAGAGAGCTGAACCTGCTCAGGGCAGAGATCAGAGAGCTGCATCAGGACAGAGAGCTGCATCAAACAACACTGACAGCTCTCACAGAGGAAGTAGAGGAGCTCAGAGCAGAGAGAGAGAAGGACAGGAAAGAACTTACCTCTCTATTTAAAGAGGTGGAGGAGCTCAGAGCAGAGAGAGAGGAGCACAGGAGAGCACAGCTTCAGGAGAGAGGGGGAGCTACACAAGACCTGGATGAAAAACTAAATCTACATCCAGACCACAACCAGGTCCCTGTGAGCAGCCAAGACCCACCAACCCAAGAACTTACCTCCACCTCCAGCTCCACCTCCAGACCACAGACCAACACCAGCCCTCATTCCACCAGACCAGCACAACAGAGTGAGGACACAGACATTGTCCTCCTCATCGACTCCAATGGAAAATTCATTAATGAAAAAAAACTTTTCCCCACCCATAAAGTGGCCAAAATCTCGTGTCCCAACACCCACAGAGCCATGGACCTGCTGTCGAAGGAGCGACTCGGATCACCAAAGCACATCATCATCCACACAGGCACCAATGATCTGCGGACCCAACAGGAGAGGGTTTCAGAGTCACTCAGCAGAGTGATAGAGAAAGCCTCCAGCACCTTCCCCAACAGCAGAGTGGTCATATCCACTCTGCTCCCAAGAAGAGACTTCCACCCCGATACCATCCACAGGATCAACCACAACCTGTCGAGAACCTGTGCGCAGAGACCTAATGTCCACCTGGCCCACCACCCCAGCCTGGACATCAGCTGTCTCTACGACCACGTCCACCTGTTCAAAAACACAGTCCCCGTCTTCGCCCAAACACTGAAAAACGTCGCTCTCAACAGAGACCAATCCACGGCCCGCAGAAGGAGCACACCGGCCCACAACCCCCACAGAACACCAAGACACCCCCAGCCAACACCTGGACCAACACATTGGAGACCCCACCCATTTCACGTCCCAATAAGACCCCATCAAGGCAACCAAGATCCCCCTCAAGCCAGACCACAGCCACTCATGTCCTTGGGGACCCCACCCCAACCACAACGACAAGACCTGCACCCCGGCCCACTGAGCTATGCCCAGGTGGTCCAGAGAAGAGCAGAGCCAGCTGTATCCAGCCCCTCACACAAAGAAATAAGAGACATCCAACAGATGCTCAGCCTGCTCTGCTCTCACCTGATGGGACAGGTACCACAGTAGACACTGTTGTTGTTCTCATGGGGGGGGGGGGTTACATTTATATTGTACATAAGTGATTATTTTATATATCAGTTATTGGATTTCTACCTTTTATACTATGTTCTCTAAAATCATTTTCCTTGTAGTTTATCTCATCTTCATTGCCAGATGCAATATTTTGAGCTTTAAATATTATAAAATCTTTTACTATTTCCTGCTTGAACATTCAAGGCCTGAGATCTTCTGCTCTTGGTCTTAAGAGCAGAACCTCAGACTTCATTAGAGAATTAAAAGACAGAGATATATTTATATTACAGGAGACTTGGTGCAGAGGAGATGTCTCCACTGGTTGTCCCTCAGGCTACATAGAAATAATGTCCCCGTCCACCAAACTAAAAGGAATAACACATGGAAGGGCCTCAGGAGGAGGCCCTTCCATGGTCAGGAGGTCAGGATTGTGGCGGATGAGAGAGAGAGACAGAGGGAGAGAGAGAGAGAGGGAGAGAGAGGTGACTGAGAAGAGAGAACAGTGATATATGAGAGTGCAGACTGGAGGGAAACTGACATGAACCCAGTGAATGTAGGACCTGGTCTGTGTCCTGAGCCCACACTGCACCTTCATCCCCACAGTCTGTGGCGACTTCACCCTGTATATGTGTGACCACATTAAATCGGCTCCAACATCCCAGTGTGAAGATGAAACAGAGTGTGCAGATGATGGAGGAAACAAAAGATAGATGTTTAATCTATTGAAAAGCATTTGGTTTCTCTCAAGTGTTGTATCACTGATTTCCTGTTGAGTCACAATCACAAATCTCAGGTTGTCTCAATGGGCTTTAGAATCTATAGAACATGCTTCACTGTAGTAGTTTGTATATAGCACAAACTGTTCACACCATCTCTGAGAGAAACCTTTTGGAACTGGGTGGAAAGATGAGTGGGAAGATCATGACGGCGTCGTGAGCCTCAGGTGAAAAACAGTGAAAACAGTTAAAATTCAGATTAGAAACAGCAACGATGACTAACGAGGCTCCGGGAGGACGATCTGTGATCTGGTTTCTCTGTCTGAAAAGAGCCTGAATAAATACATTTTCTGGACCACTTATCATCCAGAACTCACTGTTTACTTCGACTGCATTCATCTCACAGAGTGGCTGCTCCGATAGCAGCGCTCCATACCTCACATATCAGTGTGAAACGTATCAGTGTTTGAGCTGAAACATGAGTGACTGTGGAGCAAAGTTGGCATGAACTCAGTGAACCTGACGCTCGGCCTCATCGTCTCTCTCCTACATGTTTAAACTCAGATGCAGGCTTTTCTTAATCTGACATCAAAAAGCCACTGAGAGCTGTTTTTGTTCCAGCGGCAGCAGGAAAACAGGACGATGATTAATGTTAGTGTTCAAACCCAGCTCCTAATGAATTTGCAGGAACAGTTATGTTTTGAAGGAAACATGTCGCCTCCAGATTATGTTTTCTGATAATAATAAGAAAATGTTGCTCGTTAATGTCACAATTTGAAAAAGTGTTGATAATAAACAAATCAGTAAAATGATCACTGGCGACATATTTGATTTGTTTTCTGCCAAAATATCCTTCAATACAATATTATATGACCAAAATTAAGAAAAGGTTATGATCTGGTTTAATACAGAAAATCATCACAGTGACTGAACCAGAACTACAATCTTTTCCCAAACTTGAACCAAAGTGCTTTTGTTGCCTGAACCTGATCCCAGACAGGACTGTGGTGTCACAAACCATCTGATCACCATCCTCCAACTGTGTCCACAACAATGTATTTATATGTATTAGAAATATACGAACCTAGTTTTTGGAGGCAGAGACAGAGTTTATCTCATCTAACGACTGGACAGATTTCCATTTCCTGACTCCAGAGACTCCAGAGCTGAAGTCAGGGCATCAGTCACAGTGAAGCCGGACGCTCGATGTAAAGGACTCCTGCTTTAGACGCCATTTTGATTTATAGCAGCATCGGATTTCACCACATCAACACTCCATGGATGTGTCGTACATGATGAGCCCATATCCTGCTTTAAGTCTATCTATATCCCACAGTAACATTATTACCTTCGCCAAGGAGGTTATGTTATTGCCGACGTTGGTTTGTCTGTTTGTTTGTTGGTTTGTTTGTTTGTTTGTTTGTTTGCAACATAACTCAAAACGTTAAGGACAGATTTTCATGAAATTTTTTCGGAAATGTCCTTTCTGGGACGAGAAACAAATAATTAAATTTTGGGGGTGATCCGGAAAACCGCCATTATGGAAATGTGGATTTTCGGGTATAACTATTAAACTGAAAATAATATCAATGTGATTCCAGTTGCTAAGGGTCTGTTTTTATGGTCCAGGAATCCATTGGAATAGATAAATCAAAGGTAGGACTAATATTATGGGGTGTAAGTCACGATAAGCTGGGGGAACTGTGCTGCTTGCCGGAGGTCTGCGCTCTCTCTCTCTCTCTCTCTCCGAGTGCTTTTCTAGTTCACTTTGTAATATGAGCAACAGTGAACAGGTTATTAGAAGTGCAGTTACATCCAGCAACTGTCTCATGAATAAACACGTTTCCCTCATAGTCACTGTGTTGACATCCTTTCTTTCAGTGATGGAGGGCAGTGAACATAGTGAGCAGAGGGTTGACACTTCCATCCCCAGAGTGTCGGCAGATTAGCTTGATGGTGAATTCACTGTGGACGTTCTTGATCTCAAGAGGATGAACCCTGATGATTATGACGACCCCCTGACTTTCCTCCTGCACCACAACTGATCTCATGGTCTAATGGGCAGCTTGTTGATTGGATGTGAGCGTCTCCATCGCTCTAGCGCCACCTTCTGATCAGAGCCGCCGGGCAGAGCTCCAGCGCTGTCAGTGCGTCAGCTGCTGTGTTTCAGATCCACGTCAGCACCCTGAGGCTGCACCGCAAGTTAATGTGCAACTGCTCTGTGTGTGTGTGTGTTTGTTTGTGTGTGTGTGTGTGTGTGTGTGTACACAATGTACCTGACCAAGGTCGTAGTGTTGTGTGTGAGTGTTTACATACGATCATGTTCTAACAGCGTGTACTGTCGAGGAAGCTGATGTTTTATTGCACTCAGGCAGGTGTGTGTGTGTGAGAGAGAGAGAGAGAGAGAGACAGAGAGAGAGACACAGACACACACACAGAGAGAGAGAGAGAGACAGAGAGAGAGAGAGACAGAGAGAGACAGAGAGAGAGAGAGACAGAGAGAGAGAGAGAGACAGAGAGAGACAGAGAGAGAGAGAGACAGAGAGAGAGAGAGACAGAGAGAGACAGAGAGAGACAGAGAGAGACAGAGAGAGAGAGAGACAGAGAGAGAGAGAGAGAGAGAGAGAGACAGAGAGAGAGAGAGAGAGACAGAGAGAGAGAGAGACAGAGAGAGACAGAGAGAGAGAGACAGAGAGAGAGAGAGAGGAATAAAGGTAAAACGTAACATGAAAACCCAGAGTTGCAGTAAACCACCCTGAGCTGTTTTATCGGTGTCAGGTTGGGACGCAGGGTCATGTTGACTGTCTGGGAAATATTCATGAGTTTCACATGCAGCATCCATCACTGGCTGAATACAGTTTGTGCAAAACATTGTGTCGTCTGGACTCTGTTTATTTAATCATAATATCAAAATAGTTTTAAGTTTTTCCTACAACTGCTTTTCTATAGAGTTCAGCTCTGGTGAACTTTGACATATAAACTAGTGTCACAGAGAGCTGAGGATGAAGAAGGAAGAAGAAGGTGTAGCATGTCCCGATGCACATTCTGTCAAATGCAATACGCCAAAAACACCTGGATGTCCCACTGCACCTGCTCACATTTTGCATCATGCACGCCTGCTTTTCTGCCCATTCTGACCCACAATCCCTCTGTGCAGCAGGAGAGATGTCGCATCAGCTGATCCGCTCAGAGAACACAGACAGATAACAGCTCACTGACACCGGCAGCACTGACACCAGCAGCTCTGACACCAGCAGCTCTGACACCAGCAGCTCTGACACCGGCACTGACACCAGCACTGACACCGGCAGCACTGACACCGGCAGCACTGACACCAGCAGCACTGACACCGGCAGCTCTGACACCGGCACTGACACCAGCACTGACACCGGCAGCACTGACACCGGCAGCACTGACACCAGCAGCACTGACACCAGCACTGACACCAGCAGCACTGACACCGGCAGCACTGACACCAGCAGCACTGACACCAGCACTGACACCAGCAGCACTGACACCGGCAGCACTGACACCAGCAGCACTGACACCAGCACTGACACCAGCAGCACTGACACCGGCAGCACTGACACCAGCAGCACTGACACCAGCACTGACACCAGCAGCACTGACACCGGCAGCACTGACACCAGCAGCACTGACACCAGCACTGACACCAGCAGCACTGACACCGGCAGCACTGACACCGGCAGCACTGAAACCGGCAGCACTGACACAAGCAGCACTGAAACCAGCAGCACTGACACCAGCAGCTCTGACACCAGCAGCACTGACACCAGCAGCACTGACACCGGCAGCACTGACACCGGCACCACTGACACCAGCACTGACACATGACGGCACATTCAGAGGTTCATACTCTATGTTTTAGTGTTAGTAAATGCAGCAGATGTGTGAGGACGAAGGTGACAGTTCAATGTTGTGATGTTGTGATGAAGTAGTGATGTCCCAGCATGCAACAGTACATGATGTAAAAGAGCAGCTGCTACATAGTGAAAAAGAAAAAGTATGAGCTTGAGAACACAGCTCTAGTTTTTATCCAAGCTGCCAGTGCCAACAGCTGACTCTGCTAAACCACGACTGAGGTCTGGTCCAGGTTTGGAAAAGACTGTGGTCGAGGTTGTGTTTTTAAAAAGTCAACACTGACTGTTAAGAGAGTGAAAGAGTTTTTTAATGCTGTAAATGAAAGTGAAAAAGAACCTTAGATAAGAGATAACGTTAACGTTATAATGCAAATGATCTAATTCAGATGCAAAATAAAAACTACAGTCCTGTTTCAGTAAATTTGAGATGTAAGTGTATTTGAACAGATTTAACAGAGTCTGTTACCTGAGTGTGTTTTCAGGTTGATTTCATCTGACATCAATGATTCAAACAGCAGAAATTCTAAAGAAAAACAAAAAGACTCAAACCTTCCCTCGGGGTATTTTCCCAAATCCTGAAATCATCTCCCGGGGATGGAATAACCGTAAAAAAAAAAAAAGTTTGTGATGCAAGAGGCTGAAATATGTGGAGGACTCTCCAAACCTCGAACTGTTACCCAAATTCAGTCAAACGAGTTTTTCCCAACCGCGACATGAAAATGAGTTTCAAAACAGATGCAAAGTTGGCAGCAGAGGCTCCGACTGCTGCTGATGCTTCTTAAGCTTTCTGCTGCTCTTTAACTCTTCATTGAGATGCCTCAGTGCGGCCGGTCGGTCGATGCTGAGGGGGGGGGGGGCAAACTGTCCGATCAGGGATTCGAACCCGCGGCTCGTCTGATGGAAACAGTCCAAACCACAGGCAGCGCCGTCCTATNACCTCTGAACACCAGCTTCCTCTTTGTGCTTTCTGCAGAAACATGAACCTCTTCTCTTGCTTCACATGTGAACTTTCCCTTTACTTCCCCCTTTGTTTTCCTTGGAATTCGCTGATTTATATTGTCAGCTTGAACGAGAGTTTTCAGCTGAGCGCTCGCAGCTCGCCGACAGGAAGTGAACACACAGCTGACAGATGTTGTGTCACGTCTCGAGCGAGATCTGAAACTTGTCTGGAAATAGTATTACAGCAGGATAAACAATATGATCCACATGATATTTAAAACTCAGATGAGGTCGTCCGCTGCTGACTCAGCAGAAAAACTGAGGAGGAAAAAATCAGCTCAACATGTTCGAGCTGTTTTCAACATTAATGACGCATCATGTTTCAGATGCTCTGATCTCAGATTTAGCGTCTGTGTGCACTTTGTCTTTACGTCCTCACTCCACACGTCACAGTGGATCAGCTGCTCCCCTGTTGCATTTGTTAACACTGAAATTCTGTTTCAGTCAAACTATAAACTGGATCCACAGGAGAAAAGCTGCATTAACATCAGTGTACATTCTGGATGTACAGTCAACACGGAGCCTCCTGACGGCTCCGCCTCCTTTTTCCATACGGCCTATTTTTTGTCAGGGGTTCAGCTTTCTTAGGCAGCGGCTTCCTGAAGGAGATCAGTGTAGGACTGACATTCCAACATGGCGTCACGTTTTCAAAATAAAAGTTCAGGTAAGACAGAAGATTCACATGACAGAGAGGAAATACACCTCAGGTTACTCAGAGTAGGTCACCTGGGAGTGTGTGTGACAGGTATACGTCTCTCTCTCACACACACACACACACACACACACACACACACACACACACACACACGCACACACAGAAACACACACACACACTCAAACTCATTCAGGTTTATGTAAAGTGAGTGTCTGACACCACAGGATCAGTTAAACCTTAGAGGTCTGCTCCAGGACATGTGTGTGTGTGTGTGTGTGTGTGTGTGTGTGTGTGTGTGTGTGTGTGTGTGTGTGTGTGTGTGTGTGTGTGTGTGTGTGCACAGGGTTGTTTCAGGTTCCAGTCTACTTCCAGCCGAGGTGTGACTTGGACCTCACATGTCGGACAGAGTTTTCTTAGAAACGCTGCTTCTCAGATTTAACCCTCGCTCTGCCTCTGATACACACAACAAAGAATGAACGATCACGTCAACCAGGATCAGTAAGAAACAAACACAAAACACACAAACACACACAACATAATCACTGTGGGAAAACTAAAGTTAGAATCATTAAAGAGGTGACGGTGAAGTAAAAGTGCAGAACATGTCTCTCTGTCAACAGTCAACACCTTCACTCTGAGGCCACGTCATCCACAGTTCAGTGTGTGTGTGTGTGTGTGTGTGTGTGTGTGTGTGTGTGTGTGTGTGTGTGTGTGTGTGAAAGTGAGTGGCAGTGTGTGAACATGAACATGTGAGCGGAGCAACATGTGTCAGAGTGCTACTGAGAGCATGTCTGAGGTGGTGTAAATTTACAAGGTCACACACACACACACACACACACACACACACACACACACACACACACACTGCTACTTCCATGTCCTTACTACTGTATATTAAATGTATTAATTAGTTGTTAAGATGAGATGAACCTCTAATGATCCCAGAGGGGAAGTTCAGGTGTTGCAGCAGCACGAGGACACAAAATGGAGCAAATAGAGGAAATGAAAAGAGGAAGTGAAAAGGAAACATATAGATATGTATGAAATAAAAATAGAAGAAAGAAGAGTGACATAGTGGTGCTATTAGTACTATTATTAGAGGGCCCACCATGCAGTAAGAAGAAATATTATCCCCCCCCCTCCCCCCCGTCCTGTGCATGAACATGAGCGCCACCTGTTGCTGATTGACTGACATAGTGTTTTATCAGAGCCACTTTACAGAGCCAGAGTTGAGCAGTGGTAGTTTCCTCCAGTGCACACGAGAACAGACAGCTAGGGGGCAGTGATGAGTCATCCGCTGTGATCCGCTTCGATAACATGTAATCGCATTGTGAAGAAGACGTCATCACACCTTTAGATGAGAATTAAACAGCAGCATAAGTGTAAAATGTCTTAACAGGAAAAAGCTGTGAAATTCAGTTTGATTCTGCCTAAAAAAAAAAAAATCACTTTTCTTCATGTCCAGACGATATGTGTTGTTTTTCAGTGACGGCTGGACTGAGTGTGTGTGATGTCAGTGTGGTCCTTTTAAACATTATCCTGACCTGAACTGGCAGCGTGTGTGTGTGTCTGTGTGTGTGTGTGCAGAAGTATTTGTAATAAAACCTGTTAACGTGCTGCTCCACTCTCTCTCTCTCTCTCTCTCTCTCTCACACACACACACACACACACACACACACACACACTCACAACCTCTCACATATGTAAAGCATTTCACCCCCTCAGTTTTACTTGCAGGCGAAACTCAATAAGCATTTTTTTCTATAAGGAAAACTGAACACACACACACACACACACACACACACACACACACACACACACACACACACACACACACACTGAGGGAGGTAGTTCGAGTGAATACCAGGAGCATGTTGACATTTGTGAATGAAAGACTTTCTGTCTCCTTCTTTTTCTCTCTCTCTCGCTCAGTGGAACGTATTCTTGGCACGACTCCAGAAACTCCTCAGTGGCGGGAAAACACACACACACACACACACACACACACACACACACACACACACACACACACACACACACACACATATCCACACTGTGAGAAGTGACAGAAACAGTGGACTGTACTTTTGTCCTTCACACACAGTCTTTGTGTGTGAGTGCGTGGGTTTGTTTGGGTTAGATCCTTCCCAGAATGCACTGGGTGGTAGAGAGCACAACATCCCTTTTGGAGTTCAGATTCAGGAAGTGAGAGTCGTGAGAATTGAACTCACAACCTTTATCAAGCTTTATTCAGCCAAAACCAGGGAATCTAAAGAAGCTTCAGACTGAAGATCTCACAGGTGACATCAGCTGATGGACAACGTGCAGGGTCAAAGGTCACAGATTTAAGTCCTCTGAACTCAAGACTCATCTTGTTTTCACTTCCTTAATTACATGTTTGTGGCAGAGCCTTATCTGGTCAGACAGGCTGTTGTTACTTTCAGAATAAATAAGACAACACATAGAAGCCATTTTCATGTCAGTAGAACTATTGTAAAATTTTTATTTATTTGTGTTGTTTTCTGACATTACTGAAGAAAGAAACAGGGCAAAACTCTCAAAGAGCATTTTGTTTTCCAAAGAAATGAAACAATAGTGTCAATTGAAAATGAATTTCTACATATCTGAGTCAAAACAAACAAACTGACTTTCGTTTGTGTTTATTTTCCTACATGTTTAAAAGCACCTCACAAACTGAAAACCCTGTTCACCGACACATGATTCCCAGCTGTGAGTCATTTTTTGCAGCGTGTAACCACACACACACTCCCACACACACACACACACACACACTCCCAGCTGCTGTGTTTTCCTGCTGCTCGCTCGTCTCCTCCCTCCTCGCCTCCTGATTGGCCGCTGCAGTTTGGCGGGCTTCGTTCCTCCTCGTGACTCCGCCGCCGCGGCTGCCGTCATCGAGGCAACACGAGGGAACAAAAGTTCAGCGGGGCTGTTGCCCCCGCGACGCGTCCCCGAACACAACCTGCTGTAAACAGGCTGGAGGCCAGCGGGCTGAGAGCAGCAGCAGGAGCAGACACAGCTCCACAGATGGAGCAGTTCTGTTCCACAGCTCAGAGCCACAGGAAACTCAGAGTTTCTCTAAAACACTCGTCTTCTCAGAACAAGTCGTGGTTTATTTCACACATGTCCATGTTACCAAGCATGAACACGTCTGTCTGTATGTTCAGTTTTAACACGTATGTTGCCATGTCAGATGTTTTATTCTGACACAAAGATAGTGTGTTAAAATGTCATATATCGAGGACATAATGCACAATCACAACTTACTGTGTATAAAAACATGTTAGAGTATAAACTGAGTCACTTTTGATGAAACACATTCTTCATCTTACAAAATAAAAGCTGGATTCACGAGCAATAAAAAGTAGCTCTGTTCAATTCAGTACATTCAGAGGTTTTACAGCTGCAGTCTGAGCGGGAGCTAACAGTGGCTAATGTCAGCTAACGTGCTATTGTTTGACTCTTTGTTTTAAGAATTTCCGTCGTCCCCAAATGACCACCTGTGGTCACAGTGGTGCAGGTTAAACAGGTTCAGTTTGCATTTGAAGACGTGTGTGTGTGTATGTGTGTGTGTGTGTGTGTGTGTGTGTGTGTGTGTGTGTGTGTGTGTGTTTGTGTGTGTGTGCGTGTTGCATTGATCACATGGTCACTTCCTGTTTCACAGTTTGCTTGTGGTCCATCTTCACCCCGCGGTGGAAGCTGCTCGAGGTGTTTCAACGCAGCGATGACGTCCGAGCAGGCTGGACTGATCTGCGCTGGAGGTGATGGCCGCTCCGCTGGTGGAGCGGAGTCATAAACTCCTCCATGCTTCTGTTTCTGTGGGAATCAAAAGCAGCGCCTGGTTGTTGCTCACGTTGCATCAGAGGACATTTGCATAAAGTTGAACCTTACTTAACTTTCCCTGCAGGAACGCTGGCGCCGTTTAAATCTCAGTAGCTCAGCCGGTGGCACCGGGCTGCAGCGCGGGGTCAAAGGTCATAATGACCAGCAGCCGAATGTCGTCCCACAGTCCATGTGTGTGAAGACTCTGGAGCCACACTGGAGGATCTGTGAGCTACATGCTAACGTCAGCAGGCTAACATGCCCACAGTGGCAACGCTTACATGGGGAACAGTTGATGTTCAAAGCTTTCATTATGGGATGTTCTTATTCAAACATGTTCACAGTGACAGTGAAAACATGTTGATGGTTTCATTGTTAATCAAACCAATCCACAATATGCACAATTTAATCATATTTAAGACATCTTTGTATAGTGACTCACATCAGCATCACCATAATAATTGCACATCCAAAGCTATCAAGTTACTTTTAAGTCCCACTTTGCCACACTGCGATAAAAAAGTGGCTGATGTGACCGTAAGTGTGAAATATGACAGAGTGCTGGTCGAGCTGCAGCGTCATGATGAAGGAAGTTTATTTTAGAAGTAGGTCAGGTAGGACGTCTTCTGTGTTACATTACTTGGTAACAGGGCGTGCATTTATAAATACCTTGACCTTGTAAAACTAGATATTACATGATGCCGTTCATATCACATATCACACGCCTCATGAGTCTAAATGTTCCGAGAGGAGGAGGTTAAGTCATTCATTCATATGTAATATTATTATAGGACAGAGTTTGCAGAAGAAATGGAAATGTGGCCCAAAATGATCATGTGACTGATGATGAGAAAATAAAATGTCAAATATTAAACACACACACCTACAGAGACGAGTCATTGCCTCAGGGAAACAGGAAGTTAAGTCATAGACACCTGATCTTTTTTAGTCTTTTGACAGATACAGATCCAAATCGAAACCAATTGCATCACAGTTTCATTAAACTCATCATTCACTCTTGACACTTTGATACAATCAAAAAGGGTAAAAATCATAGGTTCTAAAAAAGATTAACATCGTTTTTATATTTCATTTATTACTCAGTCTGTCTCTTT
This sequence comes from Centropyge bicolor, assembly GCA_037975185.1. Taxonomy (NCBI): domain Eukaryota; kingdom Metazoa; phylum Chordata; class Actinopteri; family Pomacanthidae; genus Centropyge; species Centropyge bicolor. The sequence continues at coordinate 421,355 of JBBMOC010000130.1, forward strand.
AACTTTTAAGTTACTTACTTCCCCTCCCCTCCTTGTCCGTAGCTCTCAGTCTGAAAGCCACTACTAAAAACATAAATAAAATATTAATAAATAAATAAAAATAATAAAACAATAAACAAATATAAAGTTTTATTTCAAGGTTCATTTTCCTAAAACAGCTGCTCACTGTGGTTTTCACCAAACGTCTCTCAAACAGGAGAAAATAGTGGATTTGTTGGGAACTATTTTCAGCGGCGGATGAATACACATTAGCTGTATTTTCTGGCAGCAGGAGTGTGTGTGTGGGACTCAGTTCAGATAAATGTTCATGGTTATTAAGAAAGATGTCGCCCAGTGCAACAGTGCGATGTGGTTTTCATGGTTTTTGGACGACAGTGGAGGAAAGATTCATCATCAGCTCTGAATGTCTTCAGCTGAAGGTGTCGGGTGTTTTTCTTATGTTCAGCTGCAGAGACAGTTAGATATTATGTAAGTGAATCATTTTCTGGATTTTCTTTTTCCAGCCTTTTGTATTGACACCACAGACCTGACTCTGTATTACAATCTGAATTTTTACTGGTTTAGTAATCCTGGAAAGTTTGAGCTGGGACCTGATTCAGTAACTTCTGCGGCTTCGAGTTCTTCTCGTCCGCCAGTTTTCTTTAACCACATTTGATACGAAAAAGGCAGCTGGTCATCAAGTTTGTTCTGGTTGGAAATCAAATCTGCCGCCGGACGCGATGAGCAGGCGTCTGTTCACTCTGCAGAGCTGAAAGAACAATGAAAGAAAAGGAATGTCAGCGTCAGACGAGTGAAGGCAAACAGAGTGAGGTGAAACTTGGCAGAAAGTTCAGGACGGAGTGACGTCTGTTTACCGGACGGATAGAGGTTTTTGTTGTCGGTCAACGGATCAGAGTGAACGAGATGAGAGAGAGAGAGAGAGAGAAATACAAACAAAGAGAGAGAGAGAAGAGACAGATTGATGGAGTTCAAACTGTCCCACCGAGAACCTCTAGTGGCAGAAAGAGACTCAGCTGTTCTCACATAGTGAAACATTATAATCACACAACATACAATGATTAACACAATGTGTGTGTGTGTGTGTGTGTGTGTGTGTGTGTGTGTGTGTTGCTGGAGGTCGGTAGTGACTATCACCTGTACAGAGTGGATTAGTCTTTATAAACAATAACCAACCACAGTCACTGACGAGATGAACACACACACTCAGTGTCCACAAGTAGAGACACACACAATGCATTCAGACATAGAAATACTAAATGTGTGTGTGTGTGTGTGTGTGTGTCCAGCAGGCTCAGGATCAGCGGTGTGTGTGTGACCCTGTGTTTTGTGTTTGCGGAGCGTCGTCGGCCACGTGGCGTCGCGGCAAAATCAGACAAACCGTTTCCATGGAGAGGGACAACTGAAAGGGTTGGTACGCTCGGCCGAGCAAGAGCACAGGTTTGGCGGGAAGTGTGTGTGTGTGTGTGTGTGTGTGTGTGTGTGTGTGTGTATGTGTGTGTGTGGTCCGTGTCCATGCCATGTTGTGTGTGTTTGTGTGAGAGAGAGAAAAAGGACAAAACAGAGGCCGTGTGTTGGATGGCTAATGAATGAAAGGGAATCTGTGTGTGTGTGTGTGTGTGTGTGTGTGTGTGTGTGTGTGTGTGTGTGTGTGTGTGTACTGTGCACATGTAACATAATCAGGGGATGATCTCATCAAAAGGTAATCACAGGGGTTTGTGTGTTCCTGTGTAATATAATGCAAACATTTGAAGGTCAAAGGTCACAAACACTCAGATCCTTTATTTAGGTACAAATATCACGATGTAAACATACTGTACTGCATTTTACATACATCATTAGATTAATACTGATCCATTAATGTGTAAACAGCTTTTTGCTTTTCTTGCTCGTCGTGCTGGAGCTAGTTTCAACTGTTTTATATGAAGTCAGGTTGATTCATCCAGCGCTTCCCAAAACTCTGTATTGTTTTTTTGTTGTTGTTGTTGTTGTTGTTTAGTTTTTTTTAACTTTTTCTGTGTGTGTGGGAAATATTGGATCTGTTAATCTCTTTGGGCCTTTAACAATTATTAAAGCAACTTTATGCAGGGTATTTCTTCCAACTTGGCCCTCAGAGTTTCAAAATGCGATTCACTTTAAATCCACCATCTTAAATTCAAACAAGCTGAAGGATTCACAAACAGCAACGTTGGCGTCAGAAGCCGAAACTCTGCGTCGACTAACAGGCTTTTACAGAGACTCTGCATAGTTTCATTTATTGTGACACTGGAGATGAAGATAAAAAGACAAACAAAAAGAATGACAGAAAGTTCTAGTTCACTTTAGTCTGTTTTACCTGATGTTACCTCACATCCTGGATGCACATCCCTGACAAGCTGCTTTCATTCATTTCTGATTTTCACGCCTTGATCATTTTATCTCCTTCTCTGTTTACGAGCTGCTCTCAGTTCGAGGCGGCAATATCAAAACACGTTCTACACTATGTCAACACAGACTCATCCAGAGAGTGAGGTGACTCACCTGATAACACATTTGTCCAGCTTGCCGACTCCCACCTGTTATCAGCCTCATCTGTCACTATGACCATCACACACCCCGACACACACTGAGCTACTGTCATGGAAATATTTAATATGCTTTAAACTGAGGGAGAGGGTGAACGTTTCGAGCTTTCTGACAGTATGTGTACGAGCCGTCATCCCACCTTCATCTCTGGGATTCTTGGAGGCTGTGGACTTCCTTTATTCTGCCGCTGTTTGCTTTCAGATAAGAAGCTGTTTGATCTTCATATTATCAGTTAGCCTTTAATTAGCCTCACCTGCAGTTTGTTCCTGCGGCTGTGTGAGCAGGAGTCATGACTGTTTGTTTGCTGGAGTGTTTTATGGAGGAACTGCTGCTCTGAGTGTCTGAGTGAAATATTGCAGTAACGGAAATGCCATAAAATTTCCGCATAGTTTTGCGTAAGAAGTGTTAAATGCAAACATGACGCTCGTAATCTCCGACAAAGGAAACTGTCCAGGAAGCCTCTGATACTGATGTTAGCTCACAAAAGCAAACATGATGGGATTTTACAAGAACATCTTTTCTTCTTCTCGACCTGGTGTCAGCTTCACTCATCTGTCCCACATGTTCAAAGATGTTCAAGAGTCCAGGTTGCTCCTATTCTGTTTGTGTTACTGTAATTTAGTACTACAGTTTCACAATTTACAGCCACATCATCCAAACCAAACAGTCTGTGATTTTGCCATTTTAAAAAGATATGTGTGTGTTTAAGATTGAAACACGTTTGACCCAAGCTGACACCATCAAGTCGAATTATCGCAAACTGCTGCGACTGTCCTGCGACTGTCTGCCAGGAAGATCTGATCAAACAGTGAGATCACACACACACACATTTATTCACGTCACTTTTGGGTAGATTACATCAGCTTACTCTCATTTCCTGGAGACCCCTGACCTTAACCACTCACACAACAATCATGTGTTTTCCAGCACCAGCCATCCTCAGTTCACTGATCTGGAGTCTGAAATGTGTCCCCAATAGTAGCCTAAGTCATACCAACACACACACACACACACACACACACAATAAGTCTCTCTCTGTCCCTGAAAGTGATTTATCATTCTGAGGTAAGCAGCCAAAAATAGCACAATGACACTTCCTACCTGTTTGTGTGTGTGTGTGTGTGTGTGTGTGTGTGTTTGTGTGTGTGTGTGTGTGTGTTTGTGTGTGTGTGTGTGTGTGTGTGTGTGTGTGTGTGTTGAATCCCTGTGTTCCTGTAAAAACCACTCAGATATGTGCCGACCAATCAGACAGTGACCTTCTGGTGACATCACAATGATGCAGAACCAGGGCTAGAAGATGACGCGGATGAAATACACACACACACAAACAGAAAACATTAAGGATTTAGACTGACTTAAAGCTTCTGTTGAACATTTTGTTTTAATATTTTTAAACAAAAGAACTAAATAATTGTAAGATTGTTAATGTATTGCACATTACGACCTATATTTGAATGTTATTGATTTAACACATCTCAGTCATTGAGCAGCAGTGTGAACAAAAACAACCTTGAACATTCGCAAAATGATACTTTATAATATAAATATATATAACACATTTCCTTCTTCACTTCATACTATACTGATTTACAAACTCCAACCCAAAAAAATATTAAAAATGGTAAATAATAATATAAATAATATAATAATAAATGAATAAAATAAATATAAACTGCATTTATTGTTGACTTTGTTGTGTTGAATTTGTGTCCTGGTTTTAAAAAAGGAACTGTTAAAACAAGTCGCGGGAGTCCCCGGATGTTAATTGGTTCCACTGTACTTCCGGTCTGCCTGCCGGCCAGTTAGCTAGCGATGTCGCATCAATGCTTGCTTCAACAATGAACAAACAAAGTTCACTATTGTGTTATTGAACCAGAAATTGACTCTTGAGAAAGAAGAAACGTCACTGTTTTCATCCATGGAGTCTAAACCAGCCCAGTTCTTCAGACTCTTTAGCTCACGTTGAGGTTAGCTTAGCAGTTAGCCGTTAGCCTCCCTCTAACCTCAGGCGTGTTCACCTGCCCTGTTACCTGCACTTCATCAAACACATTCACGGCTACATTTGAATCTGTTTTCCTGCACAGTCGAGGATGGAGAAAAGGGAAAATCTAGCTGGTCCTCATCACAGAAGAATGGACACTTGTCTTGGTTGGAATAAGGCGTAAATAAGGACAGAAAGCCGCTGGGCTAGGTGTGTGAGAAACACCAGACCTCATTCACTTTCTGCACAGTTTTCAAGGCCACAGCCAAACTGAAGGCCAGGAGATGTGTGGTACATGGACATGGACTAATACTTTATCCAGAGAAATCGGAATCATCTACACGTGTTATTGGATATTATAATGTTTTTACCAAGCTGGACTTTTTCCATGTGGACACAGGGAAAGTACAGGTGACAGGAAAGAGGAATGAACTTCAGCATCGGTCAACGGTGAGTCAAACACACCTGACTGCCTGAGTGTTTGTTTGTTTGATTGATTGATTGTTTGTTTGTTGGTTGGTTGGTTGGTTGGTTAAATGTCGCCTGTATTGAACTCTGTGCTGGGTTTCTGGCAGTGGTGGATGAAGGATTGAGATTTTTGACTTAAGTAGAAGTACTAATACCACACTGTATACTCTGTTACAAGTAAAAGTCCTGCATTTAAAAGGTCTGTCCCCAGTGACTGTGACACTGTTATATATTACACCATTAAAGTATTATTCCTCATGCATTAATGTAAGAGCAGGATTTTACTGTTGGAGTTGAGCTGGAGCTCACTGTGAACTATATTGTTCAAGACTACAACTAGTGATTATTCATTCTGGATTCATCTGATTGTTTTGTCCATGAATTGATTGCTTGTTGTTTGCCCAAAGTGACACCTTCACAATGCTTATGTTGTCTAACCCATAGTTCAAACCTCAAAGTCTTTTAAATAGTTAAAAGAAAAAGTAGCAAATGTTCATATTTTAGAGGCTGGAGGATTGAAGCCTTTTTTGAGAAAGTTGTTGGCTTGTCTTTTTTGTTGAGCAACTAATTTATCAGTTGACTAATGGTTTCAGTCGTATATTTTGTTGGGAAGTTTGATTTATAACAGAACATCGTATTTCATAAACTCATGCTTGTCATATGTTTTGTAGTAGAGTGATACAACAATGTGTCTTCACAGAGTAGAAAGATGAAAATAAAATAGTCAAGGAAAGTACAAGTAATTACATTTTTTTATTTATGTGAAGTACTGGAATGTTCTCGTTCTTTCCACCACTGGCAGCTAGTTGGTGATATTATGAGGCCTTAAGATGAGTTATAAAGTCATATGAGACCTTATTTGGCTGTTAACTGGGGCTGTGGTGTTACACTGTGTACAGAGAGAGAGAGAGAGAGAGAGAGAGAGAGTCAGCAGGAACAGTGCATTGTGTTTTTTGAAATTTCCTGAATTTTTCATTTCTTGGTTGTTGTTGACTGTGTTTGATGTGTGAATTCTTGTAATCTGTCTGATAGTATTTACATATTATTATGTATTCTGTTATAAAGTGCTGTATAACAGTGGTGGAAGAAGGTTACTAAGAAATAGAACAGTATTGAATATACTCCATTACAAGTAAAAGTCCTGCATTCACAGTTTAACTTTTAAAAACAGTACAGAGTTATTATTAACAAAATGTACTTTAGATACAGAGTGGTCTCTTTGATTCCACTATTACTTAAAAAAATCTGAAAATATTAAAAATGTTGAATGTACAGTAATAAATGTTGGCATTATTAGCTCCACTACTGTTAAGTTTGTAACAGTAGATAAAAAAAATCATCAATATATATGATGTGTCCCATTCATTGATCCATTTAGATTGGCTGTTGTCATAGACCTGCAGCCTGTAGGGGGCGATAATGTGGCCCTTTATCAGACATGGAACACATGACATCACTGACTTCAAGTTGTTGAAGTAATTCTGCTACTCAATATCACATTTTCTCAGCAGTTTCTTCATTGACTTGGTGCCTGTTTTATAAAGTCTGACAGTGCAGAAGGAAACAGCTGTTTGTAGATTACTTTTCATTAATTCGATCAGGAATGAAAGTTGAAAATCCAATGAGGGAGAAAGCTGGTCTGATTGTTACTGTGATTCTTGGAGGGTTGTTTTAATTCTTTCAGTTACTTTTCAGATTAATATTTAACATGAAAACACAATAATTATGAAATGTAACACAGTGTTAAACATTAAGCCTTTTTCTCTGGTGGATCCTCGTCATGTTTCAGTCTATGAATTATCAGTTTCCCTTTAAACTTCTCACATAGTTTTTATTTCAATAATTGTTCAAATGATCCATTGTTTAAAAAAACAGATTGGTGCATCAGAACTCTGCTTCTTCTTCTTTTCTCCCCCATCAATCATTAGCCTTCAGATTTAGTTTAGTTGGGAACCAGTAAAACTATATGTAAATCTAGCTCCAGGTCAATCAGCTACAACAGTGAAACACTTCTTACATGTTGTTGCATCAGTATTAAAAATCTAATATAGTTGTAATAATTATCAGTCACAGGGAACAGTTTACTGCAGAATGAGTACTTTTATTTCTGACACTTTAAGTACATTTAGCAGATAGTACTCCTATATTTTACTCAAGTAGGATTTTGAATGCAGTACTTTTACTTGTAATGTAGTATTTCTGTATTTCCTTCTCTTATGTAAGTGAAGGATCTGAGTGTTTCATCCACCACCACAGATGAAGGTCATTAAAAACATTAGACCTTCTTCACAAGGTGACACAGTTCAAACTTCCAGACCACAGTTTAGAAACCAAAGAAACATGTGGGGAGTAAAGTGGCGTCTGCTGTGGTCTGCTGAGTCCTCCGGTGGTGCAGAGTGGAACTGCAGCTGGTGCAACATGGGGGCAACACACCTGACACACACACACACACACACACACACACACACTGTTTGTGCTGAGTCACTGTGATGTGAGTCATTGAGCAGCTGCCACACACAGAGAGTTTTATCTGCTTCGGTATCTGGGTCAGTCTGACTCACCGCCGTGATGTAACGATGACCAAGCACCTTAGATGTGGATCAACTCACCTGTCTTCCTCTCTGTGAGGCGACACTGACTCTGCCCGTCTGATTTACTGGATGGAGGAGTGTGTGTGCACGGTTTTATTACTGGTGCTAATGCGGTGAAACATCATGTCTGAGGCGCTGGTTAATGTTGGGGCTCAGGCAGGGATTGGTCATGGTGGAGGTTTGAGTTCAGGCCTGTCTGTCCATAATGAAGAGAAGTCAATGCAAAGTCCTTACAAGGATAGCTGTGCAGACTGTGTGTGTGTGTGTGTGTGTGTGTGTAAAACCCAAATCCCCCGTCCTCCACCTGTTGCCCCTGAGCATCAGATGACTCAGACAAACAGCAGGTGAGGAAAGAAAAGAGAGAGAGAGGAAGAAAAGGCCGAATAAAGAAAGTCTGCATCATTGTTGTTGAGACGATCAAAAGAAGAAATGAGTCACTGCTTTAGTCTCTCACCAGCTGCTGTTATGATCGGTTCAACTTTGGCCTTGATCCTGGAGAAACATCTGACATAATACAGTAATACAGTGGCCATGTATGTTTTCACTGCTTTTAATACAATAATTACAACATTGATTCTTCTTCTTCTTTTTATTATTGTAAAAGTCCAGTTTCCACTAAGTCAGACAGAAGAAAAATACTCATGATGAATCATAACTCTGTCAAAGTTTTGACTCTGTGTCTTTAAGAAATTACTAAGAATTACTTCATTAATCAGAGAGAGATTCAGTTCAGTTCTCTTTAGGAGCTGGTGTGATTTTAAACTCATCTGTGCTGCTCAGTGATTTTGATCTCATCCAGAGTGAGAAAGTGTTTTGTTTTGTTTTTGCTTATGGAAACACTAACACGAACATAAGGACCTATTTTGAATCCAGTGTGATGACAGAAGAAATCCTTTATTTATAGATGGATCCAAGCTGTGACCCTGCAGACAACTGTGACAACTCTGACACATTTTCTGCAGCTGAATGCTGATTAATAATAATGATCATAGGTCAAGATGATGCAGACACCCAAACATCAAACAGCTATGTGTCTCTGTGTAATTCAGTAACTCAGCACTGCAGAAATCTTCTACCAAAAATCTGGAAGCTGTTATTCACGCCTTCATAATTTGTCATTTAGACGACTGTGATTGTTTCGCTCTCTGACATCAGTCACCAGTCTCTCCAGCCTCCTGCTCATCCTTGGAAGCAGGATCAGATTTCACCGGTCCTGGTTATCTGTTGCTTTTAGGATTGATTTCTTACTAACTCTGAGAGCCCCGAGTTGTCTATCAGATCTTTTATTGCCCTGTGTCCCTCCAGCTCCTGTAGATCCTCTGAAGCTTTGTTTCATGTTGTTGTTAGAGAGAAGGTAGATCCTCAGTCACAGCTCTTAGAGTTTGGAAAAACCTGCCTGAGGAGATCAGGGCTGAAAACTGTCTCATCTTTCAAATCACTTTTAAAAACACACTTTTATGACCTCCACCAAGGAGGTTCTGTTTTTGCCAGCGTTTGTTTGTTTGTTTGTTTGCAACATAACTCAAAAAGTTACGGACAGATTTTGATGACATTTCTCAGGAAATGTTCTTTCTGGAACAAGGAACAAATGATTTTTTGGAGGTGATCCGGATCACCGTCTGCTTGGCAGAGGTCTGCGCTCTCCGAGTGCTTTTCTAGTTTTGAATTGCGTCACAGTGGTTTCATTTGTGTTATAACATTTTAGTTTTACTCTCTGTAATGTGTTTAGTTTTGTGGCTTTTAGTTTGCTTTAAATCTTAAATATGTTCTGTTCTTATTATTAATTTAATTTAAATGTTTTTGTATTTAGCACAAAGTTTGTTCCAAGGTGAGGAAATTTAAATGTATAAACAACATTAGGGACAATTACAAGAGGAAACATGCAGACTTATACACACATACACATACACACATATAGGGATAAAACTAAAGTAAAAACCAATAGCTTCCGACCACACAAGTGCAGTCTGTCAGCTGTTAGGAAAGAAAACGTTCTGTAAAAGTACATTTTGAGATGAGATTTAAAAGACTCTCCTGATCTGATGCTCAGCTGAAGGTTGTTCCAGAATGATCCAGGACTGCTCAGACTGTTTTCAGCCTGGGGTCTGGGATGGTTAGAAGACCCTGACCTGCTCGACCTGAGCTGCCTTGTGAAACACTGTGTCGCTGACTTTTGAAAGGTGCTATATAAATAAAGTTTATTGTTTACTATTTATTATCCCTGCGCTGTGATCGGCTCGAGAATCCAAACACAGCCCCGAGGGTCAACGAGTTCGTGTGCGTCTCTGTGTGATTTAACTCCTCCATGTGTTTCTCACGTGGAGAATAACTCAGCGAGATGATCCTGAAGTGACAACACATGATAACAGAGGGAGCAAATCATAACTTACAGACACACACGGGGTTTAGTGCGTTCACTGTGACCCCTGGAGAGTTTGGTGTTTGTGTGAGTGTGCGCTAAATTACACCCTGAGGATGATGGGTAATCACTGAGGATGTTTAATCACAGAGTGAGTCAGAGGGGCTGCTGCTCTGAATCAGATCTGAGGAGGAGACTTTCTGTCCTGCTTTGAGAAGTTCATGTTGTGGAGGGAGCTTTGCAGCGCTGCATCACAGAACTGATGTCAGTTTTATTTTTACAGCCCAACATCACAAATCACAAACTTGCTTAAGCAGGTCTTTATAGTCTGTTCAGCATCTCCCTCCACCTCTGGACCTTCGATTCAGAAACTCTCCCAAAAAAGAGACACACTCATATTGTACATATATTCATCAGGTTGCCAGAATGACTGCACAGCTCTAGATGAATAGTAATGTTGTTCTCTTACAGTCGGATGTGTAAATAAGCAGCTGTTCACCATTTAAATGTAAAAGGTCATGGTATGTCAGTGTTGTGTTCACAGCTTGTTTCTGCTGCCCCCAAGTGGCTAAAAAAACAACTACTGCAGATTTAAGAAGCAGAGATTTGGCAAACCTGTTGTCTAACTTTGTGTTTCTTTTCTCTGTTTTTTCTGTTTTTTTCAGGCAGCGTTCACACATCCGATCCTGATCCTCGCAACAGAACCTGGTCTGGTATGAAGCCACTCAGTCACACACAGATTTGGTTTGGTCATCCACAATGTATCATCCAAATGTAGATTTTGTAGAGTTTTGTACAGATAAAACAAACAAGATCAATAATTCATGTTGAGCTCTGAGAAATTAAACAGGTATTTTTAAATATATTATAGTTAATTAATCAATAATGAAAATAATCATAAGTTGCAATTGTCCTTTTTAAGTCTAACAATCCATCGTCTACTCTAACTTGTTCCTGCAGACTAGTCTCAGCCAGTAGTTTAGAAGTGACCAGCAGGTGGCAGCATTGTTGCACAGAGGCAGAGGACAAGCTTTTCAAATAGGCAGAATTAATTCTGAGGCATTAAATAAAGCTGAAGCAATAAATCTATTAACCAATTAATAAAGCAACAGTAAAACAATCTATGTAAATTGTGATAAATGGTTAATTGGCATTCAGTCATCATTTTTCAAGAAAAAATGCTACATTTTCTTTATCTTATGTCATAGAAACAATAAGATATGATAGACCTTTATTCGTCCCACAGTGAGGAGATTCACAGACAATCGAGAAAATAATCATCAGATTAATTGATAATAGAAATAATCCTTATCCCACCACAATTGATGAATCAATTATTATTATTGTTATTGATCCCACAGCGAACATCAAAAGTCTGAAACGAGTATCTGGCTCATCCCTACTTTCAGAGATATTAAGCCTTTGCATGCATGTGGAGCAGTAAAAAACGCTGAATGTAATTTTTTTCTGGGGATTTTTTGCACCCTCTCAGATTTGCCTCATATTTTTTTATTGTAATGGCCTTGTTACCAATAGCTGCTGTGCCAAATTTCAGCCCAATATCTCCACTACTTTCAGAGATATGAAGCCTTCACATGCGTGTGGACCAGTAAAAAACGCTGATGTATAGTATGTGATTTTTTTCGGGGAATTTTTTGCACCCTCTCAGATTTGCTTCATAATTGTTTATTGTAATGGCCTTGTTACTACAGATGTAAAATGTGAAATATTAAATAGTCTAGCAGCCAGATGTTGACAGTTATAATTGTATTGATGTGAAGGCAGAACGTGCTTCAGGTTGGTCGGTAGGAAACTTCATGCGTCCTCATCTTCCCATTCAAATTGAATTTTCGAATTGAAAGACCAACTTGTCAAATGTAATTTTTCCCCAAAAAGTTAAAAGATAGAAAAATGAAATGAAGTAAGGATTAAATGTTAAGTGTTCCAGCTGTATAGTGACAGTAAATACAGGACAAAAAAACCAGTACCACCACAATTGATGAATCAATTATTATTATTGTTATTGATCCCACAGCGAACATCAAAAGATGAAAAACAAAACATTTCTACATTCTGTTGGTTCAAGTCGTCCATACGTCTGTTTAGTCCTTCGTTCGCTTCAACAGTCAGACAACCAATCAGGTTTCAGATCTTCAAACATCAGGAAGTTCACCGGGTTTCCTCCTTTTAAAGCTTTTCTACAAAAGTAACGATGAGCGACGTTTGTGGCGTCGTCAGATCTGATCACATTGTCTGATCAATAAATCAACAAAAATACAATCAGGATATGTTTACATACATTTTATATATAGATTTAGATCTCTCCCAGGAATAGAAGCACTAATATATACACACACAGCTGCTGTGGGGCATATTGGGTCCAATCAATCAAACGAATATCAGAAGCTCTCAAACCGTTCAGGAGGCAGCTTTTCTGTCTCGACAGTATCAACACTTTGATCAGGAAGTCTCTAAATACACAGAAACATTTCAGACCAGGAGCAGCTGTCCAGAGACCAGACTGCATTTCCCAGCATGCAGCTGGTCTCTGTTGGGTAGCTCCTCAGCAGGGCCATAGCCAGGGTGTGAGAGATACTGAGGTCCTGAGCTGAACTCCCACAGCGAAGCCTCACACACTGACAATCGATGAGCCACCAACAAAAGTCAGTGAAATGTTCTAAATGTTTTTTTTTTTAAAGTAATTTTCCTACATTATAGCCTTCTCTACACCTTCAGGTATGTAATTCTGCTGGAAACATACTAAATTACTTTTATTGGAAATTTATTGTCCTGCCAAATTGTCACTTTAAGATTTGGTCTAAAAAATATATCAGAAATATTTTTTTAAAAACCTCGAGTGTAAAATGTGGAGCTGAAACAATTAGTTTATCAAGAGGAAATTAATAAGCCTATTTTTTTATTTTTTTAAATAATACTTCAAACATTTAAGACAAAAGAAGCCGTAGCTTTTCAAATGTTTGAGGTTTTCTTAGTCTTCTATAAACTGAAGATCTTTGGACTCGTTTGGACAAAATAAGACATAAACACCTTGGGCCATGAGAAGTTGTCATGAGAATTTTTCTGATATTTTATAGACCAAATGTTTGATGTTGACTTAAATGATCATAAAAATAATCAATAGTTGCAGGGTTAGGGTCATTTAACCCCTCAGTTCCCCAAAACTTTAACCAAGGACTCGACCTCAGTCCTCAACCGTAGCTACGGCCCTGCGTCCCAGCATGCTCGCTGTGTGAAGACGACGCTCGACAGCAACTTTTAGAAGCAACGTGTCTTTTATCAAATCTGAATCCATTCACGTCGTTATTCAGTCTGAAAGCATGTTCATGTTCTGGATGACTGATTTAAGATTTACTTCTTTAAGTCAACTTACAACAACCTATAAAGCTGCAAGAACATAGCAAGGAGATAAAAATTGTGAGAATTACAGGTCAACAAATTAACAGATCTTAATATTTTACCAACTTTGGAAAAGGATCCAAGATAGAACCAGCTATTGGAGCCCAACCAAACTGTGTAGATAAATATAGTTTAATTTAAAGTTAGAAGTTGAAAGCAAACACAAAGTCCTTGCTGTCCTGCTCACTGATTGGCTGTAAGAAGCTAATTGAAAGAAAGTAAATCTGCTTGTTTTCCAGTTCAAATACTGACTGAACAGAATCTAGTAGAGTCTTTATTAAACACATTAGATCCTGTATAAAGGTTTATCTTATCTGTAGAAATAGAAAGGTTCTGTAACGTGAACTAATAGTTAAGACATTCAATCCCAGAATTGTGACCAAAATATATATTTAACTGGACAATTTACAGTGTAAAAGCAAAAAATAACATTTGTCAGTGCTCTCTGGTGGACAAACTATGTCATGACACTTCCTAAATAAAATAAAATATGGCAATTCTGAACTGATGAATTTAGATACGAATATATGGGCTGATTCATTGGTCTGGCTCTAGTGTTGTTCCTGTTCCTGCTGGTGACAATTGGTAAAATACTAAAAATACATTTGTGGAAACAGAAACAGTGTCTCCATTACATAGTTTGTTCAGTCACACACATCTTGGTCACAATTCTTAACAACCAAATTTAAGTTCCTTATTAAAATTGTGTCATATTTATGTTAAAAAGAAAATATTGGACAATCCCCCTAATGTTAATATCAGTCATCAATGATGGATGACGATGGATAAAAGGTTGATTATCTGTGGTAGTGGAGGGTTAAATTAGGTCTTCCAACATGGCGGCGTGTCCCCTGTTAGTGCTGATGATGGCCTTCACAGACCTGCACGTCACCAGCAGCTCTGACCAACTCTTCTTTTCTTTATGCTTGTGCTTCTCATAGCCCGCTATGTTCTCAGCAATACTGTGAGCCAGAGTTACAGATCTGCTGCTCCTACAGCAACAGCGTCGCTTCTAAAAGTTGCCACTGTCGTCGTCGTCGTCTTGTTATTATTCCATATATTTACCAGCTAGTTATGTACACAGTAAACTGGACAGTCAAACACAGTAACATGTTTAATCCCCTTCCACCATTCGGCTTCTCAGGGACAGAAGCTGGTCCCACTTCAAAGTGAGAGAATCAAAACTGTGACAGTTCAAATTTCTGTACGGGTCAAAAAAAAGTGAGTGAGCGATCAAGCGTTCAACAAAACCTCCAACCTCCCCTGGTGCTCCCAAAGCTTTAGTTTGAACATATTTACAATCTACAGGCCCAGTCAACATTTTAGTCCAGATTCACGAGCCAAACCAAACCAAACGCTCACTGTTCAGATATACTGGACCCACACTGACCCACAGCCTCCACGTCATGGTTCAACCATGTGACACAGTGGAGCTACAGGTCGAACTACTTGACCCCACCCCACCGGGAGAATAGGCTAAGACAAATCAAATACACTCAGGACTGAAGATCTGAAACATGTAAAGCTTCCTGTTTGGCTAATTAACCAGCCACATAATGATCATCTGACCAGGAAGTGAGCACTAACTAAAACAATCAACAGTTCTAAGGGAGAGACTGACAAAAACTTTATGCACAATCGAAATGCAAACGTGAACCGAAAAAAAAAAAAGGCAAAAGATGGTTGCTGCAGCAACAGGAAGTGACCACAAAGTCTCAAAAATGTTCAAAACAAACAGAAATCTAAACAACCTAAAAGGAAGCAGAACTTTCAAAAACAAAATGTGACACACATCAAGTTCCAGCGATGAATCAGTCCACAGTCTGTGTTGAACAGGAAGTCTGTGTGTTTGACTTTGCTCTGTGCTGACTTTAAATGTTCACCTGCAGGGAGGCAAAACAATCAGTCGCTCAGCCTCATTTGTGATTGGTTGGAGGCGGCAGGAGAGGGGCGGAGCGATCGTTGGTGAGGGTCCTTTTGAGCTTCACCCCTCTGATCTGGCTCAGCATGCCTCCTTCCCCCGGGGTCAGCGGCTCCGGGTTCTGGTCCTGGCTGGAGGGTGGAGGAGGCTGGGGCTGATAGTGAGTGCTGTGGCCCAGACTGGAGGCTTCTCCCTGGGGGGCAGAGGCCTGGAGCTGCTGCTGCTGCTGCTGGAACAGCCTCTGCTTCTGCTGCTGGTTCAGCTGCTGTTGGTTCATCTGGTGCTGATGCTGGTTCAGCTGTTGTTGGTGCTGGTCCTGCCGCTGATACTGATCTTGCTGATGTAGCAGTTGCTGCTGCTGAAGCAGTGATTGTTGATGCTGAAAGGGTTGCTGATGATATTGCTGCTGATGATTTAGTTGTTGGTTGATGTGCTGCTGTTGCTGTAGTTGTTGCTGGTACTGTCTCTGTTGTTGCTGTTTGGCGTTGCTGCCCTCTGCTGGCAGGGAGGGGACAGTGGGTACAGGCACTGGGATGGGCATCTGACCAGGGACCAGCTGGTAGTACGGGGAGGAGGAGGAGTGAGGTAAGGCACTGAGGCTCTGTGTGGAGGTGCAGAGTTTACTGTAACCTAAACCTCCTGCTCCTCCAGTAGAGGGCGCTGTGAAAACATTCTCATCGCTGCCACCATTTCCTCCGATGGCTTTGACGGGAACCTGCGGGGTGCAGATGGGGATGGGAACCCCCCCGCTGATCGTGCCTCTGCGGTACGCCGGCTTGGACGACGGTTTGCGTCTGATGGTCGCCGTGTGGGACGGCAGCTGGTGGACGGACCTGCCAGTCAGTTCGGGCTCGGCCAATAGGCTGACGGTGGAGGAGGGGCGCTTGGACTGAGCAAACTTCCTGTACTGGAAACTGAGGTCGGAGTTCCTCGGGATGGTGGAGGATTTGTCAAAGTCCGACTGGTTGTTGCCGTGGGAGAGGTGATGTAGGGAGATGGAGTCGACGTCTCCGTGGAGAGAGATGGACTCGTAGTCGACTAGAGAGAGAGAGAGAGAGAGACAAAGAAGACATTAGTTGCTGCTCCGCATTCAGCTGGACTGTTGTTTCTTATCTTCATGACATTTGATAGTGTTTGCATCTCGTCATCTGACAAACAGATGACAGAAGCAGCAGAAACACATAATTACATCAGTGACTCATTGGTCGTGTGTGAGAGAACAATGAGGAGATGCATCATTGTGGAAACTCTCATTTGACAGACACAGACACACACGAATCCAACATAATGTCCAGAATAATGAAGTTAGAAAACAGACGCCACTTCACAGAAATGACGTAAAACAACTTTGTGAAATGTCAAGCAGACACAGGAGGAAGTAAATCACAGAGACAAGACAGTTTCTAAATTCTTTGTTTTCTGTATAATTTGGTTCTGTCTCTGTTTTTGAGGGCAATGGAACCATCATTATTTAAACAAGGAATTTTCTCACATTCCAAAAAAGACTCTTCTTGCTGCCAAAAGTAACTAATTACAGTAATAAGTAATAAAAACATGATTTCAGGAAGGGAAGTTAGATTTACTATCCAAACAATTCATTGATTCTTTAACTGCCAATAACATGCATCACCAACAACAGCTACATTTAACATTTCAAATATGAGGATTTTTAATGTAATTGTAAATAAAATATCTTTGGATGTTAAACAAATTCATTTTGCATTGTGGGAAATTGTCATGACCATTTTCTCCACTATTTTTTGAGATTTTAGAAATAAATAATCATCTTTAACGAAAGAATTAATTGACTAATAACTTAGTCAATTACATCTGCACCAATTTTGATTACTGATCAGTTGTTTCAGTCAGTTTTCAAAAAAAAATGATAACATGGTAACGAGGACATTGCAGTGATAAATTATGAAGCAAATCTGAGAGGGTGCAAAAAATTCCCCGAAAAAAATCACATACTATACATCAGCGTTTTTTACTGCTCCACACGCATGTGAAGGCTTAATATCTCTGAAAGTAGTGGAGATATTGGGCTGAAATTTTGCACAGCAGCTACTGGTAACAAGGACATTGCAGTGATAAATTATGAAGCAAATCTGAGAGGGTGCAAAAAATTCCCCGAAAAAAATCACATACTATACATCAGCGTTTTTTACTGCTCCACACGCATGTGAAGGCTTAATATCTCTGAAAGTAGTGGAGATATTGGGCTGAAATTTGGCACAGCAGCTACTGGTAACAAGGACATTGCAGTGATAAATTATGAAGCAAATCTGAGAGGGTGCAAAAAATTCCCCGAAAAAAATCACATACTATACATCAGCGTTTTTTACTGCTCCACACGCATGTGAAGGCTTAATATCTCTGAAAGTAGTGGAGATATTGGGCTGAAATTTTGCACAGCTGACCTGACAATCTGCGATTCAATCTTCTCAACCAACAAAAGCTGATTCACATCTGAATAAATTGTAGTTCTTTCACAATGACATGCAGAAGCCCTGAAACTAGCCGGGAGATAAGCAAGCAAGAAGACAGACAGGCAGACAGGTAGACAGACAGACAGGCAGGCAGACAGGCTCATGCACAGACAGATAGTCAGAGACCTACCATAGAGGGGAGGATCTCTCTTTACAGCTGGAAGAGAAGGAAGGAAGTTTAGCCAAGAAAACACAAAACTACTGAAAGAACACAACAGAGACACAGAGAGGAGACAGTTCACCAGTAACACAGAGAGATAAAGAAGAGACTGGACAGACAGGTCAACAGAGACAGAGCTGAGAGCTGCAGTTCTACAGACACTTCAGTTCCAGACGTGTCTTTGTTGCCTGTTTAGTTTCTGTTTGGATCACAGACAGAAGTCAGACGGCTCATAGCTGCTTCAGAGAGCACAACATCTGAAGCTCGCTCACATTTTCTCTGGTTGCTGAATGTGGCAGGAAATTAAACATCTTTTAGATGCATGAAGACTCAAAATTTGGATGAAAATCAATTCATAAAAGACCAATTTTATTTAGTCAAAAATGTGCTTTGATTCTTTATGGTTGTGTCTCTGCTCTCATTGTGTGTTTATGTGTGTGTGTACTCACTGTGGGTATGTATTGTGTCCTCGGAGCAGGACGGGGTGGTGGTCTGAGTGCTGTAGCCGCTGGAACAGTGCAGAGAGTCCCTGCTGCTCCTCGGGGCGTCCGAATTCAACGCACCCAACGTCAACGCCAGCTGATCCCGAGCCGAGCACGACTGAGAGAAACAGAGGGTGAGGTGAGGTTAAGATAATGGAGTTTAATTTACAGTTTACTAAATCACATGACAGAAATAGAGAGGAGAGGAGAGGACAGAAGGAAAGGAAACAAGGAGAGAGGAGAGGAATGAGGAGACAGGAGAGGGAGGAAAAAAGAGGGGAGAAAAGAAATCAGGTAACATGGGTAAGAGAATGAGGAGAGGAAATTAGGAGACAAGAAAAAAGGGACAGGAGTTAGAAGAAGGAGAGGCAGGAAATGAAAGAGAAAAGGAGATGAGGCTGTATAGGAGAGAAAAAAGGAGCGATAAAAAGGCAAGGGCAGAAGAAAGGAAAAGTGATGAGAAAAGGAGGAGAGGAGATCAGATGAGAGGATGTGTCCTCCTCTGGTCTCCTGCTGCCCCCTAGTGGCTCATGTGGACTTTTTTTTTGGACTTTTTTTCTAGAGCTTGTTTTTTTCTAAAGATTCTTTTTATAACATCTTAAAACTAAGTTCATAACATTACAGCTGTGTGTGTGTGTGTGTGTGTGTGTGTGTGTGTGTTACCTTCCCAGACGCCGACATGGCTCGAGCTCTCTCCCCATGGTGCGAGTAGACGTTGTGTGGGGGGGCCAACAAGCCGTTCTCTGCCCCTCCGCTCCCCCCAGCTGCGAGCTGATTGGTGGAGCCAACGGGATCCTGTCATAAATAAACCAGTCAGAGTCAGTTTAATGATCAGCGACTGTCGGAGTAAACAACAACACTGTTACCATAGTTACAGAATGTAATCCCACGGAGCCATTACAGAAGTCCATCATACAGCAAAACTATATCTGTACAGCACCAAGTACAAGAGGTTTCCTGCTCAGTTACACATCATTAAATAAAACAACTGAATCATACAAACATAATTCCCTAAAAGTTAATTTTGAGTTACATGCAGTATTTGCTGTATGAGGCAGGATTTCTACATTGGCTGCTGGTTTATGAACATGAACACAACACGTCAACTCCTCAGCTCGTACTTCACGGTGTTTCAAAGGATTTGAAAGTCTAGTTCAAGTCAATTAGATTCATCAATGAGTGGAAAATGTTTCTGAAAGAGTTTGGATCTAAAGTGAAATTCCAAATTGTGGAAAATACTTTTACTGTCAACAAATTCCATGAAAAGACCAAAACCAACGATGTGTTAATCCTCTGGATTCTTGACTTCAGCCTGTGTGTGGCTCTCGGCCTCAGTGGTTTCTGCTCAACACATAAATCCTGAGAGCTGTGGACGGAGCTCTGTGGCTCAGAGGAAGAAGATATAACAGGACACACAGACAATACTTGTTAGTAGATGAATTCATTTTGGGGTTTTGGTCTTTTCATGAGATCTGTTGACAAGAGGACAAATAGAGAACATCAGCAGACTTCCCAGAAGTCCACTCAGTTAGAGAGTCTGTGGTTCAGTAAATCACTGTAAAAACACTGTGTGATGAACTTTGGAAATAAACTCTTCACTAAAAAAAGGAGGAATCTGTCTGTGAAGTTTGGATGAGCCGTTCTCAAGAAAGCTGTGAGCTGAAATACTGAAGGCCAAAGAGCCAGGCACTTTAATTTAAAGCACAGTAACATGGTATATTCCCATCATCACTAACAGGCAAAGAAAACAGTCAGTAATCACAGGACTGACAGGACACGACCAACAGCAACACCTGTGTGAGTTACACCAAGCCTCATCGACAGAGTGTCGGTGTCAGGAGGGGATCTGTGAGGAGGGGCCTGACAGTGGGACGCAGGCTGGGTGGGGTTAGCAGGGCGGGACGAGCTGATACAACGAGGAGGTACAACATGTTGACACTGTAGGTTAAGACTTGTTGAGGAAGGGGAAATGCCTTGAAACTCCTCTGGTGACTGTCAACAATTAATCAATCATTTTGAAGATCAGGTTCATTTTTAAGCCAAATTGTTAAACATTGTCTTTTCCAGCTTTTCTCATTTTACAGACCAAAACTAATAATTGAGATTGATTTAATCTACTATTAACTAACTGTTAGTCAAATACACAAACTAAGAGACAAACACAATGTAGGCAAAGAGTCACAGACACAGAACGACGGATTCACATTAAAGATACAAACAGACACGAGTTAAAAACAAACACTGACAAGGCAGAAAACGCTCCATAAATACACTCAGACAAACACACAGAACTAATCACTGTACATGTGAACAGGCACAAATGTACAAGGTTTTGTGACACAAGACCAAGTTTAAAATGACAGAAGTGAAATCCAGATTTTATGGGATGAAACCAGAGCTGGATCAGAGATATATGAGGCTCAGTGGGACTTTTACAGTGGATGAAATCGGAGACGGAACAGGTGGAATCGAAGGCCATCAAAGTGTGAGCTGATGGAAAACATGAGGAATAAAACAGCGGGTCGTAATGTGAGATGGATCAGATTTAAACCGATGGAGGACAAACGGTTACAACACGGTAGAAACACAGGACGGTACTCGGGTTGGGGGGAAGGTAATAGTTGTAGTTTTTTCTCACGGTGGTCATATCCCTGCGGCTAACGCGGCGGCTCAGTGCGGGTCGGTGGCCACGGCCGGCAGAGTAACAGCAGCGACCACGGCTGCCCTGACGACCGAGGCGAGAGGGGGAGTTCCCTTCGCTGAGAGAGCGCCCGGTTTCATCCCAGCCAATCAGCAGATAGGGGGAGGAGCAGCGCTACACACAGGAGAGGGTTAGAGCGGAGTCTGTAGCTCTTGTCACGGTGAAAAGCTTTTATTTTGTAGATCCTCAAAACCAACAGTGTCATTTTAAAGAGGGGCTGTGGGGCTGTTGTTTCAGTGAAATGTTCCTTTAAGATGTTAAACATACTTAAACAGATTTTATTTGAATTTCAGTTTAAAATCATACTTTTTTTGAGTTTGGCTGAAATTTGATAATTTGTCTGTGTATTGCTTATGTGCATGACCAAAAGTATGTGGACACCTGAACTTTTAACTGTATGTGATTTAAAAATCGGTGGTGTGTGTGTGTGTGTGTGTGTGTGTGTGTGTGTGTGTGTGTGTGTTTTACCTGGATGTGCACTCCATCGACAGCACAGCTGATGGAGTCCAAAGAGGGAACATGTCTCACTGATCCAGGCTGGTAGTTACTACAAAAACACACAATCCCAACGTTAAAGGACAAACAGCACCGACAGACAGTTGATCTGTTAACAAACAGAAACTCGGCTCTAAATTAGAATGTTACAATCAAATAATAAAGAAGAACCTGTGAAAGAACCACGACTGTAAACCCTTTAAAATACAGGTGTGTGTGTGTGTGTGTGAGAGTGTGTGTGTGTGTGAGTGAGTGTGTGTGTGTGTGTGTGTGAGTGTGTTACCTGCTGATGCTGCTCTTCCTGGACAGAGTGTTACTGGGAGAAGCTGGAGGTGTCTGATAGGTGTAGTTGAAATCAGAACCTTTCAAGTCCAGAATCACCTGAGAAGCAAGAATAACCATCAGTCTTAATCTTCCTCTTCTGACCAGCAGTGGAGCTAATAATGTAACCACTGTTCTGAAGGTGGTGCTACAGTGAATATCAGAGGTCACTGAGGGAGGAAGAGGAGAGTACCTGCTCGCTGGCTGCTGGGAGTTTATTGGGCTCAGCGGTCAGGTTGGTCAGATCTTCCAGAATGGTCTGCAGGTGGGTGACCTCCCCCAGCATGTTGATCTCATGGTCCTGAACAAACACACACACACATACATTAATGATCGGGTTTAAAAGGCTTTGAGGCTGCCACAGTCTTGTACAGGCCAAGCGGCAACCTCCGGCGCTGAAAGATGAAGCCAATGCGGAAGTGCAAAAAAGCTGCAGTTCCTCGAATAACCGCTAGAGCAGGCCGCAGAAGGGAGTCAATTACATTTGAGCCCCATGTTAAAATGTCCGATTTTACGACAGAAAAAAACATATTTACAGCCTGGTTCAAAACATGGCTCTAGTCTCATAAGCTGTTTTTCTACTCCATGACAACTCTGGGGGGGCGAATTTTTTTATAAGGCGTTCGTTTAAAATATACAGCATACATCATTATGCACAATTCATAGCTGTCAATCTAAGTGGCGCCACTTTGATTGACAACTAGCCACTGACGGTCTAAAGGGCGTCACCCCGGCTAATTCTAGTCACTGAGTTTGGGAAAGAGACCGTCGTGGGGTTAGCCGGCTAGCAACGATATTTAGCATTTAACCTAGCTGGTTAGCCGTAGCTAGTTTTATTTCGAATAACGCTATTGGCTGAAAAAAGCCAAAAGCGTTCATTCGACCCGCCTCAGCTCCGCCCTCGCTCCACCTCTTTGTCCATATTTGGAGTAACCGGAGGTAGGCTACCAAGATGGCTACGCACTACGATTTGCTTCATTTTTGCTCTTCAGAAACCTATGGGTGACGTCACGGACACTACGTCCATATTTTATACAGTCTATGGTACAGGTGGATCCGGCTCTCACACACACACACACACAGAACTGACCAGGACAGGCTTCAGCATGCTGACGAAGCTGCAGTAACGCGCTCGTTCCTCTATCAGCGCTCTGCACACGGCTCGTTTCTCCGTCTCCTCCAGGACGGCGTAGCGCACGTTGACGTCCTGCAGCGCGCTGTCCAGCTGCCCCCGAGCCTCGTCCTTCCCTACAGAGACACACAGAGGGAAGGACTGATGAAGATCCAGGAAGGAACTGAACTGTTTGACATCATCATCTTCAGTCACAACACAGACAGGAAGCACAGTCACCAAGATCAACCTGCCTCCTTTTACTACTTATAAACTCTTATAAACTCTGAACCTCACTTTATTTTTTTTTTATAGTTGATACACAATACAGTCTGGATCTTAAATATTTATATCTGTCCGGGAGAAAATCTGTCAAAAAAAAAATGTTCTTGATTTTTTTGTTTATTTAGTTTTTTGAAATTGGTAAAAGCTGAAAACGTTGACCATGAGGGGAAAAAGTGAAACAGGTACATTTAACATTCATCACAGATTGTTGGAGTGGAAATAAGAAGAAAACTCCTGAAGTGCACAATTACAACTAGTTGTCAATGATAATGATGACAGGTGTGAAGGAATCCCTCCTCTGCCGGTTTCACTTTCACCAGAGGAGCAAACGACACACACACAGGCTGTGATACCCCGATCCTACCAGCAGGGGTCAGCACAACACTACAGCTGGTCTACTGGCAGTGAGGAGAAACACACTGTGCTGAGTGTCAGCTGGTTGTCACACATGCTGTCTGACCTTGTTCTCCTCTGTTTGAGTCTGAGCATCAGTTTGTGTTTTTAATGTGTCATCAGAAAACAGACACACACTTAAAACATCTTAGACTGTGGGATTTCTATATGTAGATTTGTTTAATCACCTCATTTACTGATTTATTGACATGTCTTTTACATATTTGTAGCTCCTTAATTTCATCTCAGTAAAGCTGACAAATTCTGCAGAGAGAAAGACTTTGAATTTCTCTGTCTCTGATGTGACTGACTACCTCCTCCACCAGATCCAGGCCAGCTTCATCATTTGAACCTGTCCTGAAACCAGCACATGAAATACCCTCAAACCCTTGTTAAAACATACAGTTAAACTACAAGAACCAAGATCTAAAAGTGTTGCATAAAATTGTGGCTTAAAAACTATCATTCGAAAAGCCGAGCTGAACAATTTGAACACAAACTAATGAGCTCCAGTGTTTGAAGCTGAGCGAATCCGACTCAACATGACAGAGCAGCCGTGTTACTGAAGCGTGTGGACAGAGCTGATCGGACCTGAGCCTTCAGACCTGCAGGCGGAGAAGACGGACGGAGCGGAGACCTGCAGACCACCCAGCTGTGGAAACACACCCACTCAGAGTAAAAATAAGTGCAGAAATGACGGAGCTCCACCAACACGGCTCACAGGAGCGCTGCCTCCGTCACGCTCTCATTTATTAATTCTATTAGCTTCTCGCCTTCCATTCTAATCTACTTTATACTTCACTGCATCTCAACAGGAAATACTGTACTTTCTACTCTGCTACATTTCAAATTAAGATTCTACAAACAAAACCCACTGACCAGTTTATGATGGTGATTCAATATTATGTAAATATATAATTCAAATTTAGCTTCCTGTTGATCAGCTACAACATTTTATTGCATCAGTAATAATCATTAAATACACTGAAGTATTGGTACTGTATCGTAATACTTCTACCACCACTGTGTCCTGTTGATACATGAACACAGTCTGCCTGCTTTGTTTGAAAAACTATACAAGCGTCCTGATCTCCAGCAAAGTCAGAGGAACTGATCTCTCGGCTTATCTGTTCACCTGATTTCAGTCGAATAGTTCTCCATCAAATGTTCAGATATTTTTCTAGCAAACAAACTTTCAGTCTTCAAGAGAGAGAAAGGCAGAAAAACAGAGACAGTAAATCCAGTGGAAAACAGAGAGCGGCAGTTTCCAGAGCCAGAGCCACACACTGCAGAGTCTGTGTCGTAAAGCTCAACCTAAACACGACCTGTTCACCCAGGTGTGTGTGTGTGGGAGCAGGGAGAGGACAGAGAGAGTTTCCACAGTGCAAACAGACGCTCAGTGTTGGCGTGCTGTTGGTCTGCCTGACGTCTGGCCTCTGTGGAAACACACACACACACACACACACACACGCACGCACACAGACACAGACACACACACAGACACAGACACAGACACACACACACACACACACACACACACACACACACACACACACACACACACACACAGACACACACACACACACACACACACACAGACACACACACACACACACAGGCTGCGTGTGTTTCTCTGCTCTCCGGCTACAGAAACACAAAGACCTGAACTCAGAGGTTCAGCTCTGAACAGAGTCGACTCGTTCACTGGCTCAGCTGAGACGAAGCTGATTCTCAGCAGCTGGGAAATGTGCTGCGACAACACCTCGTGTTTGTGTCCAAACAGGTCAGGACTTACTGTAATTATCACTCTGTGANCTCAGAGGTTCAGCTCTGAACAGAGTCGACTCGTTCACTGGCTCAGCTGAGACGAAGCTGATTCTCAGCAGCTGGGAAATGTGCTGCGACAACACCTCGTGTTTGTGTCCAAACAGGTCAGGACTTACTGTAATTATCACTCTGTGAGTTGGAGACAGAGATCATGTGATTATGACATGTAACAAAGCTGTGACTTGGCAGTGAATATCACAGAAGAAGAAGAAGAGACGTGAAGCCTCATGTCAGCCGCTCCAAGTCACTTAATCCTCATTTAATTCTATTTAAGACACACACACATAACGGGCCGAGTAATTATGGGAGGGATCTGCTCTCATCACTTTCCACAGATGATCTGTTCATCAAACAGTGTGGGCAGGACTCCGACACCCTCGGCCTGATCTGGTGATGATGATGGAGCGAGTGCATTTCACTTTTCATCCCTTCATCCCCGGCGGCTCGCTGCTAATCACACACGTCTCCCTTCTTCATTTATTCCAACTGAGGAAGAGAAAGTCTGATTTGTTTATGTCAACAAATATGAAAAACCAGCAGTAAACTCTCTGAACAACGAAGCCTGATACGTCCTCTTCCTCTGTGCCATCGAGCTCCATTGTTGTCCAAGAACTATTAAAGAACACAGGAGTGAGTCAGACTGTTGGACTGAGTGAAATGTTCCTTCATCCCACATCCACCACCCTGCTGCCGGAGAAACCACTCCACCATCAGATGTGTGTTAATCCACAGCTGAAAACAGGCCCCAACAAACGCACCATCATCTCCTGTTTGAGAAACGTTTGCCCAAACCTACAGTGACCAGCTGTTTTAGGAAGTGACTGACTTTTTTTTAAAATAATCAATCTGTGTATTTGATGACTGTTTTTAAAGATTTACATCATAACAGTTGAAGACAGATTTGGCAATAGAGAATATGATGCTGGTTCTAGTTTTAATACACAGAATACACTAACAGAGAAGAGAAGAACATGTTTTTTTAGATGAAAATGTCAGATTATTTTAATAGTTATTAAAGAACATTCAGGGTGACTGCAACAGTTACAACCCCTCGTTACTTCACAGCCTCATCAGCTGCACTTTCTTTGGCCATAAACCCGTCTGCTGGGATTCCTCCCTCACTCCGGAGCTGCTGGCCTCAGGCTGGGTGAAATGATCATCACCAGCAGTGATAAGAAGCCGCAGAGAGAGGCCATGCTGACAGACGACACGTGGGTCGGTGGGTGCTTCTGTTTAAAGAGCGTACACATGCTTTAGATGATGACGACAGCAGGGAATCGAACTCTCAACCTGTTTATGAGAAACAACAGACGTGAAGCCACCTGAGGTTCAGGGAGTTTTAGTTTGTGATCTGAAGGTTGTTTCAGAGGTTATTCATACTCAAACTGACAGGAACACAGATCTGGGAGAGAATACAGAATTACTGGAAGTGGAGTTGATTTTGACCTAATTAAAAATATTGAAGAATTGGTCTTTTTAATATGGTATTAAAATATCAAGATATGCTGGTATAAAACTTTCACCAAGAGTTTCCTGGATAAATCGTGTCCCACTTATCAAACCGTCCTGAATTCTACTATTAGTGTTAAAATAAAGCAAATGACTTCTCACCATGATTACATTGGAAATGACATCAAACAGACTTAAAACATCACAAACAAAAAGCTGCCTGGTTGTTTTAAATTCAAGAAAGTTTGGAGAAAATTATTTTAAATGCAAAAAAAAAATCTGTGTCCAGGTAGATAGATTCACAATTTTTCAAGATCTTTTCAGTATAAAACTCCCGGAGACTTTGTAAGATATTCACTTGCATTGGAGCCTCATTTTAGCTTCAGAAAGATGGATCAAATTTATTTTTTTTTACAAAATAAAGATTGTGGATTTTGTCCTTAGGTCAGCATGAAGACATGAGATGAGACAGCTTCTCAAAAATCAGCTATAAATATACACAGTCCTTTCTCAACGCCATAACAATTCATATGTTCAAACGAGCAATGAACTTTTCCTGATGAGATTTGTTTTTTGAATTGACGTGCTGCTCTAGAAGACATTCTGAGGTGAACTCTGTGGGCTGTGATGTGTTGACTGTGGCCAACACTCTCAGTACTGACCGTAATAGAAAGTGGCTCGGGTCCAAGTCTGGGTCGTGGATACTGGGAACCAAGAGGCCTCGTCAAGACCTCAAACCCTAATTACTATCTCACACTGTAATTCTGTCTATACGCTTTGTAAATCTTACTTCTAGATGTTCGTTGGTCATCTTAATGGAGTTACAGAAGATGGTAAACAGTCTGTAATGACACATCACTGCTGCTGATTCCCTGATGTTTGATGTGCTTCCTGCTGACGCCTGAAATCTACTGTCTTTAATCACCATGACTCATTTTCCCAGAAAGCACAGCGCTCGCTCACAGCACTCCAAATGTTAACCTGCTGCTTTCAAAGGCTTATTCATCCCACGGTCTAGACCACCTGAGTCACACGCTGATGATGTCATCAACGTCAGACAGGTGGCCGGGCAGCTGAGTTCAGGTGGTAAAAGGTTTCCTGCAGAGCTCTTTGAAGCAGGTCGAGACACGAAGCGGCTGCATGCAAAAAAAAAACTGCCTGGAGATTCAAATGAGAAGGATTCACCTCCTTTAACCCCTCAGCTCCTCGCTCTCCTCTTACAGCTCTCCTCCTTCATCTTCTCCCTCTGTCCTTTCACCTCCTCTTCCTCCTCCCTCTTCACTCTGTCGCTCCTCCCCTTCCTTTTCTCCTTCTCTTCCACACGAACCTTCAAACTTCTCAATGCCTTCAGACCTCTTTACTTTCACTTTTAACTTCTCTCCTACTTTGATGTTTCTCTTCTTCATCTCTCTCTCAGTCCTCCTCATCCTCAGCTCTTTTCATCCATTGTCTGCGTTTCCCTCCTTCTGTTTCTCCATCTCTCCACTTGGCAGCCATATATCATCTCTTTCCTGCATCGTCCCCCCCCCATTCATTAATGCAACCACTTGAGAAACAGATAATTACATCATGCGTCCATCTTTAACCCCGTCTTCTTCTCCTTCTCTTGGAGCGGGAGTTTGGTCTCTATCATTATATACATTTGCTCTTTCTTCTCTCTCTCGCTCCATGTTTCTCCTCCTCCTATCGTTCTAACCACAGTGAGTGCTGCAGAGTCATGGAGAGGCTGGTTCAACCCCTCCCTCCTTCTTTCTCTGGTCCTTCTCCTCTTCTCTCTACAGTCACATGGAGGACAAGGTCAGCAGCCATTTCTGATCTTGTCATCTCTCTGTCCTCTCCTATTTTATACTCAAGCTTTAAAGAAACAAAGACCTGAACCTGGTCATCGACTGGAACCTGAACTGGACTCGGGACCTGGTGCTGGATTTTTCCTTCAAAAACATAGTGAATGCTTGTTTCAGACCAGCTGAACCAGCGTCTGTCAGACTGCATGTAACTATAGTTCTATGATTTCATAATGACCACCAGGTGGACACCAAAGCATTAATGACCGAACCACGAAGAACCAACGGCACCTCCGAGTCTCTGTTTCCATTCCCTCCACTCTCCTCCATCATCTCTCTCTCTCTCTCTCCAGGCAGCTGGAGATTCCCTATCTGAAGTGGTTACACACCACATAATGACAGAGCGTGCACACACACACACACACACACACACACACACACACAGAATCATATGGAATGATCAGTGATGGAGCAGATGTTTACTGTTACATCTATTATACCATACTGTACATGTTTCCCACAAAACAGAGAATGAACTGAGGTGAACTGAGAAAAGAGAGACAAAAAGAAAGGACTTTAAATCCTGTAATGAAGACTGAGCTTGTAAGAGTTCTGAAGCCAGAAGGAAAATGTTCAAAATAGAGGCTTACACATAGTTTCATGGAGGTGTAATAGTCTCTGCAACAACCTCCTGGTATCAGCTGATCCACAAAATGACGATAAAGTAACAAAAAGTGGCCGCTGAAAAAAACTTTTGTTCGGAGCAGTTTTTATTTTACCAACAACAGCTACAGCAGTTTAGCCCTGTCTGTCCTTACTTATTATATGGTGTCTACAAACACACACACACACACACACACACACACACACACACACACACACACACACACACACACACACACACACACACGCGCACACACACGCACACAGTACAGCAGAGATAATTATAATGTGAAGCCTTGATTGGTGAGTGTACTGTGCAGGGAAAAGTTGTGTGTGTGTGTGTGTGTGTGTGTGTGTGTGTGTGTGTGTGTGTGGGCCGTGTCATTACGTGGTGACACCATGTGAAGCTGTGGCTCTGTCTCTAGGTTTGAATTTCTTTTGCTTACTTGTTTACTTGTTGTGTCTTGGAGCCTGAACGTCCTCAGAGACTTGAGACAATGATGAGAAAGTTCTTTCTTAATTCTGGTTTATTGCAACTTTACTTCTGTAGTTTTGATCATCTTTCTCTGAGTTATAACAGCAAACCTGTCAACAAGTTGAGAGCTGAGATCTGGTTAGACAAACAAAGTTAAACTGTAAAATGTTTACCCTAAAAGTCTAGTTAGTCAGATTACAGAGCCACTTCCTGATTCAACTCTGACCTGTCTTTTCTTTTTCTATACTGTAAAACACAGAGAGCACAGTGTCATCACAACCAACACAAAACATGGCTAAAACTAAGACCCAAGCTGTAACAAACCGAAAGATTCCATCAAACATTTTAACTTGTTTCTGCTCATTTACGCTGCTTAAAACTGTTGTTTGTGGTAAAAAGTGGTGACGACTGATTGAAGTGAGAAAGACCGTCAAAGGCAGCGGGGAGAAGGAGGCAGAGAGAGGACAGAGAAAATACAGCACGTAGCAGAAAACATGTTCGGAGATGTTCAAACCACATCAGACATCACTCTGTTTACCATGGGCGGGTCTGCACTGAGAGAGCGTGTGTGTGTGTGTGTGTGTGTGTACGGACTATTTCTGTGTCTGTGCATTTGCGTATTGGATTTGTGGAGAGGGAAGACAGAGAGGATATTTGTATAAAGGCCTCAAGGTTTCATTTTGATTGTGGTGTGTGTGTGTGTGTGTGTGTGTGTGTGTGTGTGTGTGTGTGTGTGTGTGTGTGTGTGTGTGTGCATGAATGTGCGGTCGGGCACGTGTTTGGGCGTGTCCGTTCTATTTCTACCATATAAGGCCATCTGCAGTCTTTCCTGGCGAGCTTTCAGTCCCTTTGATTATGGGATGGCGAGGGCCAGGTGCAGCCATGGCAACCACAGGGTGTGTCGCTGTGATTGGTGGGATGTGGGGGTGTGGCCCAGGTGCCTGGCAGTGTGTCTGGGTTGCGATGGCAACATTCAAACCGTCTGAATTGAAGTCAGCTCCGGCCTCACGACACAGAGGCTGACAGGCTGAGTGTAGGCTGATTTATAGACATTACAGGGAAAAAAAATACTCAGAAATCAGCAGCTTCAATCCAGATTCCACTTCAAAACACCAATCTGATTGAGTGTCGAGCGCTCTATATTTAGAAACAAACGGTTTTTCAAGTCCCAAATGAACCTCCAGTATTTGAAGTCAAGTCCAAGTCCTGATGGATGTTTGTGAAGTAAACAAGTAATTATTTGTCTGT
>JBBMOC010000130.1:457536-569308 GCA_037975185.1 Centropyge bicolor
GGATAAACCATCTGTACATGAGGCTGACTTCGTGCATGGGTGAATTGTAATGTTGAAACTGACTTCCTCCTATTGTCTAAAACATCATTCAGTTCACTCAGTATTGTTTGTTTGTTGACTTTGTTCTATGTTGTTTCCACACTCATCCCTGTATGTAGTGTAAGTATTTTAAGTCACGCTAACGATACGACATGATTCAACTGAAATCATTGAGAAACTCCTCTGGGTGGAAAAAGACGAAGAGGAAAATAAAAAGCTGCTCCAGTCATTTACAATTTCCCTCCATTTTCCAAAGACACAAGGCCAGAGAGACAGAGAGAGAACTGTTCACCCTCCTACTGAAGCCAGATTTTCCAGCTTCACTCTCCTCCTCACAGCTCATAATGTGGCCCTTTCACAGACGTCTGCGAGTGTGTGTGTTCCCAGGTTGTTCCACAAAGACCTTCTTTTCCTCTGAACCTCCTCCCTGCTGCTCTGAATGTGACCATCAGGTAGACAAACAGGCAGAGCTTTAAAACATCACGTCTGGACTGCCACGTAAAGACTTCAAGTTAACTCCAGTCTATAACGGCCTTCACCTCTCTAACTCTTTCTCCCTCTTTATATTGATCTGGTTATTGATTAACTGACCAGTTGACCAGTCGGTCTGGGTGAAGCAAACTGTCTCCTCATCTCAACAAAACAAACACGTGCACAGAGCTGACCTCACAAAACCTGCAATACAACCAGTCAGCACTCAGCAGGACGTCTTATGATCTGTGTGTGTGTGTGTGTGTGTGTGTGTGTGTGTGTGTGTGTGTGCGTCTGTGTGTGTGTGTGTGTGTGCGTGTGTGTGTGTGTGTGTGTGTGTGTGTGTGTCTCTGTGTGTGTCTCTGTGTGTGTGTCTGTGTGTGTGTGTGTGTGTGTGTGTGTGTGTGTGTCTCTGTGTGTGTGTCTGTGTGTGTGTCTCTGTGTGTGTGTTTGCGTGCATGCTTTGAAAGCCCCATGATGCCGAAGACGTCAAGTGTTGCTTGGTTGCTGAGGAAAACAGTCATGTGGAACGACCAAAGAGAGAAGAGGAACCTGCTTTCAGAATCAGCTGACTGTGACAAGATACAGAGCGACTTTTTGCTCCGATGCCACTCTTATCATAATTCCTGAACATTATCACTACATAACATTATCAGCAGCCAGGATACAATTTGCATTAAAAGGAAGAAAGAAGACAAGATTGTTTTGGAAGATGAGACACAAACAAAGAAACAGATTGATGCTATCAGAGCCTTTGTCTGTTATACTGAAATAAAACGTAATGAAGTCACCTGATTCAGTCTGATGTAAACTCAATCTGGTGTAACACACAAACACATGGCCAGGAGAAAGAACTTACATCAGCAAGCGAAAAGCAGAGACTGGCTGACGCCTCACAACTTCTATTTCAGGAAACTCTGATCGATCAGGTGCTAATCTATATCAGCTAATCAATAGCTAAGTGGTTTGACAGTTAGTCTTAAAATTTGGCGCCTGGAAAAACCATACGACAAACAAACACATTAATGATTAATGATCTGTCCAGTGTTGCTCCAGCCTTTAAAAGACTTCTTTTTAATCAAGTTCAAATACTTAATGCAGGATATTTGTCCAAAACCAAGCAGGTTTCTGTTGGTTCTGATGAGTAAGAACAATATTGTCATCCTTTGTCCGGGACCTCTTCCACATCTTATAAGTGTTGTATCTGACTCATCACCACAGGCTGAAGTCATCCAGAACAAAAAAGGTCATCAGATAAAGGAGGATGACGGGGCAGAAAAGAAACATGTTTTTGCTTATACACAACAATGATTTAGTGGCTTTATAATCAACTAGAAACACCATGATCCTTATGTAAAAACTAATCTCATGAAAGGTAAAATATCATCATTGCTAGTGCTGCAATTATGATTATTTCCCCAATTAATTTAGTCTATAATTTCTCAAAAAAGCGCCACAAATGCTCATCACAGTTT
Organism: Centropyge bicolor; assembly: GCA_037975185.1. Taxonomy (NCBI): domain Eukaryota; kingdom Metazoa; phylum Chordata; class Actinopteri; family Pomacanthidae; genus Centropyge; species Centropyge bicolor. The sequence goes on from JBBMOC010000130.1 coordinate 459,522, forward strand.
CCTAGAGCATCTTCAAATCTTTTGTCCAACCAACAGTCCAGGTAAGGAAAGGTGTTAGCCGTATGTAGCGTGCTGCTTGTAGGTATTTTATTAATGATATTCAGATGTTGCATCTACTTTTCCACTGAAGCTCCAACACTCAAGAGCTGTACTCTCCTATAGGCAGCAGGATGACGAGACACCCATTAGAGGCTTTTTCTTGATTCCAGCAGTTTACCTGTTAAGAGTTTTTATAGCTTCACTGTGGCCCCTGTTGTTGTACTTCTTCATTTGGATCCCTACTAGCTACAGTTAATGTCAGCTGACACTGAAATACGCTCCTTCCTCAGGTGTGTGTGGAACCACTGAGATGCCTTTGAGCAAGACAGGAGGCTCCCAGCTGTCAGTCTGGCTCCTGGTCTTCAAACACTTCTCTACTACCAAGATCACAGAAAGATGAGAACATGGGTATTACCAAGGCAACCAAGCACCACACAGACCCACCAGACAGGTTCTGACACACACGCACACACACAGACACACAGACACACACACAGACACACACACAGACACACACACAGACACACACACACACACACACACACACACACACACACAGAGAGTCCCCTGCGGGTGTTTTGAGGGGCAGAAAGGGAGAAGAATATTAAGTGTTTTACATGCTGACACAACTTGTCAACGCACAGAGTGTAACTGTGTGTGTCTGTGTGTGTGTGTGTGTGTGTGTGTGTGTGTGTGTGTGTGTGTGTGTGTGTGTGTGTGTGTGTTAAAGTCAGCTGCTAATTTCTTCTTCTGTCTCTCTCTCCGCTGACAGGCTGAAGAAGCTGGGAGTATAATGATGGCAAAAGATTTGAGAGCGCACAAAAAAAAAACTGGAGCAGTAATCAGTCTGTGAGTCGACCTTTGAAAGCACACAGGCACAGATTTGTAAGAGCAGAATTAGATTTGTGTGTGAGGGAGGGCAGGATTGTAACATGATTTGAACAACAGGAGGAACTGTGTAAAAACATTTGAGCAGCACCGGGGATTCACATGCTCATAATCATCATAATGCTCGCACTGAATCCACCGAAGACAAAGTGAGAGCTTTTTCTACTTGACCTGGAAGTGAAGGGCCGTCCTCTGAGACCCTGTCTTATACTTTCAAAATAAAAGCTGGGAGAGTGGTGCTGACATTAAGTGATAAATCACAAGTTTGTTGGCAATATTAAGTCATTTTGAGAGTCAAATCAATTCAAAAATAGTTGCTAGCTAAATGTAGCGGTTGTGTTAGCTTCGTATTTAATCAGATAAGTTTCCATATTGTCATATTGTCCTAAATAGCCAATAGTGACTTTTCCTTTATATGAACCTTGTGTGACTTTGAAAAAGATTTTGCCCTGACATCCAAATATGGGCATATCCTGTTGCAGTTTGTCAAGCAACATCTCAAGTGTTCAGAAGGCGAAATAGCTGGGGAGGATTGAGAAGCAGACTCAGAAACAAACGCATACAATCATGATGCTCAAATTCAATTCTACGACGACTCCGTGCCTGAGCGCTCTCAAATACTAACTCATAGACTGCGTAACGTTTAGAATTAGTTTTGTGCTTTCTAAAATCTTTTGTCATCAATATACTGAGACTGCGTCGAGGAGGAGACAGCTGTCAAAACACACTACACACTGACACACAGTGGAATGTGCTTGGTCAACATGCAGTGTTAGCTTTGAGCACCGAGCTAACTGCTAACAGATGGCAACAGTCTTGTGTCTGCTGCAAGAGAGGTTAAACTAGACAACAGCCAAATGGGGCTAAACCAGGCCAGGACCAAGCAGGGCTAAATCAAAAGAAGCACACCTGTTCTCCACCACAGAAGTCCTGTTTGACATGTCTACTGAAGCTAGCTGAACTGATTCGGACCTGATTAGGACCAATGGGATGGTCCAAGATATCAAAGAGCCAAGACAAGACATAAGGACATAAGACACAGGTCAGGCGAGGTGTGATGTTTTTCTATCTGACCAAACCCAACAGGTCCTCGGGAAGTTCTTCTGTAAGGAATATTTGGTTGCATAAAGCTTCAAGGTCTTTCCAGCATGAACCTTTCATAAACCATAATCATGATCCTCTCACCTGTTACCAATCAACCTGTTTACCTGTGGAAGGATCCAAACAGGTGTTTTTGGATCAGTCCACAACTTTTGTTAATCCTGTCCCAACTGGTTTGAAACATGTTGTTCAGGTGGACAGTCCAGCTTCCTGCAAACATGGGCAGGTGACAAAATCTACATCAAGTGAACCTTCACTGCTACACGGACACAGAAAGTGTAATTTCAGCTTTAATGAGACTCATCCACAGCGGGCCGGGGGGGTCACAGGCAGTTTGACAGTAAAGGACATGCAGGAGACCGCAGCCATGAGATTATTGTGATGATAACTTCTGCAGGGTTTTGCACATTTTAGCAGCCACGACCTGCTGCCATTCACACACACAGAAAGTAGATATTATATTGGAATGAGACACTGTCCATGCAAGTTGAACAGAGAGATAAACACATGCTGTGAGTGCTGCCTGCTCTGTGTGTGGCTGTGGAAACTTTCTCCTCCTGGTGCTGAACTATACTGTGTGTCTTGTGACATGAGATGCACGATGATACCTTATGATACCGAGAGGCTGGGGCTTCATTTATGCTTCAGGTGATGTCATGTGCTGCAGAATGTGATCTGAGGTGGCCTGAAGCTGCTCATTTGCCATTAAACTCTATATTTAAAACCGGCACTGTTATTTTTCTGCCATCTGCTGTGTCTGTACAGTTACAGGTTGTGTTTTATGTTTGTGGAAGTGTGGACGTGCAAAGCCATTACGTTTTGTTTCTTGACGTGTGCTGCCTCATTTTTGATAAACAAACAGGAACACTGAGACATGACAGAGCAGGTCTATGGAGGCTTCCATGGAGGGGAGCGGCCTGATGATTCACCTCCCACACACACCCACATGTTACTGGATTTCCTTTAAATACCAACTGACTTCTGTGTTACATAATCAAACCAGCAGCTGATTGTCTTAACAAAGCCCCAACACACAGGCACTGCAGCTCTGGATACACTGGGAGTCCCTGTCCATGTCCTCCATGTATTTATACAGTCTGTCATCGGCATCAGCAGAGCTCAATACTGATGCTTCACTCACAGCAGAGAAGATGAGGATGATGCAGTGGCCTCCAATAAAAATGCTCAATAGTGCACTTCGAACTTTGCTTCAGTTTGGGGAGGGTCCTCTCCTGTTTCAACATGCACAAAGCCAGATCCATAAAGAGATGTTTTCCCAGTTTGGTGTGGAAGAATTGATTGGCCTGCACAGACCCTGATCTCAGCCCCATCCAACACCTCTGGGATCAACTGAACTGCCGACGGTGAGCCAGACCGGATCGCCCCAAATCATTGTTGGACCACATTTATGCTCTTGTGGCTAAATGGGAGCAAATCCCTGCAGCCAGGTTCCAAAATCTTGTGAAAGGCCTGAAACCAGAAGAGTGGAGGCTGTTGTGCTACATCATCGATTTAAGGGGATCTGCTCCAATTTAACACACCAATGTCTGTATACGGGTCTGTAGCTCCAGAGGGGGCTTTGCTTCAGTCAGCAACGGGTGGAGCTGACGTCTACAAGGTTGAAAATAAAAAAAATCTGGGGGTGTGACGTTAGAAAGACGTGATCTTACCAGACCTCTGGGGCCCACTCCTCAACTCTGCTTGAGACTAGCAGCTCGAGGCCACATTAGTCACTACTAGCATACACCCAAATCTCAGGCTAAATTATCAGTGGCTAAGTTACACTGTGAGTGACACAGAAGCCAGGCTGACAAAGAATAAAAATGCAGAGAATAAAAAAGCTTTTATCTTTGGTTCTGCTGTATCAATTTTTCTCCTTTTTTAAAACTGTGCATTGTGCGTGCAGCAATGTTCTATGAGTGAAATGCTAAATCACAAAAGGGCATGTTTGTTGTGGCCACTATATTTACATTTGATAATCCGATATGGTGAAATGCAGTTTAATCCTGAATACAAAAGCAAACAAGCGTATTAACCACAAGGGTGGAATTGAAGAACTAAGACCTCCCTCACTATGAAGTGTGTAAGTGTGAATGTGTGTAACCTAATCCAGGGTAAAACGAGGCAGCTGCATACAAGGTCTCACTGTGTCACTTCAGACAGCAAGAGAGAGACAGAAGATAAAAGGGAAAAAAACTAAAAAGTAAGTCAAAGAAACTTTGCATGAAAGCACGAAAAGACATGGAAAGAAAAAAAAAGAGAGATGTACTAAAAATTGGCTGGGTAATTTTCCTGGACCATTTTATCCTCCAGTAGCAGAATTCTTAATGGTTTCTACATTATATTATATCAGACACACACACACACACACACAGCCTGGTCCACAGAGACTTCATGAAGCTAATTAGCTCCCTCATGAGCTCTGTATTTATAATAAGAAGAGAGACACAGTGAAAGATCAAACTGTAATATGGAAGGAAGGAACAGACAGATCAAGAGGGAACACATTTCCCTTGGCTCTCTTACATGGCATCACACACACACACACACACACACACACACACACACACACACACACACACACACACACACACAAAAACACATCCACACACACACAAACAAAGCTGAGGCTGATCCCAGAATAATTTTCCTCTTGGTGTGTCCGGACCACAGCCGTGAACATAATCCAACTGTGTGTGTCTGTATTACACTTGTGTATCTGTTTGTGTGTGTGTGTGTGTGTGTGTGTGTGTTTTGAAGGTGTTTTTACCTCTGGTCCCGGTCGCCATGTCTGCCACCTTCTGAAAAGCATCCAGGAAGGCTCCGGTCACCACGATGGTCGTCCTGAGTCAAAGACAAACACCACACATATAATAACTGAATCCATAAAACACACAACATTCAATACCATTAAATATCTCTTTGTCTCCGGCTTCACATGATGGGCCGAGCTGTGACCACACTCACACTCACTGGCAGAACAACAAGCTGCCGATACAAACACATCAGACGTGACCAAGAGAAGAAAAAGCTTAAATGAGTTCACACTTGAGACGTGTTTATCACTGGTTCTCAGTCCAGGAGCTGCAGACTGATACCACCGAACATTTGCTACCAAACAATGATTGATTCATTTGTACTGTTTGCTAAAAAGCTTTCTAACTTCAATGTTCGTAGTAAAATGTTGTGGAGATCACGCAGACATCTGCCACCATACCATGAGTGACATGAGGAAGCATGTCGTGGATGTGTAACGGCTCATGGTGCAAAAAGATTGGTAACGCTTGTTGCCTTATCTTATGTTTTGGTTCAAGCAGCTGTTGAACACAGAACATAAATTTTAGCAGCAACAGCAGCAATATTTTAGGAAGGTTTTGCTTCAGGACAAAAACAAACTTTTTGCAAGTCAAACTCAAAGAACCAATAATCTCTTGCCACCCACACATGTTGTTCCCAGCAGTGGTACCGCCTAGCTGGTCATGTCTTACTGAATGTGTTCACTGGTGGGAAGCCGGTGTGGGATTGGGTGAGGGGATCTGAATGTTCTCAGGTGCCTTTCAGATCAGGTTACTATTTTTGGAAAGTTAATTTATGCATGTTGGCTTCGAGTAGGATTACCACAGGTCAAGTTTGGGCGAGTTTCCATGAAGACTTAAAGTGACAAAAACTGCAATGCATAGGCAACAGGAAGCTCCAAATAAGAAGATAACAAGGAAGGAGTGTCAGTGTCAGTCTAGTTGTAATGATACCGCCATCTCTATTCTTAACTGGTAGAAACACTAGAGAAGAGGAACATGATGATAAATAACACACTGAATCAGATCTGCTGACTCCTGCAGGATGGACAGCAGGTGACCAGGTGATCCCATTTTGTTTGCTTATAACTGGCAGCAAAACACAGTCTGCTGCAGAAGACACATCAGACACAAACTCTACTTGGTTTGAAAAAAACAAAACAAAATAAAGGAACTGTATTTTGGAAGCAGAGCTGATGGAGCCACATGAGAGGCCAGTCGTCCTCAAAGGCCAGTGTTAGGAGTGCAACTGGAGACCTTTTGACACACACACATCATCATCACCATCAATGGACCTATTGTCTGTGTGTGTGTTTCGTTACCAGTCAGGTCTATGTTTCTATACCTGTGCACGCACACACACACACACACACACGCACACAGTCATTACCCCTGAAAACCTCACGAAGAAGATCAGATGACACTGCTGTCAATAGTTTGTGTGTGTGTATGTGTGTGTGTGTGTGTGTGTGTGTGTGACCTCAGTGGAAATTCTCTTTCATTTGAAACACACACACACACGTTTGTATGATGATCCCCAGGGGGACACTAGCCCCTAACCATAACCTTAACCATCACCACTGAATGTCAAACCTTAAACCTGAACTAGACCTGATTCTAACCCCGACCCTAAAATCAAGTCTTGACCCTTAGAAAAAAACACATGAGGACCTCAGTGCGCAGGAAGCCACCATAGGTTCATATACAGTCAGTTTGAAGGCCCCTCCAGGATTTTAAAACAAGACTTCTAAGAGTCAAATTTGGTGTGTATGTGTAGTGAAGAACAATTTCCAGGTTTGACTAAGTAATAATTAAAAAACGTTCTTTGATATGAGCCAATGCACCAAATAAAACATCTGGGTTAAAAACTAACATGGAGCCCTGGTGCCAGCAATGAGAAATGAAAACACACTGCTGTGGCTTTCTGCATGTTTGATCTGCTGTCCCATGATCCCCGGCTGCTGAGCGCTCTGGTGGCACGGCGGGAAAACTCACAGTCCCACATTCCACAACAAGACACTAGAAACCCCAGTGGAGTCTGACAGAAGCTCTGGTTTGTCTGTGTTGAGGTGCTGAGCCACAGATCTCATCATTCCAACCCAAACAATGTTTTCTAGCTAAACAGGAACATTATTTTCCCAGCAAGGGAAATTAGATGTTAAAAGATAGCAATACAGTAATTCAGCTTTGGAGAAGCAGTGATGCTGTTATTATATATGTAGACAGATGTTCAACTATGTCATTTTCGCCACATCGCCTGTGTCAGATGTGTTTCTGTCTGAAGCCTCGAGAGTCGTCTACAAGTTATCTCATATGAATCACGTGAAGTCTTTTCCTCTTCCAGGCCACAGCAGCTCTCTGACAATAAGACTCTGAAGACTTCATCATTATGCTGTTCACTGAATTAAAGTCCTTATAAACACAAAACACTTATTTCCTTGAAAAAAATTATCTCTGAGCCATCTCTGTTTTCTTGTTTTATGTTTCAATGGCCATTTGATTTTTATGATGGTTCAATAAATAAACACAAATTTGGAGTCTGGCCTGCAGCTTTATGTGTGCAAATCATCCACAGCAGATCTTTAGAGTAGCATTAAACACTGGAGCAGCTTGACTGTCCTATTTGTGCCTGCATCTATGTGTGTGTGTGTGTGTGTGTGTGTGAGTGCGTGTGTGTGTGTGAGTGTGTGTGGTGTGTGTGGTGTGTGTGTGTGTGTGTGTGTATGTGTGTGTGTGAGTGTGTGTGTGTGTATGTGTGTGTGTGTGTGGTGTGTGTGTATGTGTGTGTGTGTGAGTGTGTGTGTGTGTGTGTAGCTGGCTGACTGGCAGGGCTAATGGACTGTGACTGTCTGCAGCAGGCAGAGTGATGCTTATCAAAGTAAACTGGCCTACTGGGAAACACAGCCATTATGCTGTTATTACACCGAGCCAGCCACTGGGTCACTGTGCGTGTGGCAGAGCCAGAGTCCGAACACAGGCGGCATTCATGTGAAGGACTGCATGTAACAATGACCAGAATATGTTTAGCGGGGACATTTTGCTGGGTTGAATAATAAGTCAACCGCTGGTCAGGGGCCAGCAGAAAGCCACAAGACACAAGAGCTGTGGGCTGTTGTGATAAAGCCGTATAGAACATGAGGTTTGGTAGCAAAGACAAACTTCTCACCATTCTGCACTAATGTTATTTTAACACAAGAACTATAAAAGTTTTGCTTAAAATACATGATAAAATGAACAAACTGAGATTTGAATCAGGCTAAATCTGACTGACTGAAAAAAAAGGCAGTGATCAACAGTTTGACTCTGCAGTGTGTTTAGATTTTATCACTGAACTATGACCAGCATACACACTTTTTATTTGTTTGATTCTAACATGAGTCTTAAAAGGGAGAGACTTGACATGTGGGTTTTTATAGTTTAGTGTGGGCTGGATGCTCGACAGGTGATAACGCATCACTTATAATGTTGAGCCAGTGTGGACAGTAGTTTTATGACAGCCAATGGTTAGTCAGAGAAAACATCATTACATATTTAAATGGGTGTGTGTGTGTGTGTGTGTGTTTTACCTGAGCTGTGATTGTAGCTTGGCTCCTTTGGTTACAAAATCCTCCCATGTAGGATAACTGGCCTGCAGCAAACACAGAGATCACATCGACATTAAACCTCTGTCAGGTTCACACAGGTCAGACCACAGAAGGATTCACCCAAATTAACCGAGACATTGAACACAAAGCTTTAACAATATGTATTTCTTACCAATAATCCTAAAGAGCTTATGGCCTTAATAAGTGACACAGAGCTATTATTAAAGTATTAGGATGAGACCTGTCGGGTGTTTCTCCTCACAGGACGGGAATGTGGATATAACTCAATACATAACAACACAAAATATAGAAATATGTCATTATAGTCTTATCTTAATCCAGGCAGTAGACACAACATAAACACTGCATGAAAAAAAAACATTTTGATATGATAATGAGACTAAAAAAAGATCTCATCTCATCGTATGAATGGTTTGTTAGTGGAGGGACAGAGAGAATGAGAATTGCAAAGAGTATCTCATTGGTGCTTTTATTATCATTTATTATTATTATTATCATAGCTGCAATACAGCTGCAGTATGGTTGTTGAAGTCAGTGAGGATTAATGGACTGAACGGATGGACCTAAATGAAAATAAGATTGTCAGAAAGAGTGAGGATGAGAAAGGAACAAGAGCAAGAAGAAGAGAGAAAGCATCAGGACATAAAGAAAAAGAAACAAATGAAGAATGTTGGGAAAAAACATTCAGTTTAATAAGTGCTGTTAATTCAGGTGGCGCTGAGAAATCAGTTCAGGAAAGATTATCCCCTGGGGTCAAAGTTCAGTTACTGGTCAACACAAAAACTGCTCTCCACTGTTTTTCTGTCATCTATTATTTGCAGATCTTTCGGAGACATTTGCGTTCTTCATTCTTTCTCTGTATAAGAATCCTTTAACGGTTTTCCCTCGGAGTTACTCTAAGCAGCTCTGAACAGCATAAAACCAATCAACAGCTGACCGGCTTGTGTTATTTTTGGCTTCTCTGGGTTTCACATGGGGACGGAGGCCGGGGGCTCTCAGGCCGACCATAAACATATAGAAACAAACAGAAGGGAGCAGAGCCAAATACAAGCAAACCAAAGCCCCAGCCACGCAGCTGTGATTGATTCTCCATGAAACTGCAGCTTCTCCTCTGAGCTCGTCTCAACGTTCAGTTTATCACCACTGAGCCGCAAACATGTTAAAACCACCCACAGTAGCATCAATTTCACTTGTTGTCATGTGAGTTTTTCAAGCACATTTTCAAATTCAAATTCAAAAAGCCAAGACCAAAAAACAAGAGAAGAAAAAGAAACCAAAAATATTTGCACTTTATTGATCGGTTACAAAAATGAGTTTGCTGATCACCAATAAAGCACAACATCACAGACAGTTGTCCAAAAGCTCTACATAAGGGGAAAAGCTTTATTTCCTCTGGTTTTGAATATTTCCTTTATGGCTTAAAAATTGTTTCTATGTCTGCATTTTGTAACAGTAGCTGATTGATTATGTAATCCAAGGCTGGCTCGTGCTGCCGGCTCTGACCTTGAGTAACATCTGTGACCAACAGCTGCTGGTGAGACGTTCTGCTTATTCAATTAAAAAAAAGCAGGAAAGCCCTGTTGGAAGACAGGACTGAATCCTGCTTTCTCCTTTTTTTTATTTTCCCGAACCCGGTCACCCTGTCTGTCCTCTGCATCTGCTGGTCCACCACAGAGGGGATAATACCGATTTAACCCCTAACTCCACGCCATTAGCCTCTTAGCTCCACACCGCTAAAGCTGTTAGCCGGCCCCCGGTTCACAGCCAGGCGCGCATGCACACGGCATGGGGCTGACAGGTTTACTAGCTGCAGGGATTTAACACTGCATGATGAAATACTGCAGGTGACCGACTGAATGCCTCTGGTGAACAACTAATAGTGAAACCTGGAACAAATGGAAGAGGAAGAAAATGAATAGAAATGCAGTGCACTCCAAAACCTTTATTGATCCCTGTGGGGACAAAATAGGTTGTGGCTGGAAGAAAATTTATGCTGGGATTTAGAGAAAAAAAGAACATAAGCCCACGAGTAAAATTTAGGATGAAGCACATTAAGAGTAAGCTGAATTTATAAGTTTTACAGTGTTTGTGAGGAAAGCGATGTTTTTGGAGCTGAGATCATTGGTGGTTATAGAATGTCTGGTATTGACCGAACGATGGTACATGTCCAGCAGTAAATCATTTCTAGATATGATAATATAGAGTGCTCTGAGTTGAAGTAATCTTTCCAAAACCTCCTCTCATGCAAGAGGCTTTTTCACTGTATTAATCTTTCAGGAAATCCCATGCATGGAAAATTGTCTCATGTATAAATCTGCATGGGCTCAAATCTCTTGTACCTCTTCTGTTCTCCCACTGACATCATTACATTTCTGTACATTTTTTTCTTTATATCTTTACTACACCACTGTTCACAGGAATGGCATCGCAGCACTGTCGCCCTGAGTCCTGACTTCCTTCTTCTAATGCTGGTTATCTACTAAATGAAGTGTACTCTACTTGAGCAGTCTCTGAAGGTCACTCTGGACAAGAAGATCAAGCTACAAGCCAGGAGCGAACACTGCTTGGATTTCAGTCTGCAGCTCTTGGAAGGCCGCTCTCGTTCCCTCTCCACTTCTCGCCTAAACCTTAAATTCTGTCAGGATTTGTTGTGACTGCCAGGAATGTCACAGTCAGTCGCAGACAAAATATTCCAGCGGCGGTTTTTGCAGCAACTGGGCTGAAAACAGCGCAGACAGGCAGATTATCAGGGTCAACTGAAGCTTGATACTGAGGGCTTTAGAGCAGCGGTTGCTAAATTAGGGTGCTGGGACCCACACGGGTCACTGATGTCCAGAGGGCTCCCTGAGACAGCTGGCAACGAAGCAGCCGCCTACTCTCAGAAGCAGAAGAATGTAAGAGAGGTAGAGACTGAACAACATAATGAATACTGGAATCACTGGATTTTAGCCCCAATCCAAATGACACCAAATCAAAATTAGAGCCTGATGATAAATCAGCAGGTAGCCACACATGTTTGGTTGGTCAATAAGAAACAAGAAATTGTAGAACAGAAATGCCACGATATCTTTTTAGGAAACTTACAAACATGCCCAAATCACGTCAACATCAAAATGTCCCGCTTAGTATTTATCTTGGTCAAAGCCTCCAACAACCAAATTTAAAGGATCCTTATGAAAAATATTGTATGTATAGTATGTATACATGTAAAAATCGACTAGATGCCAATTTTTCTTATCAGATTCTTTAAATGTTAAACTTTGAAAACATCAATTTAATAAACTTGCAGAAGATTAATTAACGACAAGTTCAATACATTGTAGAATTAGAATTACTTTTTCTGTGTGGAAATCCAGTGTTTTCACATCACAGATGACAAAGAAAGCCGTTAAAACACAAGTAAAACACAAGACTCATTTGGCTGATATAGGCGTTTAGCCATGAATTGATTTACTGTTTCATTTGCTTATTCATTTAAATGTTGTTTTTAATGGTTAAAGAAGAAAATTAGAAATACATGTGGGTTTCCTGTGTCATTATTCTGACTAATCCACGTGGTAGCCCAACATTATATGTAGCTAAGATTGGTTTGTGTTGGACTTTGTAACTTAAACTAGAAACTTTTTTTAGACATTTGATGAACTCAGCCAGCTTTGGTAGCTGCTCAAACTCTGTTAAGATGAGTGGAAACTGTCTTCATGCTCCACTGGCACTGACACAGTAAACTCTATTCACAGAGCCTGAGCTCTCCATGTATAGAAGACATACAGAGCTGTTATCCTATCTGCTCAGTCAACCAGACAGCATGACCAGGTATACGGTTACTTATGGTCTGTGTGTGTGCAGTCACCTGCCCTCAGCGTCTAATCCTACCATGATAATCCTGACTTGCTCCACTGACCGACAGACAGGAGAGAGACAGACAGAGAGCTGAGGAGAGATCGCTGTGACATCTCAGGAAAGTGAGAAAACTGACTGACGGACTCTAGAAAGGCCCCATTTAGTCACCCAGTCAGTCAACCAGTCAGTCAACCAGTGAGCTGGTGATTCATTCATTTACAAACCTTTTACAATCAACCAATCTAAGATATCAGTGAAAAAATGTCCATCACAATTCCTAATAAGGAAGGTAATAAGGTAAAGTAGCTAACAGTGTTTACAGCTAACAGCTAGCTAACAGTGTTATTATAAACCATCACAGGTGTGTTTTCAAGGCCCGTTTCCATAATATCACACACACTATGGAGGTTAACATGCTCAACCTGAAGCTTGTACACGTTCTGAGATTCTGATGTGATAATGCTGACAATGCTATGTACATTGAAAAAAATAAATGTCAAAAGAAATCCACCGGTCACCGTCCTCACGTGCATCTATCGTGCATAGACGAGATCCCATGGTTGATTATGATTACACACTACTTTGGTTGTAGCCAGACCAACGCTCGACGTTTCTCTGCATGTGCTTCCGTTTTAAAAACACATGTGTTCAGGACCTCTGCTGTGTGAATGGGTGTGTACACCACAGCTTTCTGTCTCACCTCTGCATGTGCGGTCATGCATCCAGCTGACTGCCAAGTAACTGCTGCTTGCACATGAGTGTTTGTTTGTTAACCTCCAGATAATCGGATAACAGTTCAGAGACGTGTGGGTATTAACGAGAACCAAAGTAGTTTTCACTTGCAACAGGTTTAAAGGACAAATTCCTGTGAACTGGTTTTATTCACCTGCAGGAAACACGCAGAGACGACAGCAGTTATACTTTGGGTTGAACCAGTCAGCTCCAGTGATTTATTTCAAACCTGCCTCCAGACATGATGCTGGATTAACCAATCAGCTGGCTTCACAGGCAAGGCTGCTGTTGAGATTTGGGAGGTGTGTGTGTGTGTGTGTGTGTGTGTGTGTACGTGTCTCTGCAACCTTCAGTTAACACCCTCACAATTCTGCAGAAACATTACATGAAGCATAACTAATACATCAGTCACCTGCCACTTTCAGCGTGTGGCAGCCAAACAGATGATAAGAACACACTGGGACTACAAGCGCTGCTCTGTTACAATATTCACTTCCTCCTTAGAAACAAAACAAACCTCCTTTGCTGTGTCCTTGTGCAAACCATCGCTTTGAAAATACAACAAATGTTGGTGGTTAATCCTGCATCTCTTTTTAATACAGTTTACAGACTAAAACTCTGTTTGAGTGGGAGCCCGACCCTGCCGACCCTGCTGACCCTGCAGGGTCTGTCAGGAGCAAATTCAATTACTTCCATCAATAATTTTGTTCTTACACTTCTGACTAACTGGTTTCAGAAGGTTTGTGATATATGGGAACATTGATGAGAACCTTATCATAAATCACTGAATGTCACAGAGCGGAGAAGGCATTTGTAAAAAGAATGTGATGGTGGAAATTCTTCTGAAACCAGTTTGAGAGTAACAACACGTTACAACTATCACTTTTGGTTTAACTTTCTTTTATTATGAGGAAACAATGCAAAGGCTTTGTGTTTGTATTTCATTCCGTGCCTGTCTGATTCTGCTGGTTGGACTTCAGTTTTATTCAGGTTTCATTATTCCGTTAGTCCATCTCTCAATAAAATGACCTACTCTGTCCCACCAGCCAATCAACTCAGCAACCATAAACTTTCACTAACCATGGGCCATCAGTTACCTCAGACCCTGCTGGACATTTTGTCCACTGCCTGAGCAGCTACATTTCAGACAGTCGCCATATCACAGGACCTGTACTGAAGCAGCAGAGAGAGAGAGAGGGAGGGCGAGAGAGGTTGGGACTGTTCAAACAGCAGGTTGATGGTTTGTTTAACGCTGTGTTTAAGCAACACTGGTTGACTCAGTGGGAGAAAGACAAAAGCGGAGACAGAGGGGGAAAGTGGACGGGTCGGGTGTGTCAACATCAGGTTAATGGTTTGTTCAGTGAAGTCTATGTGTTGAACCCAGTTCACTGCCTGGTCCTTTATCTGTGGAACAATGAGCTTTTTATGAAGTGAGACAGACAGACAGAGGAGAGCATGGACTTTTCATTCCTCTTATCATTATTGCATAACTTCTTTCCTTCATACTGAGAGCAGGCAGATCACTTCCATCACTCCAGCTCATTGGGCTGTGAGAGTTGCTTTGCTCTCTTCTCTTTAAAATACTGAAGTTGTTCACCAAGTTTGGTGCCTTCGAGAGGCAGAGAGTCACCTCTCAGCTCCCCTGGCTGCCAGGCTCAGTCTATTGATTTCCAGACAAAAATCTTGTGGTGAATACTGAAGCCATGCAGCCAGCAGTGAGGCCGAGGACTAAAGAAATGAAAGGTTTAGTAACTCAATCATTCATTCATCCTCGGCTCCACAGCAGCGGCCGTCTTCTGGCAGACAGGTCAACTGGATGTCACAGTGACTCAGGCACGTCTGTCTGTCTGTCTGTCTGTCTGTCTCTTCATCAGCAGATAGACAGATTAACAGCAGAACAACAGACATAAAGCACCACCAAAGATAGTCAAACTTAGTGGAGCTGTATCATAAGAAGACGTGTTACGTAAGAAACTATGGCCATTCGAGGACACAGACACAGTAAATCTAACTTAAGTATTCACCAGTGCTTTGAATAATTGCACTTTTACTCTTTAGTCTTGTGTAATAAATGAATGTGGCCGAAGCGCTGCTACAAGTCCCAGAGACGCAGGAGAGAGAAGGTCTCCAACCCACAAGTCCTGAGAGGTCTGTGTCTGCAAGCTGAACAACAGTTACTGAACGGTCTCAGCTCCAGGTGTGATATCACTCTCCACATCTGGAACACTCACAGATGAGTCCAAATCTTTGGTGTGCTCATCAGTTTGGGATCGTGTGCCTGCAGCACCAATGGATGAGTCCCACAGTCCCACACTTTTAATCAGGAGTACAGTCATTTCTTCTACTCTCACACCTCCATCTTCCCTATCATCTGTCTTTATGCCAAACGACTGCCAGGGGCTCCTGCTGGTGCAGAGAAGAGGAAGTAAATGGCAGCTGATCGTCATGCGACAATTGTGTATTTTTGTATCTCTTGCTTGATTACACATCCTTGTCTCCAACTATCACCCATGAGGATTAGAGAGCACAAAAGCAAAATCTTCAAATCTGTCAAATCCAAGTCAGGTGACAAAATTCTAAAATTCTAAAATCACTTCCAACACCTTATAAAACTACCCGCATAAATTCCTTTGTTTCCTTTTGAAATGTTTTAAAATTCCTTTTAAAATGTTAAAAGGTGTCAAAAAAACATCTTCACAACACTTCACAGTAGAAAAGTCATACATTAAATTCCAAACTGCACACAAGAAAAATCCCCAAACTTCCATTTATAAAATGTCTTTAAAAGCTCAAATTTTCCTTTTAAAATTCTCATAAAACCTCCATCTGAAAAATGCTCAGTCCTCCACTGCTGCTGTGTGCAGGTAGCTCCATCAGTCAGTGGTGATATCTGAGTGTTTGTTCTACAAATCCACGCCCTCTATTGAACTGCAGCCATCCATTCTGCCCCATCACCTCCATCTCTCTCTACCTGTTGACTCATGTTCATCCATCCCTTCGCCTTTCTCCCAAACTTTCCACCGAGTCTCTGGCTGCGTCCCAGTCAATGAGCTGGATCCTCCAAAGTCTGTGTTTCTAGACTGAACACGTCAGAATGGATTGGTCTGATCAAATCAAATTAAAATGCAGCCTTCTTTAACTGAATTAAGTTTTCTTTGCAGCTGTCAGCATCCCATAATCCCTGGAGTCCTGATATCAGCAGCCTCTTTTCACAAGCTTTGGTAACTCAATGAAATGTCTCATTCAGTTAAACATGTTCCAGAGATTCACTAACCAAGATATTCAAGGCTTTTCCAGCTTGCAGGTGTGTGTATGATGCATCACCCTGTTATTCCCTTATCCATCATTACATGACATCACATGTATTCAGCTGATGCTTTTCACCAAAGAAACAATACACTTATTGTTACATTCAACCATGTGGTTACAGTCACTCCAACAAGAATCACACAGGTACATCAACAACTAAGTTTTTCATTTAGAAGCACTAAAAGATATTGATATATGGAGTCATGTCCTCTTTATAGCTGTAGTGTCTGCTCTCTAGCAAACATTCATGTCACTCGCTCCTCAGCTCATCACTCAGCTGGCCTCAGTCTGTCTACCTGGTGACCTTTAACCTCTGACAGGCTAAATGCTGCTAAACATGAAAATATTAAATATGCAACACTGCATCACTTTTATGTTATGGATGTTTAGTGACTTGCATTATACATGTCATGGTCAGTTTAAACGATTTCTATATATATTCTAATCTGGGTTCTTCATTCAGTACTTGACATCTGCTGATACCAAGTGTGATTCAGTATTTTTATGTTTACCTTTTTTTCTCCTTTTGACCTTGCTTCATGCTCCATCTCCCCTTTCTCATTCTTTCCCTTCTGCCTGCTCCCTTCATCATGCTCTTCCTTTGGTCCTGCAGTTCCTCCCATTTCTCTCCCTCCCTTTCATCCATCCCTCTGTCCTCATCTCCCTGGCAGCTAACACCCAGAAATAACATACCTTTACATGTGTGTGTTTCCATAAAAAGTGTTTGTTGTTCAGTTGTGCACCAGAGAGTGTGTATTCAATGTGTGTGTGTGTGTGTGTGTGTGTGTGTGTGTGTGTGTGTGTGTGTGTGTGTGTGTGTGTGTCCGTCCACACCCACATTCACCTGAGGCTGCCTATTTTCCTGTCAGCAGTGAGACTTCTCTGAAACCAACCACTCCCGCTCCCACACACACACACACTCACACTCACACTCACACACACACACACACATTATCAGAAACTATAAAGTATCATATCAGTGATGTGACTAAGCCTCGATGACATCGTTTCCCATTATGGCCTCTAGTTGCAGGGTGTGTTTTTGTATATGTGTGTNTTTAATACTGAGCAGCAGTCAGGAGAAACTGTGTGGATGAGTAAGTCAGTGTGTTTACACCTGGGTCCTATGTTCACATATTTTGGTGTGTAATGGTGTTTAGGAACTGGTCCTTTAGATCGCCTCAACCAGCAGCTGTGAAACAGGCTGCAATGACTGCAACATAATCCTTGTGGGAAACTGTGCCCGTCACAGTACGTCCACTAAAAGCGCTTGTTTGTACCACTGACATGCGCAGATTGATATTTGAAGTGTCTGGAAACATTATGGAAAGAATTCCTACAGAGATATAACTTTCTGTTAAAGAGTGAGATCCTTTATGTTTAAAAGCTGTTATATCACTTTCATAAGCATTTCACTTTCATTATTACAACATGTCCAATAATGGATATTTGAGGGAGACATCAATATTGATATTTCAATTAGCCGATAAAAGCTGACAAGAAAACATAAACTTGAAAGTGCTTGGTTTGTTTGACCAACTATCCAAATCCAAAAATATTCACTTTACTATAACATAAGCTTGAAAAAAGCGACAAGTCTTAACATGAGAGAAACAAATGTTGGTTTCAAAACTGACGATTAATCGATAATCAACTCATTGATTAACAACCCAATTGTTGTAGCTCTAACACAAACCCATATTTTTTACATGGATCCCTTCAATCAAGTTATTGAAGAATTGTGGCCAAGATATTTACTGTTAAGTTACATTAGCAGAAAAACACACCTGTCAAAAACTTAACACAAACCAACAAACATGAGTGAAAGTTACAATGTGTCAAAGAGACTGACAAAATTCAACCTGGTGAACTCTAACAAAGACTAAATGAGTAGTCTGGGTGGATACTTCTCATTTAGCTTTTCACTAATGACTTAATCATCTTTAGGTTTCAATTCATCTCATGTTCACCCGTTTTCCTATGTGTCACTCAACTGTGCTGCCATTCCTTGTTACTCATTGACCAGTGTACAAATAGTAATGCAGAGATGCCAATTTATTAGTAAAAAGCTGAAACTGGTCCTGTTCACGAATCAGTACAAACATCAGAGCAACATCCTACTAACACCAGAGCTCTTCCTGGATGTTTTGGACAAAAAGATGCGGTCGGGGCCAAATGGAAAATAGAGGCTGTTAACGATGAACATCTGAGGGTAGTGAAACACAGTCAGTCAGACAGACAGACAGACAGACAGGCAGCAAAGGGCAGCCTGCTTAACAAACATCAAAGAGCACACAGCTGGTAAAATCCACCCCCATCCAGCTCTGCTCCCCTCTCAGATGGCCCACTTCCAGTTTTAACCTCAGCTCATTCATTACCCAATCAACATCACCAGCACTCACATCCACTCCTTCTAAATCCAGCCCATAATAACCCACGTTTCAAGCTTTCTAAGGATCTCAAGCTTACTCATTCATTTCTGGGATTGTAAATTTCACCTAGTTTGTACATTATGATGGAATTATTTTAAGCCTTCAGGCACTTTATGACCCAAAAGTAGGAGGTTGAGACAGAATGAAAAAAAGGAAGAAATGTAAACATGGGCTTTATATTTGAGTGTAAATGATGGAGGAAAATCCAGCTGAGGCCTCCATTCAAATCTACTTCCATGTTAATGTAAAATGCTTTGACATTACTCAACATGCAACTGATGAAAAATCAGTTATGTTATGAAAAGAAAAGGTAACGAAGAGGTGGAGTAAAAGAAAAAATGAGAAGCTAAAAATAAAAAATATAAAATGTGTTGAAATGGTTTATAGGGAATATAAGAGTTAGTATAATGTGATTTTTTTTACCTTCATGTCGTTCATGATGAGCTGGAAAAGGCCTCCCAAAGCGCTGCATTCCTTCTCTATACCCGCATCCATTTTTCCACACAGTCGGAAAAAAATCCTCAACTTCCCAACAAACTTTTTACCTCCAGAAAAAAAAGTCCTGAAATTACTCCAACAGAGGAATCAATGGAGGGTATTTAATAAGGGGGAAGAGTTTCAACACCTTGAGGGCAAAGTCCACCTTTACCAGAAAACAGCCAAAAAACACAAGTGAAAAAACACACACACACACACAGGAGGAAAATCCAGGTCGGCAGAAACCGAGAGAGTCGCACTAATGTCGGGTTCAGTGAGCCGAGGCTACCCGCCGGATAAACCAGAAAAACGGCCCAAAAAACACCGCATCATGGCTGAATCACGGAGCTGGAGGTCTGGAAAATGTCTCTGAGGGTTTTTAAGCTGAGCCCGGCTCGTTTGAAGTCAGGCGTTTAAAAGGAAAACACAGCTAACCGCGGCTAGCTAACTTAGCTAGCTTAACTCCGCTAGCAACCTGTGACACAAACAGTCCGGATCAATCACTTCAATCCCAAATCAATCAATATTCTTATCTGCGCTCCTGCTCCGGGTTTTAAATCCAAGAGGCCGCTGTTTTTCTCCAAGCGTGTCCGACTGCTTTCACGTTGTTTTCTGTGAGTTGGGACGAGAGAAGCTGCCCGTTTTTCCCGCAGTTCCTCCAACAGGAGTCTGAAGCTTGAAGTGAATGAGAGGCTCCGCGAGCAGAGTCAAGTTAGACACGAGGACACTCACCACATCCGACTAGGAGCTTCAAAATAAAAGCTTTTAATACAGCAAGCAACGTGTGTAACTTTTACTCAAGTACTTTGCTTAAGTATAATACTGACGTACTTCATACAAAAATTACTAATTCTACTCCATTTGAACTAATACAGTTAAAATGAAATTATTGTGCTCTTTGCAACATTTATTTGATGCCTTTGGTCACAAGTTACTTAACAGTTTCAGACAGACAGACAGACAGACAGAGTACTTTATTAATCCCTTTGGGAGGTTCCCTCCGGGAAATTGACAATTGTTTCAGATTCAAATTCAAAATATTATCAAGAAATAAATTATACCTTTACACGCACCAGAGCATTTCTACACTGTGTTAGTTTTACTGAAGTAAAAGATCAGAGTACTTCTTCCAGTACTGCAACTGAAAGTGCCGAACAGACCTAATAATCATACAAACATGAAGGTGTATTAAAGAACATGAGGTTTATAAAAGAGAAAATATATAGTGAGTCATAAAATATAAAAACAACATCTATAAATATGTAATTAAAAATACAGAGATTAAAGACAATAAAAGCAGGTAGAAGGCAATAAAAACTATGTTGACCTCTTGCTGGCAGAGCTTTGATTCATTACAGCGTCACTGTAAGGAAATGTTGTTAAATTGTTATAGGGAAAGGAAACATATATAATATAACACAGCCGGCTATAAATAAGAGCAGAACCACATGAGTCTATAAACCTACATTCACAAAAACCAGGTGGTGTTTTCTGAAGGGTGGTTCATACACATAAAGTTTGTATAACTGTAGCAGAGAAATGAATATGGATGAGGACACATTCACTTAGACAACAAAGTTTTATCCATGACCTTCAGCATAATTCATTTAGTGAAACTTTATTTACTGCTTTTATTTTGAACGCCTGCATACTTCCGATGGAGGCAGAGTTCTGCTCACCTGACGCAGCTGCGTGTCGGTGGACGGTGGAGGTTTGTTGTGTGTGGAAGACGCGGCGGGGCCGGAGGGGCGGAGCTACAGAGGAGCAGGAGAAAATAGTGTGACTTCAGTGAACTTTTACTGAAAGGAAACAAAAAAGTGAAGAGAAAATATACGGATACAAACAGAAGATAAACAAACATATCCAGTGCGGTTTGTATCTGTTACAAGAAAAAAATATTTCACAAACAATAAATATATAAACACAAAGCAATGCATGAGCTCTAAAATACTTTATAGACAGAAGTCTGTCTTGCAGTGTCTCAGAGGACAAGTAGCAGTTTGTAAACCTCCTCTCAGGAGAAACAAAGCCAAATGCTGGAGGTGGGCTAAGAAATACCAGAATAAATATTGAGATTTATACAGTAACAGAAGGGTGAATGTGAGGAGACAAACAGGGAGAGAATGTAGAACAGCAACGTATCAAACCCACAGAGAAACATGGTGGTGGGAACATTCATGTCTGGGGGTGTTTGTTGGACACCTGCACTGAAACGACTCCATCCTGAGCAAGAAGAACCACCCTGTTCTTCAGAGACATGCTGCTCCCTCTGGTTTGCATCAGCAGGAGAAAGGCCTGAAACACTACCTGAAGACCAAAGGAGACCAAGACGATCCTGGACTTTCCTCCACAGTCACCTGACCTCGACCCCACTCAACATTCATGGGGCACCTGAAAACTGAGAGAGCAAAGCACTCTGGGACATGACAAGCAGCTCTGTGGAACATGCTGGACTCACGCGGGTCATCAGGCCACACGTGTGGCGTCCGAGCAGCTCGAGCGGATGTTGTCATTAAAGCAAAACGAGGACAAACCAAATACTAAGATATAAGAAATAATCAGCTCATATCTGCTTTTCTATTATTTGGTAACCTGCAGATAATAAATACGAAACATTCACTCTTTGTGTGTTTTACTGATTCACCCGGCAACAAGCTGAGTCACAGCATCAGCAGCCGGGTTACCGTGGCAACCAGCATGCCACACTGATGTGTATGTGTGTGTGTGTATGTGTTTTGGCAAATCATAGGACCAATCACAGAGCGGCTTGGTCTCATGGACGCCGGAGCATCATCGTCCATTCAGAGAGATTCAACAATAATAAAACAGTGACATCGTGAATCTTAACTGTTGTTGTTTTTATAAATATAAGTCCATGTTAGATAAATCACACCTGCACCAGGAAAAAGAAACTTAGTGGGATCAGTTTCACAAATACAGATGAAGTTTTCATCTCATAGCAGTTTCATTGAAATAAGGACTCACTCTGTTTGAGTTCCTCAGATCTGTGCTGTATTTTAATTGTGACAACAGTGACACCTGCTGACCAGAGGAACCAATTGACTTTTTTTTTTTAAAGTATGTTTGCCTTTAATATGCTTCTCCTCCTGTTTTTATGTAGTTCTAATTCTTCTAAACACAATATGTCAATACCAAATAAAATTTTATTTGGTATTGACATATATATAAGATTCAAAATATCTTTGTAGCCTCACAGTAGACACGTGTGTTCTGTTTGAGCTATCTTTTTAATTGTAAAAATGTCTTAATGAGGCCAGAATATATTGAAAATTAGTCCAGAATAAAGCAGTTTTGTGCACCTGATGTGCAGAGAAAGAACTCTATTATCAACTGCTTCTTCTTCTATCAGTTTTTATGAATGAATTTGGTGCAAAGGTTACAAACAATGCTGACAATATTGTCTATACAACAGCGCCCCCTGCTGCGCTGAAAGAAATGTGCAAAACATAAATGAAGCAGGCATCAAATAAATGAATGTAGAGTAAGGTGGAAATTTCAGAGCTGTTGTGCTGTTCACTTGTTTTAATTTATGAATAAATGTAAATATTTTAAATGGATCTTCAAAACGTATTTTAAAGTTTTTTTTAACTTAAACTAAAATTTATGAACTTTTTAGTTTTTATTTTTTTTGTACAAAAGATTCAAGAGAATTGATGAATTTAGCTTCTCTCATGAGCTCAAACCCTAATTTCTGCTGATTTATAATCAATATAAGTATTTTTTTTCAATTTGTGAAAATACGGCAAAAAAGAGAGAACAACAAAACAGGTTTGATGAAAAATGTCCTTTTAATAGAAACCCACAGACAAACCGATATGGAAAACATAGATTTGACTCTCAATACAGATGGAAACTTATTTGAAATATAAATCACCCCATTGATACAAACAGGACAAATATTATTAATAAGTTGTGTTAAACAAGACTGGACATGATTTTTAACAAAAAAGAGGCGTTTTCGTTCTGCTGAGAGAAAATGGTTCTGTGACAGACGTGTGTTCAGGCACTGCTGGTTCCTCTAGATCAAAGTTCACTGTCTGTGGATTCTGACGCAGGCTAAAATGTTTCAACCCTTAAATATAAATATATGAAATAAGTATGAAGGATGTTCATTTTGAAACAGTGATTTTATTTTGACAATTCTGACTGTGTTTGAACTGAAATGATCAGCCAATTTATGAGTTTATTGATCGACAAAAACTTAATAGGCACCAATTTTGAAAATCTTCATGGTCTTTTTTTTTTTTTTTTTTTTTACACTTTCTTCATGATTACAGCTTCTGAAATGTAGTTATTTGCTTCCTTGATAATAGCCAACAATGGTTATTATAAAA
This sequence comes from Centropyge bicolor, assembly GCA_037975185.1. NCBI lineage: Eukaryota > Metazoa > Chordata > Actinopteri > Pomacanthidae > Centropyge > Centropyge bicolor. Next base: position 483,095 of record JBBMOC010000130.1, read on the forward strand.
TGAAAATTATACTGAAAAAACATGTACAGCTGAAATCAACATGATTTCAAATTGCACGGTATTATTATTATTATTCTCATGTGACGTCTGCTGTTGAACCAAACACAGAAGAGAATTTCCCTTCTTCTTATTGTGTTACTGAAGTGGTGGATTCATGTGGAAATAACCATAGGTGACAAGACACCGATGCAAATATGGCTTAAAAACCAAAACTGGTCATCTGTCATTCATTCAATGTCATATTGACGTTCACAGTGAAACTCTGATGATACAACAGCAGCAAATCAAACATTTTCAGTGAGAAGAATTATAGAAAAAAATATATTTTTCTCTGTCGTTTTCTTAAGTATAAAACCTTTTCATAATCATTGAACATTTACAAAGATATCACGTTGGTACAGTGGCCTGTTACAAGACTAAACATCTTATTAACATAGAAAAATAAAGCACCAGAGTCACAAAAGAGCAAACCCATAATATACATCTGTAGAAAAATCACATAAAGCACGAAGCAGGAATTATCTTTGAACCGGTTTGTTTTGTGGAAACAGCAAACGTGACAGTATAGTGTTAAACAGAAGATGGTTCAAATATAGAAACGTGTTAATTACTCCCATTTTACATTGGTAAAAAGAGCAAGGCGGAGGCCACGTGTCTCGTTTTGGTCAAGACTCTGACTGGTTAAACTTTAACCAGGAAGTTACTGTAGTGATGGAGGCTCTGTGAGCGATAAGAAACTGAACCACAAGTGCTAATGCAAAGAGTTTTTCTCATCATTTTCAGCAGGATGTAATAATGATGTGGGCATAAGCTGAGCCGTTTGACTGTACAAGCCTGAACATGTCATTTTAAAGTAATGTGGATATACAGTATTGACCATAAACCTGGTACTTGTACATCATACAAGTGACTCTGATCCAGTGAAGGTCAAACCAGAGTAAGCTAATGTCGAGCTACAGTCATGAGAAACGGCCAAATATGTTAAAGGGATGTTATCGTTTTGCTATTGCAACATTTGGCCACCAGAGGGCGTTGATCAAAACTTTTTTTTTTTTTTTAATTCTCAGGATCTAAGTGAAACATCACATCAAACACAAAGTGATGGTGGAGTTTCTCACCTCCAGAACAGCTTCAACGTGGAAAGCATGTACAGTTTTAGCTTTTTAATCTGACAGGAAAAACCCAAACACACCATCTGTCTCTCCTCCTCCTCACTCTCCCTCCATCTCTCCAGCTTACAATGACTGACTCGTGGTTTTTTAGGATTTTACTGGCACAACAGTCGACATTTCTCGAGTTGCTTTTAGGCCTCAGGATACTTTAGGTCTACAGGTTCTTTTTGCCCGACCAGATCTTGAGGAGATCCAGTAAGACCAGAGCCACTCAAACCAGTGCAGGTCCAGTTGTGAAGACCACATGTTGCCTGTTTTAGAGCCTGAAACAACTCAGCAGCGTGCTTGAATTCCCTACTCTGTGATTTCTGGAAAACATGAGCTGTGGCAATTATTCTGGATCCATGAGCTTGGATCAGATCCGATGAGTCCACTCTACCCTCCTGTCGCACAAAACCTGCTACGACTCCAGAGCAACCTCTGCATTCGTCTGTCTGTCCACCCATCTGTCCATCAACCTGTCCGTGCTCACGGCCCCTCCGTTCCCCCCTCCCTCCCTCTGTCTCTTGGCGAGGTCGCTAGCGATAGCCAGCGCTCCTCCTTTCAGGAACCTGACGAAGTTCTCGCCAACCAACGGCCCCATGGCGTACAGGCCCGGCCCGCCTGCGGCGACCACGCTGTTCGTGAACGGGTCCACCTCGATCGGGTTCCTCCGGCACGTGATCGTCTCCTCCGGGTTGATGCCGAGTGGACGCCCATTGTCTTCCAGGAAGGAAAGGTTGGGGTGGGCACCAATCAGAACCAGCGCCTTGGAGACCTGGACCACCGTCCGCTGGCCAGAGTCGGACTCCAGGACGCACTTGTGGTCGGGTCGGAACGCCACCACCCTGTAGCGGGGGAAGCTCAGGTAGCCGGTGTAGGAGGAGGGCAAAGAGGAGGTGGGGGTGGGGGAAGGAGGGAGGGAGGAGGGAGAGGAAGGGGTGGAGTGATGTGGTGGAGGGCTCAGCTGGTACTGCTGCTGAGTCATCATCTGGTGAACCTGGAGGTCAAAGGTCAGGAGATTGTTGGTCAGATCAAACGGAAGTGTTGAGCCACAACAGTTAAAAATATATAGGCTGTATGATGCTTTTATTTTGTCAGGACGTGTAAACACTTCAGTCAGCTCTCATGCTTCCTGTGTCCTCACCTTGTGGTACTCTGGGTACAGCAGCTTGGGCAGCTGGTTGAAGATGAGGCCGGGGTCGGTGACCGAGCGTCTGAAGGCGTGGTAGACCGGCGTGTTGAGATGGTGGGCAGCCAGCACGGCGTCGGCCGCAGTGAGCCCCGCCCCCACCACCAGCACCGGGTCCGACGACTGGTCCAGCTCGCCGCGAGAGATGGCCGCCTCCAGCTCCCAGAAAGAGTGGCAGACGAAGGGCAGGGACTCGCCCTCCACGCTGAGCCTGGCCGGGATGTCGTGGGTCCCCGTCGCCAGAACCACATTGTGGGCCAACAGGGAGAAAGGCACCTCCTCCGACACAGAGGAACCATCTAGCAGGAGGAAGGAAACAGGAAGTGAATATTGTTGTAAAATAAGAGGCTGTAACACTAATCAGGAGAGTTTTCATTCGCCGCACCTCCCAGCTCCTCCCCCTCCCTGCGCTGCAGTCCCGTCACTCTCCAGCAGGGCGGCGACCCGTCCTGGCTGCCAGGCTGCCTGGTCACAGAGGTGACGGTGGTTCCACAGGCGAAGTTCTGCTCCAGGGACATCTGGGAAACGTAGTGCTGATAGTAGGAGGCGATCTCTGCTGGTGTGGCGCGGTCGTTTCGTAGATTCCTGCAGGAAAATAAAAATAACTTTAAAAATAAAATATATAGACAGATTTGATGTTTTACAACACGAAGACAAAAAAAAACAGTCTACATATATTTACTGGAAATACACAGAAAGAAAGAAGATCCAATTCAAATCAGCAGGTTGTCAGCGAGTTTCAAACAGTTTGCTCATCTTCTACCTTGAAACATTTTGTAAACAAGTTTGTTCAAGTTGCTTGGTGACACAGTTCAGTGAGTCACAGTAATCTCCACTGAATCTCCCTCATCAGACCTGAGAATGAGACTAAACTTGGATGCATGTACAGGAACAAAGCAGAAGCAGAGAGCTGCCTGTTTCTGGAGATTTACAGATTATTTCTCCAGCTGACTGGGAGGGACAGGAAAAGTCATGTGTGTGGTGTATTTAACACGTGTGAATCACGTGTGCTGTTCGCTGCAGACAGACCTGCGCTTGTCTCTCATCCAGTCCTTCAGCTTGAGTCCGGGAAGCTCCATCCAGTTCGCCAGGCTCAGAGTCAGCATGGAGCCCTCCATGGCCTGAGAACAGCACACACACACACACACTTCACATCACNAGGAGGCGGCCGTGTTTGGCAGGAGGAGTCAGACGGACAGAAGAGAGTGAAACACAATACGTTTGGATCATGATGTCAACTGTGATCTCACTCGTATACACGGCTGCAGAGGGGGGGGGGGGCAGCAGCGGTGGGTGTCGACTACTTTCAACAATCTGCACAGTCATGCTTACACAGACAGAAAGGAAGGCAAAAAGTCAGGAGTGGAGCGGCAGAGAGACGGAGGAGAGAAGAAGCAAAAAGAGGAAGTAATGAAGCAGAACGAGCGAGAAAAAAGAGAGAAATGAAGAGAGGTTACATAAGGGCCAGAGCAGTTTGGCAGCAAGCCCAGACCAGAGTGTGTTTCAAGGGTTTACTGGAGAGAGCACACACACACACACACACACACACACACACACAGACACAGACACAGACACAGACACAGACACAGACACAGACACACACACACACACACACACACACAGACACAGACACAGACACAGACACACAGACACAGACACAGACACAGACACAGACACACACACACACACACACACACACACAGACACAGACACACACACAGACACAGACACAGACACAGACACACAGACACAGACACAGACACAGACACAGACACAGACAGACACACACACACACACACACACACACACAGACACAGACACAGACACAGACACAGACACAGACACAGACACACAGACACAGACACAGACACAGACACAGACACACACACACACACACACACACACACACACACACACACACACACACACACACAGTACAGGACTACGTGCAGCCCCACTTGCTCAGTTTCCTCGTGGAACCTCGTTGACAGGATTATAGATTTTCCTTGGTTTTTTTGGCAGAAAACACCGAGCGTGTCGGCCAAGAAAAGGTGAATAATCCCTGATTTACAGAACAGAGCCGCAGTCAGAGTCAGTGGAGCCCATTGTTTTCTGTGTTTATTCATTTAAAAATAGGAAAACGTAGCTGCATTTACTTGGAAACACACTGACATATAACCTCATTTACTATAACTGGGAAGTCACCTGAGGACCGTGTTTACTGTAAACAGTGTGAGTTAGTTTGCAACTTTTATTTTGTGAGAATCAGACTCAGGAGGAATCCATAACAAACAAAACTGACCTGTCAAATGTATCTGCTGTTTGTCGGCCTTTATCTCACCTGTCCCGCAGGTACTAACTTACTTTTACATGGGAAACTGTGGTTAAAGGACGAGTTCACTCAAATCACCAGAGACACCAGACACCTGTTAGCCGAGGATGCTAACGTTTTCCTAGCCAAGTATCCGTCCACATGTTGGCGCTGATGGTCCTGCAGCAACCTTAATTATGACGTTGAAGGACCAACATCAACAGGTCAATATCAGACTTGAATAACAGGGTCACTGTCGTTAAGGACTGTATGAATTCCTGCATGAAAACAATAAAGAAATCTATCAACTCCAAACCCTGGACCACTACTCCAATAAAACTGAGCCTGTAAGATGTGTCATATTTATGATTTAGTCTTGTTTAGACAATCACTGACTCACACTTACATAGTCAAAAAACACAACTTCAAAAGAGTATATAAACTATAAAAAGTTGTTAAGTTGTAAAATAAAGAGCTTATTAAAGAGTTTTTAATTAGCATGATAAAAAAAAAACACACCCAATGAGGTCGCTGACGTCCTGAACGCCTCGACCGCTGACTCTGACCTCGAACACACTTCTGACCTTTTTTACAGGAAACTTAAATTCTGAAGAAACAGCTTAGGTCACATTTTTGTCCTTTTTTTTCTCAAAATGAAAAAAGTGCTTTGTAGAAAGAAAAAGAAGACCTGGCCCTCGTCGACAATGTGACTGCGACAGGAGTCATATTCCTCTGCTGCAAATATAGCAAAGCTCAGGTCTCATGTTATTTGAATGCAGAGACGAGCCTTTAATGTGGGTCAGCACTGACGCTGTGTGTTGACGCCTCTCACTCCAGCTCCAGCTCCGGCACAGACGCTCCATATGGCACCTGAGCCGAGGTCGTCCCGGAGTCATCCTGAGGCGGCTCTGCCCATCTGCCATCTGCACCGGCCACACGGCTAATGAGATTTTAATTATGTTGCCAGTAAACGGCGAAACGGCTGCTGGAATCTGTGACGCAGCCGAAGTCAGAGAAGAGTCGACCTCGTTCCTTATAAACCCAGTGAACTTGTGCGAGGTGATAAAACTCTGTGGAGCTCTGATAAACACTGTTTACATGAGCTCCATGGATGGGACGGCTGAATGTTGATGGGCTTAATTTACATGTCCTTTTTATTTTTTCCATTTTGTTTTTGTTTCATTTTTCTATCGTGTTTTTTGTTTGGTTTGTTTGATTTTTCTCTCGTTTGTTATTATGTTTTTTTTTTGTTTAAAGAAAAATGCAAAAATAGCAAAAATAGCTGTAAGATGTTAAATGATATGTTTTCCAATAAATATATTTTGCAAAAGGTGGTCGAGCTTTAAACAGAGCAGCACTGAAAAGATCAGTTGAATAATTGATGAACACATTTTTAAGTGATGTTAATTGATTATCAGTTCCCAATTCTCTCGCATGATTTGCTGTTTTTCTCCTTTTGATGTGACTGTTAAATACAATATTTTGGATGATTTGACGATCAGATACTTGTGGTTCTTGTGTACTACTGAGTACTTCTACATCTTCAGACCCATAAAAATACCTTCAAAATAAAAGAATCCGAGGAGGAAACGTGCTCACGACTCACGTCCTCATTAAGACAATGAGCTGTGATGATGCATGTGGATATGACTCCTTGTTTAAACTGAAGGTTGTGGAGCAGCGGTGTGATGTTCAGTCTATTGTTGGACTCCTGAGAGGCAGCTGGACTCCTTACATCGACAGATCTAAAGGTATGTAAATGAGTGTGTCGTCATCAGGCCGCTGCACAAACACTGAAGAGGCGGCTCTGTGCATCACAAAGACAATGACTCAGAACATGTGTGTTCATTCAGCTCCATTCAGAATTTAAATAAACATGTTAAACAGCAAACCGGTGGTGCTACTTGTACTTTACATGAAATACTTCTACTTCACAATGTTTAAGATACTGCAGTAGTTCCTCCACTGGAATTTCCCTAAAGCTGCAGGTATCTTTCAGTTTAAAGTTGTAACATGCAAAACACATGGAGTCAGTCAGATATGAGGCTCTGTTGTAGATTTACACACTTCAAATTAAATTACTCCTCACACAGTATTTAATGTATTAGTAATAATATTCTCATACATAATATATATAATAATGGTGAAAGTTTGGATCATGAGTATTTTTTCTTTTCATACTTTTCATACTAATTTTGAAGCCAATATGTTTTGAATACAGAACTTTAACTTGTAAAAATTATGCAAATATATGTGATTCTCATTCTCCCTTCATACCGCATCACGTTCACATTATTTTGAAGGCAAATACTGCACTTTTTGACTCCACTGTGTTTATTGTTCAGCTGCAGTTACTCACTTCAAAAATGACTTATTACTATGTGCAGTTAAAGGTGAAGATATGCAGCAGAAGGTAGAGTCATCAAAATGAGCTCCACATTTTCCAGCTGCAACCCTAAAGTGATGAACACATGAATTATAAACCAGTGATATATATGAATCTGAAACAATCTACATGATGATGTCACAGCTAATAGTTATGTAACTTGACTTGAGTAAGACTGAATGCAGGAATGAATGCTATGCTGAAGTATTTTTACACTCTAGTATTACTACTTTTAGCCAAGTAAGATACTACTAAATACTACTATAATACTGCCACAGTTACAGTCCAGCACTGGGCCAGGACTAGTCCAGAACTGGGACCAGAACTAGTCCAGCACTAGGACCAGTTCTAGTCTAGCACTGGGACCAGAACTAGTCCAGAACTGGGACCAGAAAACTATTCTGAGACTGAACTGAACTAGAACTGAGACCAGCACAAATAGTAGTACAGCACTGGGACCGGTCTCAGTCCAGCTCTAGGACTAGTCCAGCACTTGGACCAGTGCTCAGTCCAGCCGTCCCCCTGCAGACTGGTATGTAACCGGCCTGCAGCCCCTCCCACCGGCCGGCAGACCGGGGGCTCCATCATGCCGGTGTGAGCTGAGGACACGGAGCTGCACCACAGACCAGCCTTCATGACACACTTGTCCCTGCTGGTCCAGACTCGCACCTGCACACACACACCGCCTCACGCACGCGCTCCATGGTTTCAAATGAAGGTTACTCACAGGTACTTCCGGCCTCTGTGGTTCTCCTCCGGCCTTCAGAAACGAGCAGTCTGAGTCCTCTTCGGTCGTGTCTCCTGCTGCAGCCTCTCACTGCTTCATCCCACCGCTTTGTCTCGCGCTCTGATCCGGGCCCTCGTGCACATGTGCAGCTCAGACCTGCAGCTGCCGCGCGCAGCCCCTCGGCCTCATTATATACGTCTGCAGGCGGTCCTGCCCGCCAGCCAATCAGGGGCCTCCGCTCAGTCTCCCCGCCCCTCCCCCCGCCCTCAGCCGAGCTGTCGTATAGAAAAAAGATCGTCTATTTATAACAGGAGCGACTGGAGCAGATGAATCATATTGAATTCTCATTACTCACTTTTCTCTTTTTAAAAATAAACTCATCAACATGCAAAACATTCAAAATCCTGTCTTTGTATTTAAACAGCCTATTTTAATGATTATTTTACTTTATTTATTTTATTAATTTTCAACAACTGATCAAACATTTTAGGTTACATAATGTGAACTAACTTTGCTGCAGAAATCCACGACTACAAACACATTTTTATTATTATCAGCATATTTTATTTAAATCTAATTTTATTTTGTGTTTTGACCCTGTGTGAACTAAATTAAACTCTGTCACATTTCACCTTGTGGGTGTGACTTCTTTTTGCCTTGTCATCATCACTCAGATCTATAAAACCCATGTGTTTATAATTTAATTGATTTCAAGAGCACAAATTTGTTTATGAGAGCACAAAGTTCTTCACAGATCTAAACTCTTGCTAAAGTTCATAAGACTGATGCATTTAGCTTTAAAATGTTTATTAAAATATTTAGTACTGGTACTTTTACTTATGATCATTTAAGTATATTTTATTCTAATGCATGTGAAGAAAACTTTTGCTTTCAAGGCTTTTTCTTGTCACAGTCGAGATGGATATAAAAAGGAGTGTGTGTGAATCAGGTGTGTTCAGTTAAGTCACAAAGATGAGCTCATCCAATATGGCTGCCAGAGGTGTTACATCACTGACATTTAATTTATGACTGTGCACTGTTGTGTTGATGTTTAGTGATGTGAGTGTGTTATTTAGTTTTAAAATGTTGTTTAGACCATGTTCTGTTAACCTTTCAGTTGATATTGATTCAATGAGAACATTAAGAATCTCTTTCTTTCTTTTTTGAGGAGGTGATGGTGTCTGGAAATGTAAACAGAGTGGGAGCTCCAGTTTTTTGCCTCTCTCATCGTAGAACAAGAATTTGCCCCATTTTAAAACAACCTCCTTCTGAGACTCAGCCTGAGTGATGTTTTAGGTAGACGTTAGTTTTATTTGTTTTGTATAGAGTTAAAATTTTAGCCACGCTAACGTTGTGCTTCTATGATTAATGTCCACCTGTCAATCACTTTGGTCCAAACTGAATTATATCAAACGTTTTATAGATTGTCATAAAATTTTGTACAGATGTTCATGGTCTCCAGGGGATGAATCTCATAGACTTTGGTGATTCCCTGAACTTTACTGTAGCTCCACCAGCTGGTCAAAGTTTTAAATAATTCTGTGAAATGTTTCATCAACTCAGTGGATTGGCACAAAATTTAGTACATTGATAGTTCCCAGATTATGATTCCTAATATTTTGATGACCCCTGACTTTTGATCTTGTGGCATCAGCAGGTCGACAGGTTGGTTTGGTTAGTTTTTAAATGAAATGTCTCCACAGCTATTGGGTGAATTGATTAGAGGTTTGGTTTCATGTTCCCATGAGGATGAAATGACTGCTGATTTACTTTTCATCACATGGTCACTTATTCACTTGTTAATATGATTATTAAAATAATTTAATTTGTCACTTTGTAAGTTTGCATTGAATAATGATTCAAAATGTTGTTTACTGAATGTTGTGTGTATTATGTCTTAAACTTTTTATGGTCCCAGAGGAGGACAATTTGGATTTATTTTTGCAAACCATTGTGTTTGCCCCTTTTTTACATTTTGGTATATTTATCATTTGCTATCATTGTTATTACAGCAACATTCCTCCACTGATCCCCTGTCTTTGTTTTCTGATTGTTTCCATCATAATGAAACAGGAGGTCAGTTCACAGTTTCATTTCTCATCACTGATGTTGTCACATACTGTTTTAATATGAGTCACATGTTAATCCCCCCCCCCCACCATAATGACGTACGCTGCCAAGTTTTGGTTTTTTTAAAATAAATTCATTCATAAGCTCTCTGAGAACACAATGAAAAGATCTTTTATTTTTGCCCTGAATGGAAATGTAACTCTTAGCCATATTTATAATCAGGCAAAGTTTTAAGAGTTTAAACTAAAGAGATTCTACATTATAAATTGTTTTAACAGGGAAACAAAACAAAACCAGTTAAGTAAAAACAGTGGCATTAATTTGGATTGTTAAAATTATGAGCATGAAGGTGATTAATGTCATGATAATCCTCCAATAATCATAATAATAACAATAATCTTTTTTAAATATTTTTTTTTATGTGTATAAGTTTATGTGTATAAATTTAAAGGAAATAATAATAATCCAAGCCTAAACAGACTCTGAAACATTATTACAGCTGCAATTATTTCACTTTCGTTATGACAAACACAGAATAGGCTCAACAATAGAAATACCCCGTTCACGTTACAAAGTAATTCCCCAGGAATTTGTGTTTATACGTGTTTTTAATTAGTCGACACGGCGCCTTGCTGGATGATGTCGTAATGTGTTGCAACAAAAGTTGAGAAAGGTTCCACTGTTTTCCCAGATCACCCTCTGTGTCGCTGGACTGGCATCGTTCAAATGAGAGAGGAGGCTGATTTTTCCTGTACATGTAAAGTTGGTCTGAGTTTGGTCTGAGACACGATCCAGGCTGCAGCAGAACCAAACACAGAGTCACTGCATGAAACATGTCTGTTATTCATTTGGATCATCTGCTCATGAGGGAGAGGAAAGGGTTAAGAAAAAGAAAAAGAAAAAAAGAAGAAGTATAGGCGTATATGTTGGTCTGTATGTAAAATAAGTGCAGTTCAAAAAAATGTGTTTAAAGTCATTTAAATTACATTGTTTGGTCGAAAGTGTTTACGACATCGATGTGGTAAAACTGTAAGAGGTCGGAAAGAAGAAGAACATTTGTAAAGTCATATTGATGCAAAAGAAATGCAGAATCCATGAAGAAACTCTCAGAAAGTTACTTTATCTACTTCCATATCTCGATTAGATGAATTGTTTTCCTCAATAACTAAAATAAAAAGCAGTCGGGCTCTCGACATACTGGATGCCATTAAATTGCATTCTAGCTCATTTTCCTTTCATCGAATGAATTCAATGAAATCAAACCAAATTTGTACTTTCATCACGTTATGAATGACGTCCCAGTATGAACGGTGCCGTGGTATCATCAGGGTGGGACCAGAGAATTTGTAGGGTTTTATTGTGTGGAAGAAGACCTCAGGCAGAGGCGTAAAAAATCCGGAGATCATCAAAGTCATCTTCTGGGCACCCTGAAAATCTGTTTAAAAAAAAAAATCATACAAATAATGTTTGAGATATTTCTGTCTGGATCAAACTGACAGGCCGACATCGAGATATGCAGATGTGTTGCAGCATGCAGGAAAACCGCACACTTGCATAAGAGGCAGATGTATGGAGCTAAATGTACAGAATGTACTGTTCGAACATCGCCGACGGTCACAGCTGCTTTTCTGTTCCAGCAGCCTGTCGGTGAAAACGCTGACTCATCAATGGTTTTAGAGGCTCGTGTTCATCGTTTCTTTTTCACAGTCGCTCCCGAATCATAATGAGTGGTTCTGTTTTTTCAGACACACAAAACCAAAAGTAGCAAATTGACACCTCTGAAAATGTGTTAAATCCGTGTTAGTTGTTTGAGGAAGTGCAAGAAGCCATGAATGATCTTTTATAAACATCCGCTGAGCAAACAATGCGGTCGATCTGGCTGCCAGAGAGAAGGAAATAAATCAGCTCCACAATCAGATGATTAGTGATTCACACAGATTAGACTGTAATTTCCATCAATCACACAAGTAGCTCATTTTTGTTTGGTTAGTTTGGACATGACCTCTCATCCATCTGTGGGCTGACATGTGGAAAAAAGAGCATGAACCTCGTACGAATGTTTGATGTTATTAAAAAGCAAATGTGCAGCGTTTCCTTATCTGTTCTGTTCCTCTCCCTCTTTGCCAGTTCGTCTTGTACCTTTTATGTCTCGTGTTCGTTTTCCTTAGTTTACCTGGAATTCACTTTGTTAGTGCTTTGAACACCATGTTGAATTTGGCCTGTCTGTATTTATGTCTGTATATAGGCTGCTTTAAGTACATAAAAAGTACATATTTACCACATGTTTTTCATTTTCTGTTTTTTTCCCCTTTTTTTCTTTCTTTCTTTCTTTCTTCTGCATACACGAACCCGTTTCGAGTGGTTTCTGTGATGCAGTAATTATCACAGCCACAAACTGCGACACGACTGGCTGCATTGATCCTGACAACACTGGATCATTACAGGAAGAATACCAGTGTTAGTTTGAACCTGAGTGCATCAGTTTTTACCATGTAAACGGAATAATGAATTCATTCTTCGGTTTGTGTGACGTTAAGCTTGGAAGTGAAAAACATAATCTGCAAAGCTGCTGTAATTACCGGTTGTGCTGTCATTAGCCCGCAGGCAGGTGCCTTCAGTTCCTCATGCTGCAGCCAAGCATTTACATGGTGACAAACACACAACAGCCGAGTCAAACATGTCCCACCCAGATCTATCTATCTCCTGTTCTTCTGCAACGTCTTCACTCATTCTTCTGCTCTTTTCTATTCTTCTGTAATGGACAATTTCAAGTATTTCACATGATTGTAATTGTATAAATGGAGCGACAATAAACATCTTGAGTCGATCTATTGAATCTTTTAAATGTTTTTCTTTAATTTCATTCACAGTTTTGTCGGAAAAGATTCAAAAGGTGCAAAGACTGATCATAAATTTTCCAGTTTAGTTTGATTTTTTAGAGCCGAATCACAGAAGTTATCTCAGGGCTCGTTTCATAAAGAGCAGGTCGAGAACGGGCTCGTTGCTCTTTAGACCTCAGGAGTTCAGTACAAATCTTCAGTGGAGCTGTGATTGACAGCTCATTACTTCTTCATTCAAAACAAATTAAAAGACCACGAAAGTCACAGAAACGAACATAATCTAATAAGTCAGCAGTGAAAACTGGGCTGCTGAGCTCCAACCCTCCGAGCAGTGCTGGTTCACACTCGCTCTGTGCTGAACTGAAGCCGGAGACCTGGTCATGTGACGATGATGTGACCGCTCGGCCTCAGAAAGAAACTATCTGAGGTCGGTTTCTCTCTGAGTGTCGGTGGAAAAGAGAAATGAGACGCTGTGCTCATGAAGTCAGTGTTGACCGTCACGATCAGTCGGGACTCTGGAAGGTTTGTATGTTGGAATGTGAAACAGTGAAACAGCAAACTGGTTCTGAACGGCCAATCAGAGCCAGAAACAGCAATGATCAGAATGAAGTCACAAAGATAATTGGGACTGTGGGTTGTCAGAGGCTGCCATACAGTCATTAAATGTATAACAAAAAAAGTATCCTAATATTTTTAGCATGGTAAAAGAAAAAACATCTTTGGTCAACCCTTTGAGTTCATTCAGTCGAAACTGTTGTTGATTGTTTGCTACAGCGTGCTTCATCTGTCAATCACAGATCTACACACACACACACACACACACACACACACACACACACACACACACACACACACACACACACACACACACACACTAAAGTCCATTCAGGGTGCAGATGAGAAAAATAAAAATCTATACATTTGCAAATTGAAAGGGCAGCAACTATTGTTGAACATTTAAATACAGTTTGTATTTAATAAAAAAAATACCAGTATTATTAATAGTAAAAATACTAGTTAATGCTAGTATTATAAGGTATAGTGTTTAGTTACCGTTGGTGTGTGAACTTTTGTCAGAGCTGACCACACCACTGCTGTCCAACTACACCCTGGTAAATAACAAACAGTCTTTCAGTTTGTGAGACCTGATGGATCTATAGAAGTGGCACAGAGTAATAAAGTACTCTGTCTGTCTCTCTGTCTGTCTGTCTGTCTGTCAGAGCGCACTGAGCTGCTGCCAGAGTTCAAGCAGGCTGCGGTTTGGTTTGTGCACCTTGTTTAGCCTGCAGCCACCACAACCTGGATGTGAGAAGAGAAAACTGTCTGCAGAGAGTTTCTCAACATGCAGGTCGTCTGTCTGAGTCTGAGGTCTCCTCCAGGTCTGAGCCCTGGTTCAACGACATCTTCTGACCTGACAAGATCGTGAAAATCACAAAACAAGAACATTTCTGGCATAACTGGAATGAGTCAGGACTGGTGACAATGGCTGGGTCACATGTTCACACGGAGACGATCTGCTTACAAAAGGCTGTGCTGAGAGAGACTCAAAGAAACCGTGAAAGCCCCTCAGTGACCCGGAGCAGAGCTGTGGGGGGGCCAGTCGGCCCAGGGTGGAGGCTCCACGTGCTGCCAGGGGTGAGGACCAGTGCAGGGGGGTCAGAGAGGCTCCGCGGTCCTCAGAGGACGAGCAGGATCACAGAAGTACTGAAATAACAGAACAATGATGTTTGTTGACAGTGAAAGTTTTCTTTTCATGATAAACTTTTCTTGCTATATTCATTAAAAATCAACTTCATGTTTCCTACAAAATGCATCTGCTCTTGCAAATTTCTCACTGTTCTTTTGAACATTGGTTGAAGGAGTTCGTCACTTGTCCTCAACACACGACAACAAACACTTGTGCACATCTTTTCTACCATCACACTGAGGCTTGAAGCAACTTAAACAAGTGATGTTAAAGCCTCTGTGATGGATGATGGATGAGCTGGGATCCATTCTCTGAAGAACCTTTAATCCCTCATATGTTTCATGGGAACATCTGTTAGAGAAGGTCTCCACTGTCACTGATGTGTCATCTCACCTGAAGTTAAAGCTTCAGGTTTCTAATAAAATGTCTGCCAGCTTCGGTGTGCGAGCAGAGCGGCGCGGGTCTAAAGATGCCTTTGGGAAACCGAAGCCGGCCTGAGTCACAGTGGAATCCTGCCCAGGAAGCTGTCCTTTGTCCGTGCGTCGTGACGTCATGATGTGCTTTCAGCAGCAGAGATCACAGGCGGAGGATGAAGAGATAACGGCAGACAAAGGGTCTGCGAAGAGTTAAAAGTACACAGAGCATTCCTCCTCGGCCTGGTTTCCAGGAACAGAGAGAACATGTGAACAGGACAGAGACACAGTGAGGGACGGGGGTGGTCCGACACAGGACTGGGTTCACAACTTCACACAGAGCAAAGACAACAGCAGCCGATGAGATGTGTCAGAAAAAACCATCGATATGAACGAGGCTCGAGCTGCTGGAGAGGATGACACAGATCCCACACGTGTTTCATAACCTGACTCAAAAAACAAGCTGGGATGCAAATAAAAACAAATCAGTCACATGAATGAGACAAAACAAACATGGAAACACAACAGATACAAGTTAAAATAATAAACATTATAAATAAGTCACAAGGTTTTTCTAAAGGTGGAGTCGAAAAGGTTGAAAATATTTCAGCAGCTTGCTTCGACAGAACAGTTAATCTCTTCTCACTCAGTGTTTTTTTAGTTAGCAAACAACTGTTTTTTTACATGATCATGGCTCTAACTGCTCGAGTGGATGACACAGACACCACATGTGTTCTATAACCTGATTCTGAAAAGAAACTGACAACAGTTTTACAAAGAGTCCATGTATTCATCTCCTTCATACAGTCATGTGTTCACAGAGTGTTGACCCTCTCTCCATCCTTGCTTTTGAACGACTGAGTCTTTCCAGCATGAACCTTTCATTCCCAATCATGATCCTCTCACCTGTTACCAATCAACCTGTTCACCTGTGGACTGATCCAAACAGGTGTTTTTAATCAGTCCACAACTGTCACAGTCTGTTGTTGCTCCTGTCCCGACGTGTTTGAAACATGTTGCTGCCATCAGATTCACAATAAACAGATATTTACAACAATCAATGAAGCTGATGATCAAACATTAAATATATTGACTTTGTGCTGTTTTCAATTGAATATAGGTCAACAAGAATTAGCAAGTTGTCACATTTTGATTTATTTATATTTTACAATTTCTCAACTTTTTTGGACTCACGAGATAAACAGAACAACAGAACATAAACTTTAGATTATTACTTTCCATATATTAATACACACATGCAGATGATTTATAGAATCAAGTTTATATTGACAATAATTAACAGGACATTTGTCAAATATACAATTTTCCCCAAATTTCTCTGTCTTTTACCCCCAGTTTCATCCAAGGCTCCATATTCAGAACTGCACCTTCAATTGACAGTTCACATAAAGGCTAATTTCACTTCCTGAATCACCAGATTTGTGCAACATTGACATTCAGTTCTCAAGCTACACAGATGCTGAGTCATTCATGTGTCGTAGTTGTGGCAGAAAAGAGTCACATGACACGTTATGAACCCTCTCACCTTCACAACTTGAACAACCTTCCTGACGTCTTGAGGTCACAGTCGGGTTGCCAGGTTTGGACCACAACTCACTGAGAGTATCTGGCAACCCATGCTATAAGCAGAAAAGCTGTAGTACACGGTGGAGGGATACATGGTTGCTCATCAAGAAATAGTTCCAGCATCTGTTTGTGTGCAGATTAAACAGAAGAGATCCAACGTTTGAATGGTGACCTTCAGTTTAGTTTAAATCCAGTGACCTCTTGTTGTGGAAGCGTCACCTGCTCACACTGTGGGACCAGAATAGATTCAGGCTTTAGGACCATGTGTGGGATCAGCCCTGGACCCTATCAGTGACCCCCCCTCCGCCTCCCAGTCTGCATCAGTCTTTCCTCTGGAGTTTGTTGACAATTGGATTAAAATATTACATAAATAAGATTATGCAATACGTTGTCTTTGTGTGAGAGGCCGGCTGATTGGTGGTGACGTAACACTGCTGTCGGGGGCTGAAACAGCTCTATGGTGACCGCTGGGATTATCACACACAGGCAGGTGGTGCCTTGCTCAGCAGAACTCAGGCAGAATTTAAGATGACTGACACGTCGGGGATCTGGTGGACAATTTAAGACACATGTGTCTGAACATGTCTGAACACACACCTTATTTCTATAGTGTTGTATTTCTGTGATCAACACTTCTTTATGCAGACAAATGTCATGTATTAATAACAAGAACTTTAAGGGTTTTTTTAAAGGGTGTTGTTTTAAAAGAGGTTCAAAATATTTCACGTGACAACAACTCGCTTCAAAACAGCTCATCTCTTCCTACTCATTGTTTTTTTTAGTTGGCAAACAACAGAACTATTAAACTGTGTTTTTGGTCGACAGCCTTAAATTGATTATCGGTGTTTAGTTTAGGTTTATAGCAGCCATGTTTATGCATTTTTACAAAACTGACATCCTTTTTTGGTCAAGTCCTTTTTTTTGTCTGTATTAGTCTCTGTAGTTGTTGTTGACTGCACATTTAGACGACATGTTTCATAAGCAGCTACTGAAGTAGCGGTTGCAATTTTCCCCACTGAGGGACGAATAAAGGTTTATCTTATCTTATCTTAGCTTCCATGTTTCAGATCTACATTCTTACGAAACGCCTCGTGCGTGTTTTATAACAATGATGAATGATTTTTTTTTTTTTTTTGAGTGCGAAAGCCAAACACCAGAAGTCCACAATGTGTGTTTGATGTTTTATGTAAAGTCCTTTGTCCTTTGTCGTTTCACACCTCTGGATCCCCACCCACGTCTCTGATTTATTCACTGAGTCAAAGGAAGAGATTGATAAGAGCAGAAAACACAAGTCATGGTTCAATATATCCTGCAGTGAATTGGTTTGAACTAAAACACCCAGTTCTGGTTAAAGCCTGTGATAATTCACTATGAAAGTGAAAAGAATATTTCCAGATCAGTTTATTAATGATTAATGTTATTATCTTACTATTTCTTTTATTTCTATTTGGTAGAAGATCACGCTCTAAATTATGGATTCCCATGATGCTTTGGGTGATGTAAACAGGAAAAATCATGTGGAAATGGATTCAGTGATTTGGCTGTGGAGAATAAATTAATACATTTTTTAGCCTATATTTGTTCATTTTGGTAAATTGTCACCATTATTAATATATGGGTTACTTTGATAGTGAAGAAAACATACAATTCATGGACGATGATTATAGATGGATCAGATGCACGATTTAGGGACATTTGTTCACAATGACTGTCTTCAAAATGAATATGTTGAGAAAGTGTTGATAAGCAGATCAGATCCACAGGCCAGACCACGTTAACCAGCTTCCTGTTGTTTTCAGCACCCACCTGTCCGTCTCACCTGTCATGTAATAACTCTCCCACCTCACAGTCTGAAAACCTCATTGATAATGAAAATGGGCTGGTTTATGTTGCCATGAGTTCACAACAGATATACATTTAAAGTCTGAATTTTGCCTGAACTTTCCCTCAGATATCATTACGGACACAAACAGCTTTGATTCCTCTGGAGCGGCTCCAGTTTAAAGCTCAACAGGTCCCGGTTTGTTGGCTGTCAATCAAAAGGTGAAGGTGCACATGTTTTCTGTCAGATGACTTTGTCTCCAGCAGGCTTCGACAGCTCGGCGGCCTGAGGGGAACCTGGCAGCAGCCTGCGTTTACCTGGAAGGTAAGAGTGATTTATATGAAGGAAGGTTTCACCTCAGAGGTCGAGGCTGATTCTTCAGGGTCGTTGTGTAATTTATAATCCAACAGGCACCAGTGAGCTGCTCAGAGGAGGGGTAGCCATTTTGAGGGTGAGATGAGCACACGGATATCATCGTGTCTGTGTGTTAAGCCAGGGTGTGGTTAGCTTAGCTTAGCATAAAGACTGGAGGTGGGGGGAAACAGCTAGCATGACTGTTTCATACTGTATCTCAGTTATTTAATCCAGATACACACAGGAATGGAATGTTCGGGGGGGTTCATGTATGTGTTGAAACTCTTTCTTAAGTGAACAGAAACGCTGCCTGGATACACTGGTTTCCTGTCTTCATGATGTTCATCCTCGTTCCTGCCTTCACAGCGAGGTTGCCAGGTTTGGTGTCATCATTCCTGACCTGTATTTGTCAGCCCACGCTCGAGGATGGATGGATGCATTAATGTTAATTCCTCTGAGACGACAAATTCTTGCTTTCATATTTGTGTTTCTGCACAGATTAAACACACTAGAATTAAAGGTCTTGGCTGCTGCTTGGTGTGTTTTTGAACCTGGCTTTGTGTTTCCTCCTGCCTCCAGTGTGAAATGAACTGTTCTTCCTAACAGCTGCAACATGTTGTTCATCAGTGTCAAAAATAAGCAGATGCAGGTATTTATTAGGAACCTGTGACATCACCAGTCGTCAGGTGAAACATCACGGCCTGGAAACTCAGACAAAGTCGCCTGATTAAAAAAAAAAAATCTCACTCAACACAAGTGTTTTTTTAGCTGTGGAGACAGTTTGGATCTTGCCTTTTAACCCTCCACCTTAATGCAATAAAAATGAATGGATTTTAGATTTTTTATTGGTCTTTCGTCAATTGAAGCAGCATAAAACACATTGATTGCCATTATTAAAATCACGTTACATAATATCAGCAGAGAATGATGAGGTATTAAATTTTATGTGTGAGCGTGTGTGTGTGTGTGTGTGTGTGTGTGTGTGTGTGTGTGTGTCTCAATAAATCGATCATTGCTCATCACACTTTTCCCACACACAGGGCGTCTCACCTGAAGCTCAGGAAAATGAAAAGAAAGCTGGACTGAATAATTTGCTGTGTGTGCACAAACATCAAGTGTCAGCTGATATTAGTTTGACGATTAAGCAATGTTCAAATGAAAGCATCCAACAAACAGAACCTGGAGATGAGGCGTTCAGGAACAGGCTGCTCTCTCCTCCTGCTCATTCACTCATCATGGAGAACTCTCTGCACTGTAGAAACCATTACTCTCACCTGACTCTGACTCAACAGATTCTTCACATTTTCTTCTTATATATGTCACCGTGTCTCTTGACCTTTCACCCTCATTCTTGCCCCAGTTGTCTCTTATCTCTGCAGTAAATTTCCCTGCTGCCTTCAGGCGTCTTCTGTTCATTTTCTGACACATTAACATTTCAAGGTCTCAAGAGCACTTTTTTACTCTTCTAACAATCCGTTGGCATATTTTCCTCTGACAGCAAGTCGTTAGTCATCAGATGCTATTTTTCTGGTATTCTTACATTCAAGGACACAAACAACTACTTTTGCATTTAACGTGCTTATTTTTTTATTTTTTTCAATCAGTTTTTTTTGTCTAATTAATTTGCTCATGTTTAAATGCCATAAAAAACCTAAATCATTCACCACATTTTGAAAAAGGAAGATTGCACTTTGTAAACAATTCCTCCAAATTAAAAGACAGTTAAAACACATACATTTGATATTAGATTTGAGTGCTGGGTTTGGTGCTTGAGTTTCCTTTGTGTTAATCTGTTAGTGTGTCTGTAGGTCTCAGCTCCACCTGGTGACCTGCCAGCCTGCTCCTTTGTCTCCTGTTAAGACCTTTGTTTGCTCCGAATCCTGACGAAACGCCAACAGTGTTGCTAAGGGACGGATTTATAAACGCCTGTGTTGCTGAGGCTGGAGGTGCTGGAGAGGAAACCTGCCGCTGACAGGACAGCGTGTTGGAACACAGCTGAATATAATTTAAATTTCAGTAGATGATGATGTTGTTTCCAGCATTTCATCAGTTTCACTGGCTGCAACATTTGCTGGATTTTCCAAAAATGTGGAGGAGTAAATATTCTTACTGTCGGAGCGTCACACCCTCATCATGACGTCAATGACTTATATCTGAAGAAGCTGATGTTCATATGGAGCCTCCTACAGCTTCCTAAACAAACAGAATTAAATAACCTGATTCCTGAAGACGTCGGGATACTCTGTCGTTCCAGACCTGCACTTTTGAATTTTTATTCAAATTCTTTTTTTTGTAATGAGGGTTGGACCAACCTCTGCTTAATCCTCAGAACGAGTCCAGTCCAGTTCTTAATTCTTGGCTGCCTGTTGTTTGAGGCACCAGTGAGACAAGAAACATGATTATGAAATATGATTCCAAGTTAATGTGTTTAAAATATGGAAGCCCACAGGCGACTGTATTAACATGATGTAAGCATGAAAATGAATGTATCATTTTCCCACGAATGTCTGTGCTGTTTGAGTAAGAAATGAAAATGAGAATACAAAAACACAATTTGTATTTTATTTCTTGCAGACTTTCTTTGACTATAGTAAAAATACAACATTCACAATTCAAACTGGTTCCAACAAAGAAATAGAAACACACGGACATGTCTAGACACACTCCCTCACATGTTTGACCTGTGACCCCTGTGTCAATGAGCAGACCTCCAGAGGTCAAACGCATGCACGCACACACACACATACACACACACACACACACACACACACACACACACACACGCACACGCACACACACACTAATCCCTCAGTCTGCTGAACTTGCTCACCCCAGAGCTCCAACACAGTTTGGATTCAAACTAGTTTGAATAGAACAGAAGTCGTCTTTATGTTTTCCTTCTGCTTTTTCCTTTGGTGGTTTTTATTTGTTACAAACTTTCATAAAGAGCTGAAAAAATTTAGACAGAAACATCAGAGCAGTTAGTTCAGTCAGACTTTTCTTATTTTTGGCCACTTTGTTGCTTCTCATAGAACAAACTCTGAAACCTGCTGCAGTTTTCTTCAGTATAAGCCTCTTTGTAACATTCACAGATTTACACCAATGAACGAGCAAAGTTCCTGCAGAATTAGACCTCATGTCTGATTCAGTTCTGGACGGCTTGAGGGGGAATTACAGGGTCAGTCGGTCGGTCAGCGGATGAAGCATCTCATTGTGCAGAGTCTGATATTTCTCTGTGGACTCATTTTTATATAACGACAGTGGAGGCTAAGTGACTCCACCTCTGTTTGCATCACATGTCATGGTGATCCATCTAACAGCTGGTGTAAAGGACTGAAAATATTGCAACTTTTAAAGGTTTTTTGTTGGAGTTTTTGTCTCATTAAATAGTGGCAGGGTGCAAAGGTCAACAGCTGGAACTGAACCAGCAACATCTGCAAACCGCTCAGCTGTCCGACTGACAGTCAAGTGTTTTGGATGTTTTCATAATTGGCATGGAATCATCAGAAAAACACACGGAGCAAAGACGAAAACTCCTCCTGGAAATGTACCTGCTAATGATAAAAACCTGCTGCTGTGAGCTGCAGCTGAATGAGCCTTATCATACAAGGAACCGGTGTGTGTGTGTGTGTGTGTGTGTGTGTGTGTGTGTGTGTGTGTGTGTGTGTGTGTATGTAAATATTGTGTTTGCATAAGAAGGATGTTAGCTAGGTCCATTAGCCACTTATCTTTATGTGACTGTAAATAACATCACATGACCTGACTAAACAGAAGTTACAGCCTGGTGTAAAGTCACAGTCAATAATGAACACACACACCTTTATGTGTGTGTGAAGTTACTGATCGATGGTGCTGGTCGTCAAAAGTCAAACCATGTGGAAAAAAACTCTGCCAAACATTAATGATCATAGAGAGGAAACGAGGCCAAAACGTGACCAGCTTGTGCCGTTTACAGCCAGAGCGTCTTCAACTTTTCCACAGTCACTTATCAGCGGCTTCTTCTCATCTGCAGAGATAAGAGAGCAGCCAGGTCAAAGTTCAGACCTTTCTATAGTAGAGGGTGAAGAACCTTCCCACCATGGTGTTGTTAGAGTTATAAACATAGATGAAAGTGATATTTATGATGACTGTCATTGTCACGAGGTGATGAGACTTTGTTTTTAACTGTTTTACTGCTGCTGCTTTAACAGAGACTGGACCATTTTAGATTTAACAATTCAACTTCTGTTCTTCTAAGATGATTTTTATCAGCTGCTCGCTCTGTTTGAGCTTCTGTTTGAGGATCACACATCGAGGCCACAGACGCTCTGATGATGTTGGTATCAAAAATTACTTAATTTTGCTACTTCGAGTATCTTAATTGTCTCCATGAGCTGCTGCTGAAGCTGCTGCTGCTGCTGAAGCTGCTGCTGCTGCTGAAGCTGCTGCTGAAGCTGCTGCTGCTGCTGAAGCTGCTGCTGCTGCTGAAGCTGCTGCTGAAGCTGCTGAAGCTGCTGCTGCTGCTGAAGCTGCTGCTGCTGCTGCTGCTGAAGCTGAAGCTGAAGCTGCTGCTGAAGCTGAAGCTGAAGCTGAAGCTGCTGCTGCTGAAGCTGCTGAAGCTGAAGCTGAAGCTGCTGCTGCTGCTGAAGCTGAAGCTGAAGCTGCTGCTGAAGCTGAAGCTGAAGCTGCTGCTGCTGAAGCTGAAGCTGAAGCTGCTGCTGAAGCTGTTGCTGAAGCTGCTGCTGCTGAAGCTGAAGCTGAAGCTGCTGCTGCTGCTGAAGCTGAAGCTGAAGCTGCTGCTGAAGCTGAAGCTGAAGCTGCTGCTGCTGAAGCTGAAGCTGAAGCTGAAGCTGCTGCTGAAGCTGAAGCTGAAGCTGCTGCTGCTCGGCCTGACAGTCACTGACAGGTCAGTGTCCACAGAATATGAGCACACACCTGTCCCCCCCACCTGACCTCACCTCCTTCACCTGAGAGGAGTTGCAGATCGTCTGAAGGGAAATCTCAGTATCAGATTGGGACAGTCCTTCAGAAGATACTCAGCACTGGCTCCATCATTATATGTCTATGAATTATCTTTTAATAACATGGTAGAAAGATGATGATGACGATGATGATGATGATGATGATGACGATGATGATGATTGTTATTATTGTGTTGTGTTGTGTTGCGTGTGCATGTCCCTGCTTGTGATGTACAGTTGTGAAGCTGATCCAGAGGCATACATTGGCCCGACTTGTGAACACTGTCGACACACAGGTTTTGCCTGATCCACTTGTTTGCATCCAGGAGGGCTGTCGTTTCTCTGGAAGCCATAAAGCACCAGAACAGGAGCAGTAAAATAATCCTAATAAAGACTGTTGCTGCCTTCAAAGAGCTTGGTGAGGTTGCAGTTTTGAGAGAAGTTGAAGACGTGTTTGGTGTCATGAAAAAACCACATTGTTCCTTTTTTGAAAAACTTGTGGTTTCAGTGTCCTGCACGGAATGAGAAATGTTTAGGCAGGAAATAGTAAAAACTGTTGTAAAACTTTGTCAGTCGTCAAGTGTTTCTGTGCATTTTTATCTTTACCTGTAATTTACCTGATCACATGACCAAAACTATGTTGACCTGATGGACTGGAAAAACTGACGTGCACCAGAGAGGAGAGGTCTTCAGGTTCATCACATGACAAAGGGAAGCAGGTCATTCACAGGAAACAGGTGTAAATGTGTGTGAGTCTCAGTTTCAAACCTTGAAAGAGACGTTAGAACTGAAGTCAGGTTTAAAAGGAGGCGGTCTACAACTGAGAGGACTGAGGCCAAGGACTGCATTGTTCGGCTCTGAAACAGGATCCAGAAAGGTGAGTTTAAGAAACAGATCTGTGTCTTTGAAGCCTCCTCAGGTGTCAAAACACTGGGCAGCGGATTATAATAGTATGAGACAGAATTCTACAAGTCAACAACAATTACTTGATCTTTCATCAGAGCAGAAATGACGTCCCCTTTTTTCAAACTTACAGTCTTGACACTCAAACATCACTGCCCCAATTTAGCTTCAATACATATTGATGCAGCGCCCCCTGGAGTCATAAAAGACTTTATACACCTTTATTGATACATCAGATGTTTGGATGTAAGTGTAGCCTGTCCAGAACCTGCAGACTCAAACCCTCTGTTTCTCCCAGTCTGAGACCAAACATGTATCTTTGGTTCCCGACAGATAAATCAGACACGTGTGCACAGACAGAAGAACAGCAGACACTGAGCTGTGTTGTGTGTTGTCGTGTTCCGGCCTGGTCAGTGAGCTGAAGTTTGTCCTCTGTGTAATCCTTCCCTGCACAGACTGTTTATTCAGCCATCAAGAGCTTAATAAAAGAATAAGGTTACCAGATCACCAACATCACGGTTCAGAATGTGGAGTGTGTGTGTGTGTGTGTGTGTGTGTGTGTGTGGCTTCAGAGCCGTCATTGTGCTAAGTAAAGACCCAACACCTGCTGCAGTGGATTTTCCAGGACAGAGGATCATCGGAAAGAGTGGCCAAAAGTATGCAGACACCTGAGCACCCAAATTGTTGAACATATGATTCCAGAATTATGGGAGTTAATCTGCTGCTGGTTCAGGTTTTCCACCAGGTGTTGGAATGGATCTGCATGTAGTTTTATATTCCCTACTCTATGTTCAGACATTATTTACTATATTTCTATACCAATAGAAACGCTGAATGTCACAGCCTAATTTTTATTTACGATGATCAATTAACATACATTCTTAGAAAAAGTCAGAGGAAAAGCATGTTGTGTCCACATACTTTTGGCAATGTAGCACAGAGCTATTTGCAGACAGACAGAATGAAGACAGTGCATCAGACTGAAGGTTTCACCTCATGTTGCACGTTCAGCTGCTGCCCCCTACTGGTTGCTGGTGGAAGTCACCATCTGTCTAAACAGAATCACTGATGGCCTGTATGGGAATTTTATTTTACTCATCCAAAGACCAGTGAGGCGTGACGTCATTAAAGACAAGACCATTTCAGAGCTTTGAGAGGGGACATTTTAACTGGCCAGTTTTATTGGGACATTTCACATGGCAATGTTTTCTTATGTTAATGAAACGTTAGTTCATTTCAGTTTAGGTAATTCAATCTCATTATTGTTCCTTCAGGTGTTTATACCAACTTCGTACACAGTTCCTTGTCCTGTGAATGAGATAAACAGTCAAATCTAAATAAACATTTCACAGTGCATCTGTTGTCTGAACAGAGTGGAAACGAATCCCGGGGGTGGGATCAGACAGTGTGGTCCCTCTGAGGTCCAGCTGCTCATCTACTGATAAGGCTGCTGATGGCAGGGCTGAATCAACTTACCACAGTTAGACACTCACTCGACCCTGGCCTAACTTGGCGACATATGTCATATCTGTTCATTTGTAAGTGGTTGTTAGGCAAATAACCATGACATTTTCTTATTCTTAAACGTTACCTGATGGCATGTTGTATCATATCAACATGTTGTACTCCAGTGTTTCACTCAGGTATTCACTTTGGATAAATCTCATTCAAGAATGTGTAGAGTCAGTTTAGACATCAAACTGATTATCTTGTTTGACAATACAGAAAACCATGGACAGTGAACAATAAATTATAATATTGCAAAGTGCTGAATGCAGCATAAATGGAATAATGATCAAGCTCCTTTAACGTATTATCTTGAGATTAAAGAATTAAAAGTTTCTCTCTTTGATTCAGTAGTGCAGTAAACCGCAGCAGCAGATGAGGCAACACCTGTAACCAGTTAATTACTGAAACTGAGTCACTTCACACCAAGTAAATGTTGTATTCTGACATGTTTCATTTAGACTATGTCTCCCAGTCTGACTGACTGACAGTGCTGCAGTGCATGTGAACATATTCCAGCTGGAGGTATCAGGTCTAACCAGCTCCCCTGAGCAGCAGGTAGACAGCAGACACGGTGATGGCCGTGGCAGTGTAGGTAAACACAGCGTTATAAAAAGTGTTGGTCCTGATTCGTTCTCCCAGCGTCCTCTGGGTCTCCTCCAAACACTTCACCACCTCCTCAGACTCCCACTGCTGCTCCCTCTGCGGCCTCTCTGGACTCTCTGGTTTGGCTAACTGCAGCTGATCAGCCTGCAGTTCAGCCTGAGGTCTGGTTTCCAGCAGCTTCCTCATCACCGACAATTCACCCTCCACTCTCCCGAGTCCCTGCTCCAGCTGTCCCAGCTGTGGCGGGAGCGACTCCAGGAGGGACTCTGTCTTTTGGCTGCTGAGGCGGAGGTCTTTTAAGGCTGACAGAGGCACTGAGGGTGAGTCTGGGGTCGGACCTCTCTTCTCCTGAAGGACGACGTTCTTCTGTGTGAAGCCGTCACTCAGAGCGACCCGGAAGCTGTCGATGAGCGCTCGGAGCTCGTCCTGCTGGGAGCGATGGTTTCCAGCCTGGACTCTGAGGGCTTCCTGCAGACTCTCTGGACCTTTCTGGGCCTCCAGCAGCAGACTCTTCAGCTCCTGCAGATGAGAGAGGAGAAGATGTATCAGCTGAAACAACAAGCTTCAAATTTTGACATAATAATGTATATATGTAATAATTGCTTTATAAAAAGTGATCACAATGAATCCTGTGGGGAACATGAAAGTGTGGATCAAATGTTCTGGAAATCCAATAGTTGTTGAGATATTTCAGTTTGAATAGCATAAATATATAATCATGAATTTATCAAAATAAAAATAATATCAAAACCCTGTTAAAATGTCAATAAATTATAACAATCTCTGAGCTCCACTTGGCCACAGAGTGCCTCAAATAAGATATTTATTCTCAGTATTATAGTTCAAAGTATTCTAACTTGTACAGAAACAATAAGTAAATGAGCCCAACTGCCATCACCGCCCCTCCTCACCTGCAGGCGGACACGGTTAATGTATGTTGATCCCATGACTCCGATCAGGGCTCCGAGCACTGAGCCGATGATAGACCAGTTCTTGGTGCGTTCCGCCCTCGCCCTCTCCTTCTCATGGCTCTCCCTGACGCACGCCGAGAACAAGGCGAACTTCTCCCTCTCTGAGCCCTCTGCGTTCTCATACGCTGTCCGGAGACGTCGCTCCTCCTGCACAAAGGTGCTTCATTATAAGTCAAATACAGCCAACTGATCTGTTAATCCACAAACAGACACATTTTTGATTTGATCTCTCTGACTGGACTATTAAGTATATTTCCACTAATAGCATTACCGATAATGCCATTAAAATTGTATGATTACTTGAAGGTAGGTGTGGCCAAACTCAGCCCAGGAAAACCTCCATTCATTCACCAGATTTACTGTTTAACTAGTTTTAGCTTAGGAAGGGTAGTGTTTCTTAGTCTGACCTCAAACTATCTGGACAAACAGAGAACAGTTCCACAAATTGTGTTTCCTTCGACCTTCTTGTGGTCACATTGTTAATCGCCTCAGCTAACCTGCAGCAGTTTGTGCTCCAGCGTGGCCAGCTCCAGGTAGTGAGCCTCCTCCCTGGAGACCCTGTCCAGCCGATCTCTGACCTCCTTCAGTCTGACCTGCAGGGCCTCTAGGCTGGCATGAGCCTCACGGACTATCCCTCTGGCCACCATGAAGGCAGCCTCAGCCTGGAAGAAACACACACATCTGAGACTCAGTCCATCAGTAAATCAGAGTCTGCAGATTATTGATTGTTTTCGCTGTTAACATGCACACACAACATCTGTCCTGCTTCTTACTATCTGCTCACCTCAGTGACCTTGGTCTGGGCCATGCGGACCTCGTTGAGCCCGACAAACTCCTCGTACCTCTCCCACCAGTGGTTGACTGAGGCGGTGGCTACCTCAGCCGACCTCTGACCCCACTGCCGCCCCAACTCACCGGCATACTGGAGGAGGGATTATAAAATTGTTATTACAGTTCTACTAAGTCAGTTGTAGTCAACATGCTGGCAGCGATGTTTACGGTTTAGAAAGTCTTTATAAACAGTGAGAAGAGGAATTTCCTGTACCTGTAAGGCAGCCAGGGCACGCTCCTTCACTACCTCTGCACCGCCCTTCCCATCAGGAGGGGAGGGCTTAGTGGGTGGGGGGGAGCTGGGCTGTTGGTGAGCACTGTAGGTTCTGACCAGAGTGATTCTGCCAGGCAGAGATCCAGGCCGGAAAAGGTGGGACACACAGCACATGCCATGACCCCAGAAACAGATCTGAGCTCCTCTGTACCTGTCAGCATAAAGATACTGTGAATCATCTGCTTCAATGCTGCATTGTTTTGTAGAGCCAGTCAAAAAGAAAAAAGGTCAGGTCAGAGCTCAGGTCTCAACACATTGTGCAGATGATACCTCATTGAGATGGGCAGCAGTTAGAAGTGCAGCTTGAAAACTGTCAGAGCTTCACTTTCGCTGCAGCTACAGGCACCTGTGAGAACAACAGGAAAAAAAAAATCCACAGCTGACTGATAAAGTACCCACTATGTATGATTCAAGGTTCAGATGTGCTGTTGTGGCAAAAGAATCTGACTATTCCACTGGGTCCAAAAGCAAACCAGCTGAGCCAGAAAATATTAGTTCCTCAAAAATGACAATACTGACATTTAGACTCTATCCACAGCAAAGTAATGACACCTTAATAAAGTCTGAGATAACTTTGTGCATTTTCCCTAGAATACATCTAAATGACTGCCAACAGAGTTTATACACTGATACTGATTTGCCTGTGAAAACCAAATATTAACTTTGAATATCGACCCAGACAATTTGTGGTATAGTTTTAAACACGTCTAACTGCTACTAAATGACTAATATGTACTTTGCACATGTGTCACAGCATGATGACTGATTTCCCAATACACAAGGTGAACTATCATTACTATCACCACTTAAAATACTGACTAAAACACCAAGTAAATAACCAGACAGACTGGAGGAAGATAAAGTTTACAGGGTCAAACGTCATTAATCAATTCATTAAGCTACATTATAATTTTTCCTCCAAGGTTATCTGGCTGCTCTGTCCATGTCTGTCCCCCTCTCTGCTTCATTCACAACCAGCTAGCTTTAGCTTTAGCTTGTAGCTCCACGTTCCACAGTTAACTGTAAACTAACTCCTTACTCTTGTAAACGAGTTTATTACACGGTATGACAGTAAATATACCTGTTCTCTTCAGTGTTGTCAAAGCACACATGTCACACGGATGCGTTTTCTTTTAGCTAACTAGTTTCCATCTTGATGTGAAATGCAGAAGCTAACAGCCGGGTGAGTTTTCGTTCAGGCGCAGAGCGGTCAACCTATTTCCGGTTCAAAGTTCACTGGGTCCTAACAGCGCGGATTAGAAAGACAGCCGGCTGCATTCGCGACAAAAACACGCTTATTTTCTTTCTTCATACACTTTGAACAGTTTTAAACATGTCTGGTAGGGAAGGTGAGCCGTCGTTTCATTTGATGGTCCCATGAAAATTCCGCTCATCGTAACAGATATTGTTTGAGAACGTTACAAAACTCAGCGCGCCGTGTTTTACTGCGATTAGCTAAAAGATGCTAACGAGAGCTAGTCATGTAGCCTGCAATTTTTTCACCAGATTACATTAAAAACCTACCTCATCAAATATTTTATTTTGTTCTGAGGATTTGTAATCATAAGTTAGACAGTGTATTTAGACTGTGGACGAGTCACTGCTATTGTCTGAGGCGTTCGGCTAATAAATTGTTTTCTAAGCTAAGATGATTTAAGCAAATTCTTTAAATAATGTGATAAATATCTTGTCATTTATCGTCATTAGGAGGTAAAAAGAAGCCACTGAAGGCGCCCAAGAAACAGTCCAAGGAGATGGATGATGTAAGTGTGTCCTTCTGTATTAGGCTGGACGATTTTTGTTGTTATTATCACTTAATTTAACGATTATTCTGTATAACTTTTTTTTTTACACAATGAACATCCCTTTTATGTGAAAAGCTGGTGCCATTAAATCTGTTTCTGATGATTTCCAATCATTTAGTCTATCAAATGTAGGAAAACAATGCAAGACAAGAATTGATGTCATGGAAAGATATTATTCACCAGATTACATTGTCTGTGTGTCTGTAGGATGATGTGGCTTTCAAGCAGAAACAAAAGGAGGAACAGAAGGCCATGGATGCGATGAAAGCCAAAGCTTCAGGAAAAGGACCTCTAGGTAAGACCAGAAAGACAGCCATGGCATATGTGACATGTATGTGATCCTTTTAGTTTAAAATTTTTGTCTTAATAAACACTCACATGCCATGTGTACACATACCAGAGTTGAGGTGGGTTTATGCCTATGATTGATACAAGATTTACAGAAATGAAAAAAAAAAATGTGTGGCCATAATTTTGACCACTGGGATTAATTGATCAGATGATTTCATACACATCTAATATTTATGTTTCCTGTATTTTTTCCCCCTCCAGCCAGTGGTGGCATCAAGAAATCAGGCAAGAAGTGATCTGAATCTGGCAACAATGTTTATTTGCTCCCCGGCCTTGCTTCCTGCGTCTGCGATGTGTGTGTGTTTGCTGAGAAGACTCAAGTTTGTTTTGCTCTGTTTAACATGAACGTCAAACTCCTGCCCTGTTGTTGCCCCCCCATCAGTGAAAATGTACGGAAAATAAATTAAATCCTTCGATGATTTCAGGGACAGGAAAATCTGTTGCCAGTCAGACCAGGTACACACATAACTCCTAATGGCAAGTAATTAGAGGTTTCACACTGTGATATTTGTTGTTGACAGGTCACTCAGTCATACACACTGACCAAAATCTTCACATTCGAAACTGTTCCACCAGTTTTGTTTTGTGCCCATGTGAAACCTTTCACTATCAGAAACAAAACTCACCCCAAGGTTTTTTTTTCTTCTGACTTTTGTTGTATTGCAAAGAGGGAGATTCTAATAAAGTTTTTTGTAATTACTGCTTGTTGTTTTAATTCTGTGTTAGAAAGGAATCAGTCAATGATCTCAACCATCGACCTGTTTGCAAAGTAGTTAAGATTATATTTCTTTTTAAATCCGAAATTATAAGGATTCATCATTAAATCAATAATTTGCTTTGGTACAGTGATTTGTTTTGTTTTTTTAAAGCAGTGACATCACAGGAAGTCTTATGCTTGGTTACACCATAGCCTTGAGTGGGAATTAACTGAGTTCCAGTCACCATTTGTGTTCTTAATTTAAAGAAATTTGTGAAATTAACAGCTGTATTTACATGACACATTAGACTTGATTTGCATGTTTGTGTAAAATGCTTTGGATTTGAATATTATGTATATATTTAGTTTGCATCCTTGAGGCCGTTTTTTGGGAGTTTTGAAACCTCCCTAACATCCTTATTTATATCAGACGTCAAATAACATCACTCACTTTAACTAAACATAGAAATATTCCACAGGGTATCTTTAGTTCGACTGCAAAGTTGACACACTTGTTTTAAGTAAAAAGTTCAAAGGTGACCACTGTCTTCAGCCTTTATTAGAAATGTGTTTAATTCACTGCATAGCTGTACAAATACATGAATAGTGTCACAACAAATCATTTCTCCAGCGCCGCCTGTGCTGGGACACAAAACATGACAAACTGGTATTAAATTGTAATCTCTTTAAAAAGATGCCACTTCCTGATTCAACACATTGTTTAGAAAGATGCTGAATAAAATGAAATCAGGCTCAAACCCATCAGGTCACATGATGATCACTGAGTTGGGCCGAGGAATCTGTAAATTTGTGTAAACAAATGAGTCATAGCACAGAGGAAACAAGACAGACAGCGTGATACCTTGATTCAGTCAAAAGTCAGTGTGTCAGTTTACATTGGTGATGGATATTCAGTCATCCAGACAGTCAGACATGAGCAGCCATGCAGGATGGTGCCTGAGGTAACGTGGTCCACCCAGAACATCTGCAGCGTCCCGTGGACACACAGTGTCTGGAGTGGTGGTCGAGCTGAACACGGGCTCAGCTTCACTACAGAGTGGCTCTGGCAGGTAAAGGGTTAACATCAGAGTTTATTGTTCTGTTGGGTGTTCTTGGTGGATCTGGCCTCCTGAGTTTAAACTGCATCTCCACGATTTATCTTGGCCATCTTCCCCCGGAGGATCTGGATCTCCAGGTTGAGCTTTTCCCTCTCCAGCAGCAGGTTTCCTCTCTTCAGCTCCAGCAGATCCGCGTCCACGGCGATGAGCCCCGGCAGCACCTGCTGATCCAGACCTGCAGAGGAAAACCACATCGGCCACTGAGTCCTGCAGCCACATCATATTTTTTCAACTGTATTATCAGTTTTTTTAGATGGTATTTTGTGAGTATTATATAACTTTTTCTGTTTGTTTCACTTTGTTCATTATGACATTTTTGATGACATCATTGATTAGACATAACAAACAAATGATTTAACAAGAACATTGATTTTACAGTTATTATGAGAAGCAGCTGTAGTATGTAATAATCAGTATGTAAGTTGAGCTGGTTACCATCCCCCTGTGTCGTCTCAGTCAGGGACTTCATCTCCACCTCCACAGGATAGTGATCGCTCACTTTCAGAGTCTGCAAAATAAAACATTTATTCATCTTTATTCATCATGTTCAGGTTCAAACTTAGCCTGGTTCTAATGTAAGAGTTGAGCAGAAAACTATTAACAATGACACATCACTAAATTACACAAACTAGCTCTTGTGTAGAGATGAGTTCTTGATAAATATTTATGCCCAGCAGCTGCCAAACTGAAGCTTGAATATGTGACACGTTTACAGTGAAGATTAAAAGAGATAATAATGAACACAATGACCTGAAACTTGATAAATGCTCTTATAATTTTATGTAAATCCTTGTGATTTTAAATTGCAAACAAAATGAATAAAAGATTGATGAACAGCTGGTGCAGCCCAGAAAACCTGTTCAGTGAGTTCCAGCTCTCAGACGGACAGACCATATTTCACGTCTCGTTGTTGTGGAATGAAAACATGGACGGACCTGCTCCTCACTGAGTCCGTATGCCTTCTGGAAGTTGAAGGGTTTGGCAGAGTTTGGAACCACAGCCTGGAGCATGTCGTCCCCGTAAACCACGATCCTGAACACAGACAGAGACACTTTCAAGTTTTATACATTCTATTATCCAAAACAAGTTTTCAAGATGTTTTGTTACTTTATTAAAAAAGTGTCACCTGTCGTAGGTGTGGTCGTTTCGGTTGCTGGCCGTGGTGTCGACGTCGTCTCCGATCAGCCAGTGGAAGTTGGTGTCGCTGCGGATGCGGATGGTCTTCATCTCCTTCTTGGAGACGTACAAGCCGTCGGCGTTGAAGTCTCCCAGGATCATGACGTTCTGCAGCACAGACGTGGGATTTACTCACCAGCTTCAACCATCTAATGTTTGTGTTCAGCTCACTTCACTTTCACTCACTAAACCACAACATGTAAAGTTCTGTCTGTAGCTAGTCAAAGTCAGATTGTAATTTTCTTTCCAGTGTCTCTGTGTGATCGTGTTGTTCATCAGTGTCCTTACATCCGTCCTCCACTTCTTCTTCACGTGCTGGAAGACGTCGTAGAGCTCGTCCAGCTCCTTGTCCGAGTCATCGGGTTTGGTGTGAACAGGGATCAGCACCAGGTCCTTCAGCACTGGCACACACACACACACACACACACACACACAGACACACACACAGACACACACACACACACACACACACACACACACACACACACACACACACACACACACACACACACACACACATACACACACACACACACACACAGACACACACACACACACTTTAGTGTATTCCTGGTTTTTCTATCTTTCTGAAGACGTTTGCTCCTCCTCTAAAAACACTCCGGTCTTGTGCAGGACAGACGTCTCCTACCTGTGTTGAGGCATCTGAATCTCAGGATGTAAGGATCTCGAGCGAAGACGTCTCCTCCCTCCATCTCCTGGTCGTCGAACTGATAGGAGCCCACCAGGTCCACCATGTCATCCCTTCACACACACACACACACACACACACACACACACACACACACACACACTGAAATGATCAGTTGTTTGAGGACAGTTGAGCAACAGGTCATCAAACACATCCTCATACATTTCTTTGTCATTAGAATCTATTGTATGTGTCTTGAATTCGAGCTGATGGAAGCTGTTGTTCTTCACGACGGTGGACAGTCTGCAGGTGAACACTCACCTGTACAGGAACAGGAACTGCTCCTTGTAGCGCGTCCGGCCCAGACGGCTGCTGATCTTCACCGTGTAGTGATGCTTCCTGTTGGATCTGGACAGACAGACGTGATGTCATCAAACACCACTGTGGGCTGGACATGTATGATTTTCAGTGACACTATCACCTGTGAGTCTTGTTTGTATTATTTGGGTAAATGTTTCAACACAAACTGTCTGATCTGGATATGAATACAGACAGAACCAGAGCCTGCACTCACTTGTTGAGCGCGTCCACGAAGGTTGTTACCGACTCTCCGCTGATGTCCACCACCTCCAGGATCAGGATGATGTCATACCGAGACACGATCTGAGGGACAGGCAGAGACAACAGCTCTTCATCAGCACCACCTTACAGTTTGGGGTTTTGTAAGGTGTGTGTGTGTGTGTACTTGAACTTGCTACATAGTGAGGACCTCAACTAAAAATGCAACACAAATTAGTTAAGAAACAGAGTGAGACCAAACCACAACTTCAATGGGCTCAGCTTCATGGACTGGGCTGCAGTTGAAATGAGGAGCCAAAGGCAATGCAAAAGGGGGCGGGGACACATGTGTCCCCACAGGGATAGTGATACAAACATGTGTTTTCCCACTGGTTGTTGTTACCTTAGTCAGGATATTCACAACATCTGGGTCTGACACTTTGTTTTTTCCAAACCTCTGGATGTTAAACGAAGCTATTTTCATGGTGGCTGCAGAGGAAAAGGACAGAAAGAGAAGAGAAACATTATTGACATGTTCATGAGCCTGTTTGTGTCTGAACACGTGAAGGCATGTGTGGTATTTTTGTACATACATCAAACATACGTGTGTGTGTGTGTGTGTGTGTCAGTGAGTCTAGACATCTGCATGTTTACAGCAGCCTTGTCTCATAAAACCTGTCAGCTCACCTGGCCTGAGGCTTGTGTAACAGGCGACAATATTCACACTGTACACAAGGAAACAATGTTTGAAGTGGTTTAAGTACACACTATAAAAACACTGTGGGCACCATGTTTCACAGAGACTTTATACAGCAGGCGTGTGTTTCACTAACCCTCCATTTCTTCAGGGAAACTAACAGAAATTAGCATTGACAGTTTTTGTAAACTGAAAATAAATGTGATGATGAAAATAGATACTTTAAACTTAAGATTTTAAATTAAGAAAACATTAATAATTAAATATGAATATTTTACAATCACAGGAACATAACAAGACATCAAATTGTGAAAGTTTGATTATGAGATAAAACACAAAAATAAAACAAAAACATAAAACAAAAATTATCTTAAAAACCAGATCAAGATAAATAAGTAGATAAATCAATACAAATTCCATCCCATTGAGATCCTGTTACACTGGAACTTGGTTCTCTGATTCCTCAGGGGATTCCCAGGACATATGATATATGTATATATATATCATATATGTATATATGGAATTACCCCCCTGTATGTCAGGGTGTGTGGACATGTCTTTAAGATACACTGGCATGTCCAGTCACGCCCCACAGTTTACCCATTAAGCAGTGTAACAGTGTAACAACAGGCTCTTGATCGTATCCGCTCAGTCACGTATTTATCATGTAAACGCCCAGTACACCAAACTCTCTCCACACCAACCAGGTGAAGACCGAACACCAAGGCCAGGCCTGAGAGGCAGAGGGACTGTGAAGGTTGGTCCACGAGATCTCACTGGTCTCACTGCAGGTTCAGGTCCAGACCTGTCCCTCCCAGGGGCCCAGCCGCCAAACTAATCCCCCCTCCGTTTCAGTAGATCACCAACAATGCAGCAGCACGTGTTCACAGGCAGCGTTATGCAACCACACACAGTCTGAAACATACAGGCAGCAGCGAGCCGCCTGAGGACAGACAGTATGTATAATACAGCTCGTCAGTGTCTCACCACAGGAATGTTATTGACTTGTAATAGTAGCTGTGAATGGAGGAGGACAAGCCTCTTTTCAGGTGTAAAGACGGTGGATCACACCCACAGCTGGTGACAAGAGGGAAACATCAGCTCTATCTATTCATTTCTTATTTTTATTTGTCAATGCTTTTACCTCTCTGCTACATGTGTACTACATGAAATGTCACTTTAAAAAGCTGAGTTAATGATTTGATCTGATTTGCAGTGTAATTACTTTGCATGAATCAGGCACCAACGGAGCAGAAATACCAGCGTTCATACTTCCTCTAGAGTGTCCAGTTGTTATTCTCTGCTCTCTCGTAGTCTTCTCTTCTTTCACTGTAGCTACATTCAAGTAACAGCCTGAACGAATAAATCATGAACTGTGTTATCAGTTATTCTTATTATGACTACATTTGAGGAAGTAAAAGTCAATTAGCTTTAATGAATGAAATAAGAGAAACTTTTACACAGCTGAAACAATTAACAGAAAATCATTTTTGACAGTTTCTTTGTTGGATTTTCTGTAGATTTTCGGTTGAAAATCAAACAAGTTGAAAATGCAAAAAAATTTTAATGAATACTACTGATTAATAAATAGTGAAAATATTTGCATCCGTGTGTCTGTTTTTTCTCTTTTGACACTTCTTGGTTGCCAGGTTCAGTTTGAATCCCTGGAAGCAGCGTGTGTGTGTGGAGCAGGTTGTCTGACTAGTCTGAATCTGTCCTGCAGACGTTTCCTCGGAACTTTGACTAGTTTCATCTCTTATGTTTGGACTTGTGTTCAACATTCTTCCAGGCTGTCAACAAGGACAGGTCGGGTCAGGACTGACATGAAGCAGCAGAAGGAAGAACTACATTAGTCTGTATCGATAGCAGCTGTTGTATTAATTCCTCTGTGACGTGTTGTTTCTGCCTTCAGGGCCGCCACAATCACTTAGAGCCACTTAGTCAGACGTCTACATGTTATCTTTAAATCACTTTATTCTCCTGCCAGAGCTCATCCTGTTTCTGCTGGAGTCAGGTCTTCATGCCTGTCAGCCTCTCTGGATGGTGGCTGGTCTCTAAAGCTCAGAACAGTCTAATAAAACAATCATGAACCCCAGAAGCTGAATGTTATTGTTTTATTGATCCTTGACTTTTCCTGTGAATTTAACGACATAAGACAATGTTTGTTGTTCTCTAACAAACAAACCATGTGACCTCTGACATGCCTTTCCTCAGGACATTTCTGCCTGGAGGAACTGTTACAGATCACTGTGACAAAAATGTTTAACTGTCTATTTTCTGATCTGGTCATTCAGGTTGAGGTTCAGGCACAAAACACCTTGGTCAGCATGGGACACATCATAGTGTAGGTTTGAATAAATATTTTCTTAAGGTGAGGGAAATTACATCATCATGTTTAAAAGAAACCAATGTCGACTGTTTGTAGGAAACAGGAAACAAACAACAGGCTCCTGTGATAAGTCCAATACTAGTTCAATACTCGCATGCAGAGGATCATTACAGCAAACTTTGACTTTTTCATCCCACTCGTGGATGTAAGGGTCTGAGAACAACAAAGATTACTCTCTATTTTCAATCAAACCAATACTTTGATTTTCTGGTGTAATGAGGCTTTACTGTTGTAAACACAGTGTTCGATCTGTCTGCCTGTCATCAGCAGGGAAACTGCATCACAAAATAAATACATGAACAAAAGAACAGAGTATGTGAAAGGCTGTATACATTCAACAGCAGCTCACTGGAGCTTCAGGTTTCACTGATCTTAGCTCTTTGTTCAGAGTCGACCATGTTCCAACGGCAAAACACGGAAAAACTCTCAAAGTGAGGGAGGAAGTACTTGGGTCTTATACTTTTTACTTAGTAAAAGTATCAATAACACAGTTTAGAAATACTCAAGTAAAATTCCTGCTTTCAAAAGATGCATTTTTAGTTAAAGTAAAATTGTAACATAGTAGTTTTATTAGTGTACTAAAAGTAAAGGAACTCCTTATGCTGAAGCTGGGGTTCATTTTGACTATGCTGCTGGGTTCTTACTCTATAATAATACATCATAATTCATATGTTGATTATATTTTGGATTAATAATCTGTGTTAACAAAGTAACTGGTAACTAAAGATCTGAAATACAAGTAGTAACTAAAAAGGAAAATATCTGCCTCTGACATGAGGTGGAGTGTTATTAGCAAGAAGCATACAATGGAAAAATTCAAGTTAAGTACAAGTACCTCAAGATTGTAATTAAATAAAGTAAATGTACTTTCCCACAAATGAATTCTTTCAATATGTCGCAAACATTCATGAAACCTCTGCATTCTAAATTCACATAAGTAAAAGAAATCTGTAAACAGTGATTAGTGTCATATTGTCGTAATTTAACATAGTACATGTTCCATGTGTGACCACATATTACATCCACATGCTATAGTTTAAAAACCACAGTATTTCCTTTAGAAATGCAGTGGATGAAAAGTAGGAGTGTTCAGTGAATACGTAAATCAAATAGTCCAGTACTGTACTGTGGGACAGTTTTGAGGTACTGCAGTACATTTTACTCCACATTTATTTGTGTTATTAGTTTGGATTTTACAGTTAAGATAAGAAAAGCTCATAAAACACTTTCTTATATTTCCAAAAGTCTCGTTTACTGAATGACTTTGTCTCAGCTTGTAGAGACAAATCACATTATTCTTCAACATGTCTGAAAGCAGAGAAACACACAGATCCTTTGAAGATTTTAAACTATTATCTGCAGTTGTGTGGATTTGTATTAGTGATGTTACAACAGACAGAAAGTACACTGTACCACATCAACATATTACTCTGACAGGGACTTCTTACTAGTACTACAAGTACTATACATATATAGTTATGTATAGTAATATAAAGTTTTACTGCTCAGTCAAAACTTAGATCTGAACTGATTCGAATGTGATGTTCCACCTGTTGTTTCAGGCCTGCAGATGGAAAAGTCTGTTTCATTGTTTTGAAACCTGTCGTCCAGCTCGTTGTGAGGAGAAGCAGAGGAAAAGTTTGTTTCTCACCTGCAGGAGGAGAAGAGTCTGCTGCTGCTGACAGGACAGGACCTTCGACCAGGTGAGGTTGTTCCCAGTCAGGGTTAAGTGAAGCGAGGAAAGAGAGAGAGAAGCTTTTGGCCTTCAGTGAACACTGTTGGATCTGGAGTCACTGCCAGGGGCCAAACATTGTGCAGTGGGTGAGTACAGGTGATGTGATTGGTCCAGAGCCAACCAATGGGAGAGTACACAGAGACAGAGAGCGAGAAAAACAAGGACCCCGCCCTTCCTAATGTTTTCCTCATGTATGTGTCAGAGGGAGAGGTGTGTGTGTGTGTGTGTGTGTGTGTGTGTGTGTGTGTGTGTGTGTGTGTGTGTGTGNTGTTTTGGACATTCTGGTGTCATTATTCATCTCAGAATAATTCAACATGCAAACGTGTCCTTCAGCTGTCTGAGCCACAGTTGTGTGTCCTGTGTGTTTTTCAGGTCAGCATCTGCCTGAAGATAGCCAGCGACCCTCCCTTCAACAAGCTGGGATTCTGTGATTACAACAGGAACACTGATCAGGTCAGATTCAGGAGGAGAAACTATTCAAAACTCCACATTTATTCTTTCATTTTAACACTGTTTTGTTAAGAAGAACAACAGAAGCAGTCGTTTTAGCAAGCGCCCCAAATGACTTGTCTCCATTCAGGTAAAAACAGCCTTCAGTGTCAGGCTGACAGGCTGACAGGTGGATTGGTAACAGGTGATAGTATTTGCCTCGTGTTTCAGGTGCTGTCGGGGGGCGTGGTCTTACAGCTGAATGCTGGACAGAAGGTTTGGCTCGAGTCCTTCAGGGACCAGCAGAGAGACACTGAGGCCAGAGACACGCAGGAAAAACACATCATCTTCAACGGCTTCCTGCTGTTCTCCAATGCAGAGTGAAGCTCAGTAATTTCACTGCAGCATGGAGTCAGAGCTGGAGACATGAGAGCCTAAAAATCTCTAAAGTCAGCTGACATTTTTCACAGTGTGTGTGAAACTGTAACACTTGTGTGGTTTGCTTGTAAACCCACAGGTAACTTTGGATTTGTCCACATGATTTGTTTCCTGTAAACCTTTTCTGTATGTTGACCTAAAAAAATAAAGTTTATTATTGTGTATGTTTCATAAGATTAAAAGCAGGATCTGTCTCCACTGTTGTTGCTTTATTGTCATTAAAGTTCACATAGTTCTAAAATGTAAAAACTATTTAATGGGTTTAAAAGCTTATCAGACATCAAAACACTGCACAGCACTTTGTAATTTACAAGTTGTTAAATTTACTATAATTGTGTTTTTCATTGTGGTGATTAAAATGTAAAGCACAATGACATCAAGTTTGCATTGTAGTAAAAGGTGAGACTCACTTCAACAGACTGAAAAAATAAAAAATCAGACTCAGACATTTGCAAAATGGACATATTTGCTGTCCAAATATTAACCAGGCTAACAGTTTCCCTCTGCTTCCAGTCTTTGTGCTAAGCTAGGCTAACTACATCCTGGATGTTTCCGTCTGACTGAGGAAGACAGAGAACAAGAGGATTTTTCAAAGTGTTGATGCACAAATTGCTTAAATCATGTTTATCTCCCTAATTCAGTCATTAAACTGGTCACTTTAGTGGAGGAGGGGGACACAGATAAACACCTGTCAATCTATCATAAACATTACATTGTTCCTTCCACAACACTGATTCCAAAAAAAAACCCCATAAAAAACCAGAATGCATTTGTAAATGAACTGTGTTGATCAGTTTCATGAAGTGTTCCCGAGCCTGTGTCGTGTGTCAGCTGAACTCAGCGTCCCGACCTTTCTGGAATCGGGGTTATAGAAAACTCGTGCGACCCCTCTGAAGGTTATGGAAGTGAAACGTGTTTGTTTTTTTGCACTTCTTCTTTTTGGTACACTTTTGCCACTTTATCACATCCTCAGTTGACCCCTTCCTTCCTTGCATTATTCTGTGTGTATGTGTGTGTTTGTTTTGTCAAACTCTTCTTTCATTTTGATTGAATCGCTGAAACCTGCTTCTTGGAAGAGCACATTGTGTCATATGTCAGAAGTTGGGTGGTCAGAGGTCAAGGTCCTGCAGTCCACACACACACACACACACACATACACACACACACACACATATGCTCAGTAAACGTTAAAAGTTATGGCTGCTGATCTTCTTTATGTTTTTTTATTGCGAACAAATCAATGTGTGTCTTGATACTTTCTGACTTCCTGTTTGTCCCAAGTTCAATGGTTACAACTGAAGACTCCAGTTTCTGACAAATGAATGTAAATGAAGGGAAATCGTAATACAAATCCCTGCAGGTTCCAAAATAAGGTGGAAAGACTGGAAAGACTTTCAAAGCTGCAGATTAATGCCCATGTATTTGGAAGGACGTGTTCCACCATCACATGTGGCTGCATCGTCCAGGTGTCCACATACTTTTGACCATGTTGAGAACTCACTGTGCTTTACTTCCCCTCTCTCTCTCTTTCTCTCTCTCTCTCTCTCTCTCTCTCTCTCTCTCTCTCAGCTCAGAGAATAATTTCCAGGAGAAAAGCTGCTGAATCTCTGGTTTTGTGTCGGCTTCCTCGTCAGGCTGCTGCAGGACTCGCAGCTTCTCCTCAGTTTGGACTCTTGGACCGTGGTGGGTTTCATTTGTCTGTTGGTTTAATCTCTCAGGTAAGTTTACATTTATTTTCCACATCTGTGTGTTGTTTCTGGTTCACTAACATTTATCTGTAAAAGAAAATCTGCTGCTGTCATCAAGACGATCTCTGGTTTCTTCTTTGCTTTTATTATTATTGTGGGGTTTTATACTAAAAGAGGACTCTGTTATTTGATTAGTATAACCCGAGCTCACACTGTATTTGTTAAATATACTGAGAAATACTTCGAGTTATTTTCTGTTTCTGTTTCTCTTCTTCCCTCATCTCCTCTCTTATCTCCTTGTCTTGTCTCCTCTCCTTCTTTCCACCTCTTCTATCACCAGTGGTGGAAGAAGTATTCAGATACTACTTAATAGAAAGACAGATATTACTTAAGCAAAAGTACCAATACTCCACTACAAGTAAAATTTCCTTTCCTCATTTCTGTTTGTTTCTTCTTTCCTTTTCTCCTCTCCTGACTTCTCATCTCTCCATCATCATCTCCATCCTTCTATTCTCATCTTTTCTCTTTTCCTCTCCTTGTCTCCTCTCATCTTTTCCTTCCCTCCTTTCCTTCTCACCTCTCTTCCTCTCCTGTCTCCTCCTCACCTCTCCTTTTACCTTGTCTCCCTTCTTCTCATCTTCTCCTCTCATTTCCTTTAACTTACTTATTTCTTCCTTTCCTCATCCCCTCTCATCTTTCCTTGTCTCCTCTCCTTCCTGTCAGGACCTCCACCATGCTCCCTCATTGCTTCCTGGTGCTCGCCGCCCTGCTCTCGCTGATCACGCCCCTGCTGCTGGCGATGGAGTCCTGCCCGGCGACAGGGATCCCAGGTTTGCCAGGTATGAGCATGCACGCTTGTGTTTGTATCTGTATGTGAGAATATTCTTTATTTTGATCCTCTATCTTTCCATCCTCAGGGATTCCTGGGATTCCTGGCAAAGACGGACGTGATGGACAGAAAGGAGAGAAAGGAGAGCAAGGTGTCCGACACACAGTGAACAGTCGAACACAGAGCTGTTTATTTGAGGAGGTTCTTGTGAAGAATAACCAGCCTGTTGTTGTTGTTGTTGTTGTTGTTGTTGTTGTTGTTTACAGGGGTGCCGTGGCCGGACAGCAGCGGCCCTCAGAAGGGAGAGAAGGGAGAGCTGGGGGTGATGGGACTCCCTGGTAAACGAGGTCAGAGCGGGGATCAAGGCTACGCAGGGATTCCTGGGATGCCTGGACCTCCAGGAGAACCAGGAGAACCCGGGTGTGTAGTCAGATGAACCTTTAAACAAGGGAACCAACAATCTCTTCAAGGCTGGGGTACTGACTGGGCCCCAGGTCGTCGAGGGCCTGAGATTCACTGTGTGGCAATAACTGTAGTAATCTGATTAACTGAATTTAATATCTTGGTCTTTCATGAGTTCAGTTTGGCCCTGGGGTCCACTGGTGAGTGACCCAGTCTGAG
The DNA here is from genome assembly GCA_037975185.1 of Centropyge bicolor. NCBI lineage: Eukaryota > Metazoa > Chordata > Actinopteri > Pomacanthidae > Centropyge > Centropyge bicolor. The sequence goes on from JBBMOC010000130.1 coordinate 526,846, forward strand.
CCTCACTCTGTGCTGTGTCTGTGGCTGCAGGTCTGCTGGCGTCCAGGAGCAGGCCGCCTTCAGCGTGGCCAGAGGAACCAACGAGTACCCGGACAAAGTCAGCGTCATTCGTTTCACCACCGTCATCACCAACATCAACGACGACTACGACACCACGACGGGACGCTTCAGGTGAGAAACACACCTGCTGTCATAGCGTTCAGAAATGGAGGAGCATGTTTGTGAAACTCATGGTGATGCTGCAGGAAATGGTTCATCATCTGGGAACCATGAATATCTGTACAAAATTTGATAAAGTCTGTTGATAATTGTTGAGCTGTTTCATCAACATTGCATCCACAGAACCATGCATCTCGTTAACATGCTGAAAACCGAACTCTGTGATTGGTTGTTGTAGGTGTCGGATCCCAGGAACGTACTACTTTGTGTACCACGCTTCTTTAGAGGACCGCCTGTGTGTGTTGATGAAGCTGGATGAAATACTGCTGACGTCCTTCTGTGACCACCGCCGCAGCAGGAGACAGGTGAGCTCCATGAACTGCAACTGAAGACTCACTTTTATATGACTTACAATGAGAACTCGTCTGGGTCTGATTCCAGGTGACGTCTGGCGGTCTGGCCGTCTACCTGTCCAGGGATCAGGAGGTTTGGCTGGAGACTAAAGACTACAGAGGGATGAGAGGACAACGGGCCGGGTACAGCATCTTCTCTGGCTTCCTGCTGCATCCTCACTGACCCGCAGGACGGCAAACACAAACAGGCCTCATGGCAAAATGATGTCATCCTTTCCTTCACTCTGACCCTTTAACCTTTTGAAAAATACAAGATGTCACTTTTCACTTTCCTTTATTGAACCAGGTAACAATCATTGTGATAACGTCTCTGTTATGGAGAGACCTGGCCAATCAGGAAGCAGAAAAGCATTGTTCCAATAATAACATAAACAATATAAACAAACTGTCACAAGCTACAAAAGACTATTTGTTTTTGTAAAAGATGAGGAAACAGGTCTGTGTAAACTCTCTGAAATTAAATAATAAATTTAAAAGCAAACACACTGATCAAGAGTGTTATTTTCCATTATTATAACCCTGGTTTGGGGTTTTTAGTTTTCATATTTCCTGTTTTATTCTGAAAGCATCTTTCCTCAGCTGTGTTCAGTCGTCCTCACTTCCTGCCTTTTTACCTCCTTTGGGATTCCTGACTGTGCTCACCTGTGGTCTTCCCCTCCAGGTGTATTCAGTGTGTAGGTTTTGGTTTTCCTGGACCTCACCTGTTTGTGACTTTAAATTCTTGCCTGTTTCCATCTGGATTTGTTTTTCTGTTTGGACTCTGGTTTTGACCTTTACCTGCCTGACCACTCAAGTCTTTTGATTTTTTTGTGTGAATAAAATTTCGATGAACTTCATCATCAGATCCGCCTCAGTCCAATCCTTTGTCATTTACCACATGGTTTCTGTTGATGGCCGTTACCATATCCAGCTCAGATGCATTTTACATGCACGTATCCATGAGGCCCAGCATCCACATTACTCAGTGACATTAAAAACCCCAACACAGTCTTATGTTCTTTTGTCTCCTCTTCAACTATATTAAGGTTATAATCTGCCCTTAAAGTTCTTCAGACCTTTCTGCAGAATTTCAAACTTGTATCCTGACAAAGAATATTTTATTTTCATCATTTCCAGATCTTCTCTCCCTGCCACCCATACTTATATACACGTATCAAAATTGAAGTTGGTCAATCTTATAAAAACATGGGACTTTAGTTGGTCAGCAGTGCTACATTTAAACAGCATGTTACCACTGAACATTTTTACATCGGAATAAAGCATGTTTCTGTCTTGAGGACAGGACAATGATTGGACAGTCAACCATCCTGAGAGGACCCCATTCTATATGTTGACGTCAGTAAACACATAATATGAATTATAAATAATAATAAATAAAACAAATAACCAAAGTAATTGGTCAAACCAGTATGCTTTTTATTTGTACATAATTTCTCCTTCTCAGGCTGATCAGATCTTCATGCTTTGTTTAAAGACAGTTGAGGCTCATGGTTTTTTTCAAGAAAAATGAAACTTTAACAACCTTTTTCAAGTATTTACATAGAACATGTTTGTATATTGTAGTTTTTTCAAGTAATGAAAAGTGTTAGTTCCATTAGCTGATGTGTATCAGTGTGTCATTTGCCTGTTAAATATGTTAAATGTTTCAGTTGGCAGAAACTCAACACAACTCTACATGTGTAAAAAGAGTGAAACAGTGAAACCATTAAAATCAGTATGTTGTTTACATCTGTGCCTTATTTCCAGAGGATCCTTTGTGCATGTGAAGGCAACTCGAATCCAGCGTGAGAGCAGTGAAATAAAGACAAATATTCAGGGCAGTAATTACGAAATGCAGGATAAAAGATAGAAAACAAAACACGGACGCAGTGGAGGAAGAAATGAAAAGAGGATCTGAGAAAGACAGAAAATGACAAAGTGGCACATTTCATGGGATGAAGTTATTAAAAATATACATCAGCTCTTTGTTGACAGATACTGTTGAGGAAATCAAACTTTTTGTGGAACAGATACTGACGTTTAAGAGCCTCAGCGACTCACTGCCAGGAAACCAGTTTGTGTTTGAGGCAACAACAAAGAGGAAGTTTAGAGAAAAACAGAACAAAATGTTAATTGGAGGAAAGATTTTTTTTAATCAGAGACATTCGACGATGCTTCATCATCAGTTCTTCATCAGGTGGAGTTTTTCCTGACTTCTTGTTCAACTGTTTCACTTCCTCTGATGGGTCGATTTGCTTTGTCAGATTAATGTAATAAAAATAATTACAGATTTACAGGAAAAGTCATTGAACCTGTAAAGATGATGTTATGACAAACTGGTAAAAAGAGGATTTTGAACATGAAGGAAATCGACCTGTGGTCAGTGGTGGAAAGTTACTAAGTACTGTACTCAAGTAACATTCTTATCCGTTATCTGAGTACTTTCATTTTATGTTACTTTATGTTTGTACTTCATTATATTTCAGAGCAAAATATAATATAAATATAACCTTTTACTCCACAGCATCTTCAGACAGATAAAGCTGCTGTTTAACACATTATATGAAAAAATAATAAGTTTATAAAATGCAAAACATTACTTAACCTGACAAATATAAAATTAGTCATCAGGGTTCCTGTTTATTAAAAAGTATTATCAGCAAAATATACTTAAAGCATCCAAAGAAAAAAACTCATAAAGCTGAAAAATTACTATTATGAATTGTCATTGGTTTATTATTATGGATGCATCAATGTGTAATTAATATTTTATCAACTATTCTGTTTCTTTTTAAAATTTACAACAATGCATCATAATGTTATATATAAAATCTTGATCTACATAGTAACTATAATTCCAGCTGTCAGATAAATGTATCGCAGCAAGAATTTTGACTCAAACAGTGTAATGTAAAAAGGGTCATATGAACAAAAACACAGCAAACAGTTTTTTCTACATATCGTATCCTACAAATGATCGCCATGAACACCCACAGAGCAGCGATCCAGCTCTTGAACAGTTTCACTTCCTGTTTTTTCCTGACTGAGCTGCTGTTGTCAGTGGAGCAGGACTGTTCTTCACCGCCGCTCTTCATCATCTCTGCACCGCAGGACCAGTGACTGCATCACCTGCAAATGGTGAGACTTTTCTGTAGCATGAAACCAAACAACGGTGGATAGAGAGATGGGGGAAATCACTTAGACAGACAGAAGCACTGTTGAACTGTTTCATTTGTTGGATCATGTTTCTTAATGTCAAAGCTTGATCTGCGTTATGTTTAACCCTGAAACACTGTGTTTGACATGTTTGTCTCCATATCTTTAAAAGGCTTGAAATTTCTTAAGTTAAATTTCTGAAATGTCAGTCATTTGTCTTAAACTTAGATTTATACCTTGATTCCAACATTGTAAATCATACATATGATTTGTGGATAATTAGCTTGAACACTGAAAATAGTTATGTACATATTGTCAGATATCAAGCTTGTACTTGCAAAATGTCAAACTCTTCAGGGCTGTACTCTTTCTGTGATGTTAACTTGTCTTGTCTGGGGTTATACTGATACTAATTTTATTAATTAGACTTTAGGATGAACAGCGTATTCCCACAAAGTAATTTCATTTTAGTGTAAAATTGTCTGTTGTTAGAGTTTGGGTTTAAACATGTTCTAGTTATGGTTGAATTCCATGGAGTTGAGAAAAGTCAATTCATTGTCCTCCTCAGTGACAAATGCAAGTTTGTGTGTGTGTGTGTGTTCACTCAGGCCCCCCGGTGGCTGAGCTGCAGTACTGCAGTGTTCCTCCTCTTGGTTCACGTCAGTCTGGTTCTCACACAGTCCTGTGGAACCCCAGGGATTCCTGGGATACCAGGCACCCATGGACCCAACGGCATAGACGGTCCCAAGGGAGAGAGGGGAGACCCTGGTGAGCTCACGATGGACATGAAGACATCAGACACATTTTACATGTTCTGTTCACATGTTTTTGTTCATGTCATCATTTCTGATTTGAGAAAATGTAACTTTAACAGTGTTTCATCTGAGTTCACACTGACAGCCCTGTAACAGGTCCTGTGTTTCTCTGGATGAGCAGGTGAGGCAGGTCAGCCTGTCAGGGGCAAGAAGGGAGATGCAGGCCTCCAGGGCCCCCCAGGACGGCCCGGGTTGAAGGGTGACTTGGGCCTTCCAGGACTTCCCGGTAGGCCTGGCCTTCCAGGGGAGAAGGGCAGACCCTTCAGCCCCTCCAACCAGCAGAAATCCTTCTTCTCCTACAAACGCATGCTGTCACAGGCACCAGAGCTCGACACGGCCATCAACTTCAACAGGTCGGTGTGCAAAGGTCACAGAGAGAGCAGGAGTCTGTGATGGTTTCATGAGCCCGAGGTCACCATTAAAGCCCCAGAAGACCTTTGAGAAGCTTAAGTACTTCTCTATAGTATTAAATATTCATGAGTGAAAGGTAACCTTCAAAGTTAAGTTTTGAGGTGTTTTTGAAGAGGCTAACACCTTCACCGGGACTCTGGGTGCGTTTGACCAGATCTGACTGAGAGTGACCTGGACAGAGAAAGGAGCTCACTAAAATCACTGCGATTCATCCTCAGGGCACCACGGAAGTCTGCACCAAAGTTCATATGTTGTGTTGTAAATTTTGTATGTCATATTTGTTGAGGTATTTCAGTCTGCACTGGTGGACTGACATGGCCATCCCTAGAGCCACAGCACTAATAAAAAAAAAAAAAGGATGGAGTCTGTGAGCGAATAAAAGCTTCTAAAATTTAAAACAACACCAAGTGTGAGATGGAGGAAAAACTGGCTGATCAAAGTTTTGATGACAGTAACAATAATCAACTGAAGTGTCTGTGTGTAAACTTCCCACAGGGCGTTTTTGCAAGACCTGGATGAAGAGTTTCAAGGAGACCCACTGACAAACGCATCGTTCGTCTGCGCCATCAAAGGCATCTATTTCTTCAGCTACCACATTTCAGCAAAGAGCAGAGTGAGTCTGAAGAGTTTTTTCTCACTGAACCGGTCTGTGGTTTGTAGAATCATCTAATGTCTGTGTCTGTTTAGCAAAGGGTCGGTTATATTTGACCTACATATCCTGCTCAACCTTCAGCTGAACATGAACATGTGTGCCCCTGACTGTGTTTGATCACGTCCAGGTGTGTATGAAGCTGGTGAAGGACAGCGAGAGTCACATCATGCAGTGTGACACATCTGACGGTTTCCTGGTCACCTCCGGCTCGGCGGTCCTGGAGCTGAACGTCGGAGACACGGTCTCCCTGCAGGCGACCAGGTACAGCACCATGGTGACGGGCCAGAGCAGCACCAGCCACACCTTCACCGGCTTCCTGATCTTCCCCACCGCCTAAAGCTTCTGACCCATGACAGCAGTGTTAATAACAGCACAGACTTTTGGAGATTTACACCAAATAAATGAAATATGTTTTCTGTTCTAGTGCAAAGATCAGCAGACTGAATAAAAATTTTTGTTTGGGCTTTAGTTATTATTGTTATTATTATTGTTTTATTTTGAAAAAGAGTGTCCTCAGGTGTGCTTAGTTACTTCCAGCCTCTGTGTAGTGAAGGGACCAGTTCACCTTGACATCCACAACCCTGATATGACCATCAGGACTGGCATGAGTCTTGATCACCTTTCCGATGGGCCAAAGGGCCCTGGGGAGGTACAGGTCAGTGATCATCACCACACAGTTGTCTGCAATGTCATTGGGGGTAGAATGCCACCTTGGCGTACTTGCAGATTTGGTACATAAAGCTTGATGAAACGGGCCCAGAAGTGATCAACCAGAACTTGACAGTGCTTCCAATCGTGGCGACTGATGAGCTCGTTCTCCGGGTAGACTATCTGAGGTAGTGATCCATCAGGCTGCCCCATCAGAAGAACACTGGGGGTCACTGGATCTGGGTTGCCGGCATCTGAAGACACGTATCCGCAGTTGCTCCATGGGGTAGGTATGGCCTGGTAACCTAATGCGAGCAGTGGTGAAGGCACTGGTAATCTTGAACTTGGTCTTTGGCCTTGATGGGGAGGAGATAAAGAATGACACCAATTCACCTGGTGTCATTCAGGTGAAGGTCTGCACATCCTGTCTAATCGTGCGCAGTTGGAGGTCCTCTGGGGTCCCTTGCCCACCCAACATCTCTGCCGCATCTGGCAACAGCATAGTTCTCTCTGAACCATCGTCTAGTATGGTGTAAGTGCTGATTGTTTGGCCACCATAATGAATGCAGACTTTGACAACTTTCAAGAGGACTCGACTGCCTTCTGTGGGTCTGTCAAGATACAGTACGTCTGTGGTCGGCCCAGTGCCATGGCTCTCCACTGCAGGTGTTGATGCTGACCCCTTGGGTGAGCTCACGTTCACATCATGCAGTACCTGGAGATGTCTTCCTTGGCAGAGGCTACATGTCTTTTTCAAGTTACACTGGGCCGCCTGGTGTGCCGGTGCACAGCGCCAACACCTCCTGTTACTCTGTATCCATTCAGTCAGCTGATCCTTGGTCAACCTGGTCACAACTGTACACTGACTGAGGTAATGGACCACACTGTCGCAGATGGGACAATATGGTTTGCTCCTGTTTGCTTTGGAAGAGCTACCTGTCACCAAAACCTCAGGTTTCTTGACTGCATCCTTGACACCGTGAAGGACAGCGGTGGATCGTTTGCCCTGTCGTCCCTCAGATCTGGGCATCAGCTTCTCCTTGGCCCCTCTCACCGCTGACCCTCTGAGTCCTGCCACCAGGACTCATATTTCAGCCACTCTGAGAGATCAGCCAAGGTGTGGGTCCTTACGCCCTGATGAAACATGCTGGTGGCACCTTACTCAGCAAACAAGCGCCATGTGAACCACACTGCAGTTCCACTTCTCCCTCAGGGCCTTGGGTTCTCAGCATCCCTACAAGCGACTGTATCTGGAGTGCGAACTTATCAAATGCAGTGAAATCTCCTCGTCTGACATCAGGTGAATCCATCACAGCAGCAATGTGCCTCAGCGCTATCTGATGCGGTTGACCAAACTTTTCATTCAGGGCAATCATTGTGTCTGAGAAGGGTGTTGGAGAGTTAAGGTAAGCATCAGCTATTTGCTTAGCCTCTTCTAGTTGCAGGTGATCAACCAACACTTGATATTTAAACAGCTCAGTCGCATCAGATGGTAATAGGTTCTCAAGCAAGATCTTCCACAAACTCACTTGAATCTCAACTAGAGAAATTGTGGATTGTTGGACGTGGCCCATGGTAACTTGACTCTGATAGCATGGAGTTGGTAGCCTGAAGCGCTCTGGAAGGTGGTGGCTGAGTCCACGTCATGCCTGGGTGTTGAGGTGGGGGTGCTGAGTTACAGCTCACCTCACTCTTGAGATCACCATAAGCTGTAGGATACTTGGGTTCTGCAGGGGTAAAGCTGGGTAGCCATTGCAGAGGCTCAGCAGGCTTGTACCAGGGAGGTGGGTGATGTTCACCGTCATCCCTCTGTCTTGAAGCAAGAGGGGCATGTGCTGCAGGTTGAACCCGTGGCTGAGTAGCTGGGGCTGGGACTGTCTCCTTTCTACCATATGGAACTGCAGCTATTTTCCTGTTAGGGGGAGGTGACATGGGTGGGTCACCAGGCAGCAGCACTTCTCCTATAGGGTCTGGAACCACTGGGGGGCTAGCTGATTCTCCTGAATGTAATTTTGGCTCTCAGCTCCATAGGCGATCTCTGTCTCCTGAAGAACAGCATCCTGCCTCTGCATGCGTTCCGGGGGGGGGGAGTCATAAGGGGTAGGTGAGGGAGGTCATCCTGGCCTTACCCTCCTTAGGTGTCGACTCTGCTTCCTCTCGGTATCTCAGGCTGATGTAGTCGAGATGATCAACCTCATAATCTGCATAGCGAGCAGGTGGCGAATGTGCCGTTTGGGGCGTGCACCAAAAGCCTCATACTCTGGAACTGGATCCATGTCTGACGTAAACTTGGTGATATCCGGCCCGAAGGACCATCAAATGCAGTGAAGGGACCAGGTATATACTTTAGTTTGGTGTTTGTCACTAAGTTCACATCGGTGTGTCTGCCAGAACACATCTTAAGGCCGGTATTTCCAGAGTAAGAAATGAGGAGCCCGGTGATGGTCAACAGGTTGTTTACTTGTCTCTTTTGGTAACATCTACAGGTCTTATCTCTGGATGTGGTTTGGTTTCATTCATGCACAATCACTTAGAAAGTAATGAAGTTCTCCACAGCAAACCCGATTGACTCTGGCACACAGACGCTAATGTGACATCAGGCAGGGGGGCGTGGCTACCCATATAACAACAGTGAATAAACTGAACCCTGAACAGCACATTAAATAGTGACACCATAACTCAGTTATAATTAACACTGGAACTTTGGGGCCGTTTCTACACTCTGTGTGTGTTTCCCACCTGTTTGATTGTCTGCCACGCCCCCTGATTGGTTTCACCTGTTTGTTCCCTTCAGTTCATCTTTGTACCTTGTGTCAAGTGTTCCAGTCTGTTTCTGACTGTTTGGTCTTACTGTTCTGGGGTCTCATTTATAAAGTTTGCCTACGCACAAAACGGGGCTTGGGGGGTGGTTTGGGGGGTGGAGTAATTCCTGGGGGGGTAATGGGGAAAAAAAAGCTCTCTGTCACTGCCGCTGTTCTACATACTCGTTTGAGCCTGTTAGCGATCAGAAGCTAGGCTATTAGCTAACCGGCGTGCTGATGAAAAGAGAGAGAGAGAGAGAGAGAGAGTGAGTGGCCGTCCTAAGCATGGAGGCGGTTTGACTGCCCGGTGGTGTGGGCTCGGGTGCGCCATGACCCCCACCGGCAGCAGACACGCTGAGACGGTGCCGTGCCACTCTCCTCTTGGCCTCCACCTTTAGGTCTGATCACTTTTTTTTAAACTTCTGCCTCAGATCGCTCTGTGGCGATCACACTATAAACTGTGGTGATGACGTGCTGCCACTCAGTTTCTTTCTTTTTATTAGTGACGCCTCCACCTCACACACAAGCACCTCTATCTCTGTCTTTGTCTTGTTTTCTCTGCCATGATGTAGCGTAAAATGCCGTGGATCAGCAGGTGTATTTATATGCAAAAACCTTCATGAGGTGCTTTGCATTGACCATTTATGGTAAAATGTGGGCGTGTCGAGGGCGGGATCAAGGCGGGATGTGAGGTGGATCCAGCTGCGCAATCTTCCAGGCAGATTGTGATTTATTAAGGGAAGATTGCGTGCAGGTGTGTGGACACACAATTTTAAAAAAATCAAGATATTTTCCACGCCATTTTAAACTTTTGGGCCCCAGATTTCTTACTTTGGTTTTGGTCTCTATGTGATGTGCTGACAAATCCTAGCTCACATTCTGATGTGTTAACACACACTGGACCAAAAGAAAGAAATCAAAGATCATATCAGCTTATCTAACCATTAAATAAGTTTATACTTGATATACTATAAACATCTGTACAACAGGAATAAATCTACACTGCCTGGAGGAAGCATAATGGATTAACTATGACTGATGAGAAATAAAATATTTAATGTTGTGGTGTGTAACATTTCCTGCAGCGGGTCACTATTTAAAGACACGGAGGTATCAGGTGTATTTCTTCCTGACTGATATCCGGCCAGGAGTTCATTAAATATCCATCACACAGTATCAGGTTGGCGGACACTTAACCTTACAGGTGTGTGGACAGTGAAGGGACAGTGTCACAGGAAGTGCAGGATTACTGGGTGGACTTATCTGTATTTTTTCCTCCAACTGTCATCATCATTCCCACAAGGAATCTGGTTAGACAGACTCTCTGACTACATCATAAATATTTGTTGCTCTTTCAAATTTATTATCTAATCAAACGGTTTACAGACAAAAAAAGATCATTTTACCAGAAAGTATGAACAGATACATTCCCTAGTTTTGTTAGAACAATCTCAAATGTCAGTACAATCATTACAAAAGGATTTATAATGCTCCCTGAATTCCAAAATGACATCAACTTAATGGATATTCTGGGATTTTTTTAAACAAAATTTAACAAAAACAAAAATCAAACAAAATCAGATTGTGTCTTAAAACAAACAGTAATGGTGTTTTCCACATCTGTCCAACAGTGTCATGAGAGAGCGCCCCCTGCTGTCTGCTGTCTGAACCTCAGCCCAGTGTGTCGGTAGCCGATGGGTTGCTGAACACACCGTTCCTGGTGTAGAAGGTGTTCTTCACCACTGATGACTTGGCACAGGACGGGGTTCTGTAATCCAGAGTGTAGTCACCTGTGGATCCAGGCAGACACCGTTAATCTGGAGACTGTTCAGAAACAAAGACGAGATGATGATGATGAAGTATCTGATGGATTGCCATGAACTGAAACTAAACAATCTGTTGTCACCCTGACAGTCTGAGGGGGAACAGACAGAAGTGAAGCGGACGGTGCCTCCATCTTACCCAGCCTCCACCCGTACTCCCAGGACGAGAGCAGAGGAAAGTCAAACTTCTCCTCAGGTCTCATCTGGCCACGTCTGTGCAGGTACAGGCTCCGACCTTTCCCCTGCAGAGCACAGGTGACTTAAAATGACTATTAACTACATTATGTTTAAACATATTAGAGATACAGAAACACAGTGAGCAATGATTCATGAAATGGTTGGCTGCATGTGATGCTCAGATAAATGTCATTGTCTTTAATAAGCACTTTGGAAACAAGTCAAATCTTAGTCACAGTGATTCATACATGGTGAGAGGAGTCCTGATAGAGAACATGTCTGGTCTGGGGAGAAACTGGCCTCATCATGGGGGCCACATTGAGCCGACCCTCCCCTTCCAGAGAGGGCACAGGTGGAGGAGGCTGAGGAGGAGGAAGGTCACTCTGCTTCTCAGGTGTCATTGTAACAGGAGGCAGGACGGTCCTGGAGGGTGGAGGATAAACACCAGATGTTTGTCTTATACATTTACAAATGTCTTAACAAAGAACACTCAAGGTAAAGTTTTAAGCAAATTTACAGTTTTATCAGCTGCAGTTCTACGTGAAAACCGGTCTGTCATCTCACCGGGGGTCAGCAGGCAGCTGTGGCAGCTGTGTTGACCCCGTGCTGTTGTTCTGGGGATTGCAGGAGGACGGGTACAGCTTGGCGTAGCGGCTCTTCCAGACCAAACGAGTCAACATCTCCTTCTGGATCTGCTCTCGGTAGCAGTTCTGGCTCTGTGTCGTCAGCAGGCCACGCATCTCCTGCCAGAAAGCTTCACTTAGCAACTCAGTTCAGGTGTTTTGTGCTGTTTTGACACAGCTTCACGCTGATTATAAATACATAAAATATAAAAGACTAAATTAATAAAATACATGAAATAAGGTTGAGATTTGCAAGAAGATATTCCAGGTGCTTCTGGTTCTGGAAGTAAAAATCCCATTAACTGGTGACTGCTCTTTAAGCCTGGCATGGACATGAAACATTAAACTGAAGATGCTTTTCTTTGCAAACAATAAGCTGTATGTTACTATTTCTGTGTGGTCGAGAGGCTGCACTTCTGAAATCCCATTATGAATGATAAGATAGAGGATGATTAAATGCCATTTACCTTTGGTGAGTCTGGTGCAGAGCTGTGCAGGATCAGCTTCTCACGGTGGAAATGACAAGTGGATCCGATAACAACAGGGAAACATGAGACACATGCAAACACACACATCCTGTTCCCCCACCAATGTCACACTTACCTGAATCCAATCCTGAATCTTCAACCATTGTCAAACAGCGCCCCCCTGTGGCCACAAGTGGTAATTATGTGCTATTATTAGGATTCAAAAGCAAAACAACTACAAAGTTATAAACCTACATAGTTTAAATAAAATGCCATATCAACGCTAATATAATTATTTCTGCTAATGAAAACACACCAGAATGAACCATACTTTACACGATATTGCTAAGCTAAAGTTAGCATGTTGATATAATAAAGCAAATGTTGCATGTCATTCATGTTAATAGTCGAAAATATGACCAGTTGGTGGCGCCAAAGTGGCAGAATAGCATTACTGCGATGAGTGTAAACCTTTTACACAGTTTATAGTAAAAATATATCGCCGATAATTTATTTTTACTTCCTTTGAACGCGTCTTCACTCTGCTTGCGTGTGCGCATGCGCCTACGTAACAGGTGCGCAGACGTGCTTTGGCGGGTACGAGCTTTTTCTGTTTGTGAGTCAAATTCAAGTTTTTACTCTTATTATTATTAACGCGCTCTTAAGATATAGTCTTGTTCTACATCACGTCTTGTTCTGTGTCGGGTTTGTGGAGGTTTGACGCCGCCAGCTGTGATTTTAAACCGACTTTGTTTGTCAGGAAATGTGTTTTAGCTCAGTTCTGCGCAGGTTGTTTGTGTTAGCATTAATTGTCTTTTTGTTTATGCCTGTCAGGAAAATGGAGCCAAACACACACAGCTGATGACTTATCTGCTTTTAAACCAGGTAAGAAGATGTTTTAATTAGTATGTAACCTAATTTAGTTTCTGAACGTGGTAACGTTTGTATAATGGAGTCACATCTTTTTATTGCTGCTGTCAGGTTAATTTCACTTAATGCTATGATTCTCCTGGAACACTGTTAAAGAGACCTAAGTTGTCAGTATCTTTAGTGGGAGTTTCTTCCAAGTGACAGGCTGTCATATTTGCATTAGTATTTTAGCATAGTTTGAGTTTGAATTTCTATTATTTCTGACAGTAAATGGAAAAAAAATCCACAACATCAGATCTCATCTGTTTTCATATATAATTTAATTTAAGAGCCATTGAAGAGTCAAAAGTCATTAAAGCCATTTGAAGCATTTAGTGTGAACAGTTCAAAAGTTATTAGCCATCAAACTATGGATGTTTGATTGTAACACTGGTTTCTATGCTAAATATGAGGCCACGCCCCCTTTTTGGAGGCTTAATATCTCTGAAACTAGTGGATATATTGGTCTAAAGTTTTGCACAGCAGTTATTAGTAACAATGGCACTGAAATGAAAAAATATGAACAAAATCTGAGATGGTCGGTCAGCGAACTTTTTATTCTGAATATTTACCCTACTGTATATGTATTATTGCTTTTTTTCCCAATTACCTCCCGTTCTACTGTATTCCAAACATTTTGAAAACACTGTATTTTCAGTATACATTTTAGTATATTGCACTTTTTATACGATTTTTAAGCAGTCATTAGTCTATATCTGTTAATATTCTAATCTACCGCATTTTGAGCACTGAACTGAGGAAACATCTACCTGCAAACACTTTGCTGTCTTCTTATTGCCTTCTCCTGGTTTGTGGCCATCAATTTTTTTCACTTCTAGACCATGCAACTGCTCAGAGGAGCCTGTGGCTACTGATCGTTGGGCTTTCCTAACAATGATTGAACCCTAACAAGCTAATTTATGTCTGACACTTTGATAAAAGCTATGAGACATCAAATCTCAAAACGCTTTTGTGTGGTGCTCCTTTTTTTTCTCACTCTAAAATTATACAAGATAAAAATAATGCACTAATATTGCTTAAAATGTTGACAGGAATGTTTCATCTTTAACTTTATGCCAAGGTGCTTTACAATAAAGGATAAAATGAGAAGAATATAAACAGGAAAATAAAATTACACCTACAGTATTACTGCAAAATAAATAATTAAAATCAGTGAAACATCTAGTCATTAGCTGTAACCACTTATGCTTTGCAGGGTCTGGGCAGCTGGAGCTGATCCCAGCTGACTTTGGCTGAGCAGCAGGTTATACCCTGGACAGGTCACCTGTTCATTACGGAAAACTGTGTACACTGCTCTGAAGTATGCATGAGGATGACGTCTGCATGTTTTGTGAGTATGCATTGTTTATTCATCCAGCCCCTGATCGTTCTGGAAATACATCCTGGAAGAGTCTTACTAAAGTGAAAGTCAAATTTGTAGTGTAAGGTTTCAGCAGCACAGTAACTGAGCTGCTACGTCCGACCTCCTGTAGCCCCTCAATGAAACTGGATGTTAAAATATTGAAGAAATATGGTCCAGGAAATGAAAGCGATAAGCCGATTTTGTTATTTCCTGTTAATTTTAATTATCAAATGTACATCAGCTCAGGGTTTAATTTCACATTAAAACACCTATTCTCTAATACAAAACGAGAAGTTTTTTCCCCATACAAAAATGCTCTCATCCCTTAAGTATCAAAAGTAGCAATGATTAGGCATCAACATCCAGGTAAGACATAAAGACAGATTCATCCAGATTTCTACAGGATATACACACAAACCAAAAATCTGACCTTTAAGTTTCCAGCTCAGATCTAATTTTCAATATTTTACTTTAGCATTTTATGCAGTGATTTACAGTCTGTTTGTACTTTCACTGCGAAGAATATCACTGGTAGAGAAATACTGAGGATGATACACTTGGATCAATATCGATATCAAATCTGCACCCTGGTCCTCCAGCATCCCAACCATCCTGTGATTTCTACTCTGATGTAAAGCAGAACTGAGCCACAAAGATAAAAGTCAGATCTGTTCGTGTGGAAATACAGCTGAAGGAACAACAGAAAACAGCAATGAACCCAAAACTCTAGCACATAATTAAGTAGTCTGTTGTACAGTGCAGGAAACAGTAGTGTTAAGGCAGCTCTAACAGTCACTGATTCATTATGGCAACATTATGTATTCATTCTTGAATTCTGGGAGCTAAGTTTCAAGAGCAAGAAATCAACAATAAACATCAGTAGTCGAGTACAGTTTGATGCTTCCGTCCACACTTTAAAGAAACATCGTACTGACAATAAACCAAACACATAATTCCAGTTTTCTTTTGAGCTGTTAAGTCATTTGTTTCATCCACAGCAGTTCATATTTTATTTATTTATTTTTTCTGCGCAGATTTGTTTAATTGGCTGTGACTGACCAGAGAAGTAAATTCAATAGGATTCAGAAGTTGGTCATTTTACTTCCTGGTAAACAGTCAGACCACTAACAAACATAACAGAGGTCCAGGTTAAAGGAGTCTCATTTTCATCTTGTTCCGGGCTTTAAGTAACCTGGAAAAGTGCTGTGTATTTCCAGTTACTTCTATGGCATATGCATTTAAAAGTTTGGCTTCCTTTGTCTTGGCCTTAAACCTTTTCCAAATCCAGTTTTAACATCTTTTTGGAGACACCAAGCTGTTTTGTCAGGACATTCTCACCAACTAACTTCTTGAGTAAGACCAGCAATCTTTAACTTACCAATCAAGCATTAAAACTATCGTCAAGTGCAAAATTTGTCAATTGATAATTTGAGGGCAGCAAAAATCAACAGGTGAGATCTCCCTTTACCAATCAGGTCATTTTCTTAATCCATTGTATTTACAGCTCCAGCTTTAGGCCAAATTACAGCAGCTTCCATTTTGCCTCCCTGAGTCACTGCAGAAAACGGGTCCAACAAACAACATGAATGTGGATATTTTGTCTTCAACTTTATAGGGGTTTAAAAATCTAACTTTTTTTTCCTTTCTGAAGATCAGTTTGGCAGATTGAAAAACATTTCAATGAGTAAACACTTAGTAGAAAATCCACATCAAACAAAATCAGCACACAGAGCTTTGTTAAACAACTTGTTCATTGGACAGTTATTTGCAGTTATATGTCCTCTCAATCAGGGATGCAAAATGGTGCAGGAGGAGTGACAGTGGGTTGCTTGGCGCATCACGGGACGGTGACGTGGAAGGGGGAGCCTGGGATGTGGTCGTCGCCCCACTTGACCACCAGGATGTAGTTGCCCCGCTCCTTCAGCACGTAGCTGACGTTGTACTGCAGGTTGCCCAAGTGTTTGACCAGGACCTCCTCACAGGGGACCTGAGGACCATGGACACCCACCAGGAGCATGTTCTTACCTGGGAAGGGAAGGGGAAGAGAACAGGTGAGTAAAGTATCCAAACATCAATGTTGAAATAGTGTTAAAGGAAAATTCATAACCTGTTTCATTTTCATACTTTCAGCTGTCTGAGCATTTTAAACAGTCCTCCCTGATTTGAAGTGAATTTGAATTTATTTGTCGACTGAAGGAAAATCTGTCCCTCCCAATTTAATGCATAATAAGTTGATACACTCTCATCACAGGTGAAGACGGAGATCCTTACCGGCCTTGCTGCAGTCGACAGAGAAGCTGCTCCTCTGGCCCACGAAGGCCTTGCTGAGGCCGGGGCCTCGGCTCAGCACCTTGCTGGCGTCGGAGTCGGTTGGCCTGGGCATGGCGCTCTGTGTGAAGCTGCTGCTGGACGCTCTTACTGCTGGATCCACAGTCAGGGTCGATGTCTCACTGGCGTTGGTCACATTCACCAGCCGAGTACCTAAGAGGAAGGAAAAATCAGGTATGAGTATATTTAATAAAAACCTTAAACTTTTCAAAATAAGAGAGCAAACATTAGCAAAAAAGAAAATGTTTCTACACAAAAACAGGACTTTCCATAAAATTAACAAGAAAATGAAATGTATGCCTGCTGCATCTGCTCCTACTTTAGCTACTGCTGTTCTACATTTTCAGGATTTCTTTGCATCCAGCCCTTTGTTTTGTTGTTTAAGTGGCTAAATATGAAACTAAGTATATTCAAACTGCATGTCACAGTCGTCCTTCTTCCATTTGCTGAAGATGATGATGAAATGGGGTTGAAAGCTAAAAACAAAATCAAAATGGATCTTTGAATTTAGATTATTTGATATTATACTGAATGGTACTAGAAGTAAAAGTCACTCATTAATTTATTGATGTTGCAGGTGTTTTTCTGCTGTAAAACAGCACTGGAGCTAGTAGAAAAATGGATGTAAAACTTCTGTAAGCTTGAGCAGAACAGAGTCATGAATGTGTCACTAACACCTGGTTTGTAGTATAAGGTTGTTGCACAGTACAGGTGAGTTCAGCAGAGTGATGTTCTCCACTTTACCTGTGACTTTGGCCTTGAAGGGACTGCCACTGATGTGGTTCGGTCCTCCATACTTGATGCTGATCAGGTAGTTTCCAGGTGCCATGGGAGTGTACTGCACCTTGTAGCCCTCTGGAACCTCCTGGCAGTCCATCTTTACCTTGGACGGACCCTCAATGGTCACAGCCAAGGCCCCGGGGCCCGCCTTAGTGTTGTTAATGATGAACTCTGACTGGGTACCTGCAGGATTAAGACACAACAACTAGCAGTGGTTGTCACAGTGTTGCTGTCCTTTATTCACTGTACAAAACCCTCATTGTGATTTATAATTTGGCTTTAATTGAATTAAAATATCTTAATTTGTTTGCTTTTGTAGACATAAGAGTGATAGAAGTAAAAAGTGTCATGAGTCAGATGAGCAGACAGGCAGACCTACCTGTCGTGCCTCTCTCCAGTCCTGCTCCATATGCTGAGACCAGGCCAGGCTCTCCGGTCTGCCCCGGTTCACCGACTCTGACCTGGAAAGGACTTCCTGGGATGTGAGAGCCGTTGAACTTGACGTCGATGGTGTGGACACCATTCTCTCTGGGGATGAACCGGACAGCATACTTGTCTGGAGGCAGGACAGAGGGTTGTGGTTACCAGCAGTCCCAGTATCAAAGAACAACAGGCCTTTAGGCAGCAGCTCTCTAGTGACCTTGAAAACACTTTTAAAACACAGACCTTTTTCCAGCTCGGTCACAGCACACTCCTCCAGAGCTCCAGAGGGGCTGTGGACTTTAGCCGCCATCTTGCCCTGTGCTCCATTCAGACGCACCGCAAAGGATGCTGGGTGATTCACCTTCAGACCAGACTCCTACCGAGGTCGGACACACACACGGTCAGCGCGGAGAGATGGACAGTTTAACAGGGAAGGAAAAAAGGTAACACACACATACAAATACTCTCTCACTTTTACGTAGTAGAGTGAGGTACTACAAACAACATACTATATATCTGATCACAATTTCTGTTCTATTTCTACCATTTCTCTCCATGTATTTCATGGACGTCTTCCACTCTTACCTGAGCTCCTGTTGTTGCAGCTCCAGCAGACAGAGGCAGATGGCCACAGTGTTAAAAAGTAGAGTTAGACACATTTACACGGCACTACAGTCTTACAGTACAGTCTTTCAGGAAGTATATATATCAACATTTAAAAAATATTTCAAAAAATCTGGTAATGGTTTTTCTGGCTAACAGAAAGGAATTTTTTTGATAAGGAATTACCTGTTGACAGTTACTCCACTGATACTACTGTAATGGATAATTAAATATTGGACAAGTCAAGATACTTAATCACGCGGCCAAACACAATACAAGTGACTGTACTATAAGACTCAGGTTTAACTAAGAGGTTCCTCTAGAAACAAACTACAGGCTCTAAAAGGACAGTGGGAGGTCTGTAGTGGCCCGCCTCCATCTGCTGCAGCTACAGAACCACGGAGCTGTCGATGATGAGGATGATGGTGCTGTTAAAAGCCTTTAAATGAAACACAAGAGAAACACCAGCAGTTCCACACCAGACACCAGAGGGATGACCAGAGCCAGGCAAAACAGTCGAGAGGGAAGATCTCCTGACCACAGCTGTTTGTGTAGGATTAAACCACTGAAGTAGTTTTTGTCCAATGGCGGCAATAGCAACACAGTCACCTTGTTCAGTAAATTTCAGGAAATCAATCTAGTATATATGACAGCTGATCTGTGGTTTGTGAAGCTTTTCACCTTTTATCCTGAGGACGACACTAATGGAAACATTGTAGTGTCCAAAATGGAAAGGGTTCATTGTAGACTGAAAACAATTAGTCAGTTATAACTAAAAAGTTAAATCAATAATTAAATATATATCAAAGAAAGTTAAACAACAATCAATAGTTATTTGTTAGAGCTCTAATTCACCCTTAAGAATGTGTCCAAAAGGATGAAGGATGAACCATTTCCAGTTCTGACTCTCCATGATGTTTCCTTCAGCACCTCTCTCAGGCCAAAGCCACTTCACACAGGTGTGTTTGCCTGGCTGCGGTCACATCCATGAGGCCAGTTGCATAAAGAACATTATAACATTTTAAACTGACTGATCTGAACAACTGCCAGGGTTCGACTGATGTGGGCTGTTTAAGGCTGGTATTTAGTATTTATGTTCTATATCTTGAAAAATCTACGTTCTGAGATTCTCCAAAAGTACTTTTATCTTGTTGCAGTGGATAAGACTGAAAACATATTTTTACTGTCTTTAAATCACATTAAACTTCCACCCATCTCAACCATTTGAATTGAAACTCAGCTATGAAGTATGATGTGGAGTTTTAAAACATTACAGGTAGAATTTGCTTGGTTTCAGTACAGTGTTGTTTTAAGCAGCTGCAGTTAGAAGCTTGTTGATTCTACAGCGATCGCCCCACCAGACATTTGATCCAACTGCTAATAAACAAAAAATCTAAATGAACAATGTGTTTGATGAAAAACCCAAACCAGTCCAACCATCAAACCCAGTTTTTCTTCTCTATCTTTGCTCCTGACTTCACATTTTTATGCAACTGTGCCCCAGAGCCCTTCAGCAAAGCAGGGCGGGCTGGTTGTGGAGGTGTCTCCTCATGCCTCACCTGAAGGCCGGTAACAGTGAGGCGACGAGCGTCATTCGCCGGAGCAACAACAGGAACCAGGTAGGGGCTGTCAGGTATGTGCCGGTCGTTGAACTTCACCGAAATCTCATAATCACCTGGAGAGGAGAGGGCAGGAATGTGATTCAGAGAGTCCAGAGATACATCAATTATCAACTGTGTGTGTGTGTGTGTGTGTGTTTCCTCTACCAGGCTCCTGAGCGATGTACGAGACGCCGCAGGATCCGTCTTTACGGTCGTCGAAGGAGATCTCCGCCCTGCTGGGTCCTTCCACGGCAATGGCCAGACCGCCAGCCCCCGCCTCCCTCGTCCAGATACTGAACTCAGCTGGTAAAGAGAGAAATCCACAGCAGCTAATGTAACATGTAGGACAGAGCCACATGTTTTAATTTATGAAGAGACGTCTTCAGAGTCTTGATGTTAAAGGTGATTAAACACAAAATAGATCCAATTTTTGATATCGAACCTTTTGATTCTAAAATTAATGCTCAAAACAACTTGGTATCAGTTGGACAAATCAATACTGATCCATAAAGCCAATGTCCAAAAACCATTGTCTAAAAGGATCAGGTTGCTGTTATTTTCTGTTCTGATCATGTCTGTGTGTTTGTACCTGGCTCTCCTGCCTGTGCTCCCTCCAGTCCTGGACCTCCTGCTCTCACCTTGGTGGCCCCGCCCTCTCCCAGCGGCCCCACAGTGAACTGGAAGGGGCTGCCCGGCACGTGCACACCCCTGTACTTCACACTCACACTGTGCACGCCCATCTCTGTGGGCACGAAGCGCACACAGTAGGCGTCATTACCAGCCGAGACCAGCTGGGCGGGATGAATTGCTCCAGAGGGGGAAGTGACCTCAGCAGTGACGTCCTTCATGTCGATCGCTGCAGAGAGAGAAGTTTATCACTTTTTCATGTATATTCCGTAGAATGTTTTTATAGTCATGTTGGCACACAAATTTGTCTTCACATCCTCTATAATTACAAACTATACATATCCAAATTGCAGACAACTATGAGAGATTTTGACATGTTAGACAGAGCTCTCCACCACAATCATCCAAACACAGAATAAGTGAGAACATCAGCCAGGAGCACTGAATCTGTTCTCAAGGCTGGGACAACTTTACAACACACTTAGTATTGTTTTTTAATGACAGTTGTCACATCTGTGTTTGCTGATATTGGAGGAAAGCCTTCTGATTACTGTCATATACTTCTGTCATATCCCGCCCCCAAAACCAAAATGAAAGTACAGCAACAGAAACAGATGAGGTGGATTCTCTTAAGCTTCTCTCTCTCTCTCTCGCTCGCTCTCTCTCTCACACACACACTCACACTGCTATAACTTTTCAAAGCATGTTATGTTGCAAACCTTGTGCTGCCAACCCCAGCCTTTTTCCTAGGACTCTACAACGCACCCTCCACCCTGACACCGCCCACCGAGCAGTGGGCATCAATGACCCAAACACCCCTCGCTGCCCTCGACCCTCCTGCCAGCACCAGACCGGAGAGGCCGGATATGAGGCGGACACGCCCAGGGGAGAGGCTCTGATCTGGGGCAACATCAGAGGTCCCACCACCTCTGGATCGTCCTGACCACCAGAGGGAGCAGTAGGAGCGGGAGGAGGTGTGAGAGAGGAGCTGCCGAGACAAGATCAGGAGGAACCAGCTCACTGGAGGGAGAGAAGGATGAAAAGGGGAAGGAGGAGGAGGAGAGGATGTTTGGAGATGAGGAGGACAGAAGGCAGAGGAGGAGAAAATGAGGAGAAGCTGGGGAGGAGAAGAGAGAGACATGGAGAAGAGCGAAGAAGAGAAAGTGGATTAGGATGAGAGAAAACAGTCAGAAAGAAAGATTATTCAAGAGGGTGGGGCAAAGGGAAGGATGGAAGAAGAGGGGGAAAAAGAGATTAAGAGGACAAAAGACACAAAGTGGCAGCAAGAAAAGCCAGAGCTTCAGACAGGAAACAGTTGTAGTGAAGGAGGACGAGGAGAAGCAGCTCAGTCTGAATGTTGTCTCCAGATTTCAGCCTGATGGTCTGTGGCATATTGAGGTGAGAAAGTGTGTGTGTGTGTGTACCTGGTATCTTCAGACTGAGGTCACACACACTCCCCACGCTGGCAACGGACGCGGCCTTCTGCTGCCTGGTGATGCTCTCCCGGATACGACCCTCCCCGGTCACCCGCACTGTGAACGGACTTCCTGTTGACAAAGACGTATTAAATGATAGTTCATTAAAAATCTTCTTTTCCTCATTAAAAAACCTGATTCTGCCTTTGATTTTTCCTCCAGGGGACTTGGAATCAGTAACTTGAATTTTAAATTATATGAATATTCCTAATAATTTATGGAACCAGTCAGTTGTTCTTGTTGGTTTTTACCTGGGACGTGTTCCTCAGCAAAGCGGATTGAGACGATGTAGTTTCCTGGTTCAGTGGGACAGTAGGTGACTCTGCACGTCCCGTCCTCCATGCTGTCTGTCAGGATGTCCACCTTACTGGGCCCTTCGATGGACAGACCCAGGCCGCCATAACCTGCACACACACACAGATATGTATGCATATGATGCTAACACTGGCCTGCTGACAGACTTTTTACTCTGAAACTTTGACCTGATGATGATGCCAAATAAAAAATTATTACAATTAGTACTGGGATGGATATGAATGTCCAGATTTCATGACAATCTGTTCAACATTTGTCAAGATATTTCAGTCTCAACCACAAGTGTCAACATCATTGTGGCACTACAGGAAAAATCAGAGGGATTTATCCTCTGAGGAACATGAATGAATTTCATGACAATCCATCTGATAACTTCAGATATTATAGTCTGGACAAACTGACATTATCCATAGAGTCATGACATTAACAGCTGTGAGGTTTAAAGGCCTGTAAACTGACCGGCATCGCGCGTGTCGACCACGAAGCTGGAGTTGTTGAAGGTGGTTCCCTGGACGATGCCGTCGCCATGAACTTTGACCAGGCTGGCGTTGCCGATCTCAGACTGGACGACCGCCATGGTGATGGGACTGTTGGGGACATGAGAGCCGTTCTTCAGGATGCTGACCAGGTGGTCACCCACCTCCCGGGGGATGAAGGAGATACCTGGGATGAGAGGGAGGAGGGAATGAAAAGTGGAAGGAAGAAAGGCAAGTGAAGAGAAAGTGAGAGGAAGAACAGAGGAGATGGGAAAAGTGGACATGAGGAGGGTAGAAAGATTCAAATCAGCACACTGGTATAATAACTTCTTATAATCTTAATGTGTGTATTTGTGTGTGCGTGTTACCGATGTGGTTGTTGGCCATCCTCTTCAGCAGACAGGGCTCATCACGGCCAGACGGCGCCTGGATGCTGGCGGTCAGCAGGCTCAGGTCTGTCTCATTAATGTCCAGGAAGAAGTCTGCTGCAGAGCCCAGTTTGACCTGAGAGCGGCGCTGGTTGTCATCTGGAGAACGAGAACACACACACACACACAGGTAAGATGCCACTGTAACATGTCTGTAAAATCTACCTTCTGATCAATATCTCACTGAGCTTCTGCTTTTCCAAATATAAAAAACCTTTCCTCCCCCACATACACTAACACTGTGCCACTTTAATTATAGAATCCATCATGTCTGCCTGCTGAATTTGACAGGTCCTCATGCAACTCCTGTCAAGTCACTACATGATGGTCTTAACTGTAGCCTCAGTCACTGAACGTGTGTGTGTGTGTGTTGGAGTCTGACCGGTGATCCTGGCCGTGAACGGGCTGCCGGCGATGTGCTCGTTGTTGTATTTGACCAGAATGTTGTAGTCTCCGGGCAGAGTGGGCAGGTAGCTGACGCTGCACGTCCCGTCCTTGTTGTCCACACAGCTGATCTCCGCTTTGGACGGACCCTCGATGGCCAAGTCCAGACCACCTGGGAACACAGACGCTCGGTCAGACAGACAAACTGAAGATTTCTGAAACAGGATGTTCTCACTGATTTACTGAAAACTGGAGCATAATAAAACACTGATATGCTGCTTCTATGCTAATATAACAAGAGACTAGTTCAAGTACTGCTACATTATATTATAAACATGTCACATATGCATGTAACATAACATATTTACTGAAGCTAAAGACGTGATGAGACTTTACCTTCAGAGGCGTCGTCTGTGAAGACGGTGAACGTGGCGGTCTTGTTGGCCACGCCGTAGCTCAGACCAGGACCGTAGGCTGTGACACTGGGACTGCTGGCGTGGTTCACATAGAACTGAAGGGGAGACTCTGCAACACACACACACATCATCAACATCAGGACAAGGACTGAACGAGGACATTCCAGACTGTGGTGTTCCCCATGTATAAAGCCATGTGCATAAAGAAATGGTTTTCCCAGTTTTGAAGAAGTTGACTAGTCTGCTAGTCTCCATCTGAACTCCCCCCTCCACCCATCTGCAAGACCAACTGTGACCTGATAACCCAAACTGGTTCATTCGCATAGATCTCATGAGCAGGATTAGAAAGGTGAAATGAAGACACCTTGTGTTCAGAAGGAGAACTGCAGCCTCTGTCAGACATCAACCTGCTGTTGGGATGCGTGTGTGTGTGTGTGTGTGTGTGTCTCACCTGGGATGTGTGAGCCGTTGTATTTGATGTGCATCTCGTGCAGGCCAGCCTCAGTGGGGGAGTACTGCACCGTGACTGTCCCATCCAGGTTGTCTGAGATCAGTGGCTGAGCTGATTTACCTGAAGGCATCAGCACCTCACCTGAGAGAGTCAGAGAGACAGGTGTACATAATGTTTAGTTCCATTTGACTTCTCTGTTATTTATTAACATCTGTGTTTCTGAGTGAGCAGACAAAATTCATTCATTCATCAGTCTCTCTCTCTCTCTCTCTCTCTCTCTCTCTCTCTCTCTCTCTCTCTCACCAGTGATCTCTCCCTTCCTGAAGGAGAACGGTATCACCATGTCGAATGGTCTGAAGCCGCTTCCATTAATGCCACTGCTGTTGGGCTGGTAGTTGTCTGATGTCACCTGGAGAAGACAGACGGACATGTCAATATTACAGAACAGCTTCATGTCCGTCTCAGCCACTGGCAGAAGAAACATGCTGTTGCTGCATCCCAGCCCACACAGGGGCATCCTGGGAAGTGTAGTGCGATGGAGCAGGAAGGAGGAGGAAGAAGAGGATGATGAGGTGACTGATGCAGCCACAGTGATGAAGAGTGCACTGAGGAAGAGGAGCGTGAGAGACCACCACAGCAAACACCCTGGAGGAAATAAAATCAGCAGAGCAACACCTTCTGCAACACCTTGATTTTACTGTTCATGTTACGTGTTAGATGTTTGCTGCGATCCCATTGGCTGAGACAAAAAGAGAAGCAATGACATGGAGGAGGCCAAGCGGTTGAGTGAGTACACTTTAGAAAGGAGAGAGAGGTCAAGTTTTAACCAGCAGCCATTCACCTGCAAGAGAGAGGAGCAGTGTGTGTGTGTGTGTGTGTGTGTGTGTCTGTTTAAGGGTACCCAGGGCTGGAAGCCAGCTCCAGGGGGGGCGGCCTGTTGCTGAAGAGACTTCTGCTCTTGCATCATGGGTACCTCATCAGTAGCCTGAAGACACGACAGTAAGGGTTAATATCTGACCTCACACACACACACACACACACACACACAGAGAAGATGACAGACACATTCTGTGGCCTCATGGGTAAATCCTGGTCTGTAACCTGAAGGCATGAATGAAGTCAGAAGTTCATCTGCAACCAGTTTAGTTTCACCTAAACCTGATTTTAACTGATATTTGAAACCAGCAGCATAAGGACAAGAAAAATACATTGAAGCCACACAGACAAGATTTGGAGTAAAGCAGCTAAAACTTAAAAACACAGGTTACATCCTGTAAATACTGAACCCAGTTTGGGTCTCTGGTCAAACTGTGATAAAGCCTAATTCAATGAGCTCTCCATCTGTCTCCATGTCTTTGAGATGCTCCTCCGTTCAAAGCTGCAACAGATCTGTAAACCCCCCCCCAGAATAAACAGCTCAGCATCCGTCCCTCACCATGACTTTGAAGGGGCTGCGTGGGATATTCTCCCCTCCGAAGCGGACGTAGATGACGTAGTTCCCGGGAGCCGGCGCGGTGTAGAAGATGTCGAAGGTGCCGTCCTCGTTCTCCAGCACCTCGGCCTCCACCTCGCTGCCGTCGGGCTGAACCACCACGCAGCTCACCTTCCCCTTCCCAGCACCCTTAGCGTTCACCACCAGGCCCAGCTCCTCGCCGATGGCCACCGTGGGGCCCACGCCTGGACCGGTGACGGTGCACTTGCTGGCGTCTCCAGTGGCCGTGGCTCTGACTCTATAAGGCGAAGCCGGGATGTCGTCTCCACCATACTTTATGACGATGGTGTAGCGGCCCGTCCGGTCGGGGATGTAAGACACCCGGTATGTACCGTCACCGTTGTCATGAATAGTGGGCTGCTTGGGTTTACCATCCTGGTCCTGAAGAGGAAGGAGGACAGACAGCTTCAGTATGATGTCTTCCTTTATTGGTGTGTAGAATTGTTTGAGAGTGTGTGTGTGTGTTACTGACGGTGATGAGCACGCTCAGTTGGCCCTGGCCGGCGTCCTTGGCGTCGATGTTGAACTCGACGGGGAAGCTGGCGGGGACACCACTGGTCAGCCCGGGGCCGCTGGCTCGCACTTTGCTGGCATCGTGTGTCGGCAGAACCCGAAACTTGAAGGGACTGAAGAGACCACACACACTTACAACAGATGCTTTTCATGCTTTTATAAACTGAATATTTAATATAATTATCATTACAAACTAAATATAAACACTTTTCTCCTCCACAAATCTTACAGATCTGATTTTGTCTGTAAACTAGTCAGCTGACTCCTGAAGGAGACTTAGCTTCCTGTTGAGCTAATGTTAGTATGTCTGTCCTGCAGTACTGCTCTGTACCTGCGGGGGACGTCCTCCTCTGCGTACTTGATGGACGCAGAGTACGGTCCTTCCACAGACGGCGTGTAGGACACCAGGTGAGTCCCGTCCCCGTTGTCAGTCACTTCCACGGGCTCTGCCACGCCCTTCGGCCCGGTGACGGCCACGGCCAGCGGCGCCACGCCCGCCTTCCTGCAGTCCACCGTGAAGGATTGTGGGATGTTGGCCCTGACCCCTGAACCCACACCGGGACCAGACACCTTGACCTTACTGGAGTCCACCACGTCCTTCACCGGGACCTTGAATGGACTTCCTGTAAAGAGCAGGAAGAGGAGCTGATGACATCACTGACCTCTGATCCTCAGACTCTAACGACTGGCTAATTACAGGAGCTCTATAAAGTTTATCCTGGTGTTACACTGAAGCACACAGCAGAACCACAAACCAGCGCCCGTCTGTGAAAGGTGTCGAACGAGGAAACACACTGAGCTTTTCCTGAACAAACTCAATTAAACTGAGCTGCAGCTTTTTAACTTCAACCACATCTTTAAAACATCAAACTGAAACACGTCTTTTATCCGCCAATAACATGCTTCTAACATCAACCACATCTTTTACATCAGCGGTTGTTTATAGGCGGAAATGAGAGCAAAGCCAACAAAGTGTTAGGAGGGATTCGACATTAAAGTGGCTTTAGGAAAATAAACAGACGAGTGAGGGACCTGAGCATCTGCTGATGATCAGAGGAGTCAGTGATCAGATTTTTGATCTTTCTGAAACAGAGAATTCATCTTCAACGAGTCATTAATGTCTGGACTAATTTAATGATAATTGATATAAAAAGGATATTTTTCTTGCTGTAAATAAAAACACCAAAACCATCAGTGAACTGATCCACTAATATTGTGTCTGTGTGTCAGAGCCTGAAATATCTTCTTCCTCTGTGACACAGCTTCATCATTGTCAGAAACTATTCAAATCACTTCGATAAGCCGAACTGTTGCACTGAGGCCATGTAGCTTCATCACCATGAACACACACTAGTTTATGCTGCTGCTGGAAAAACTCACCAGACCATCAAATGTGGATTAATCAGAGCTGAAAATAGTCCCCAAACAAACGCACTATTTTCTTCAGTTTGACTTATGTTTACTGTCAAATACAGTGTGAAGCTGTTTTAGGAAATTAGAGCTTTTTTTTAAATAAATGAAACCAAATACTTGTGAGATGTTTCAGATTTAGCAGAGACTGAGTGAAACAAGCAGAGAAGGGAAGCTGTTGGTTTTAGTGTCTTGATGGAATCTGTGACACCAGACTGATCCTTCTTAGGTATCTGGTATGACAGGTTTAAAGTAAAAGACGACAGAAAGCAGAACATGTGCTCTCACCGGGGATGTGCTCTCCTCCGTAGGTGATGTTGACGTCGTAGAGGCCGGGGGTGAAGGGAACGTACTCCACACTGCAGCTGCCATCTTTGTTGTCTTTGCACGACATCTTTGACTCTGATGGACCCTCCACCGTGATGCCGAGCCCACCGATACCTGCCCCTCTGGTGACAGATCAACACACACACAATCAGCCATTTCATTGGTGCAAACTTCCCTCACTCTGCCTGTTGCTCTGCAGTCAGACCTGGTGACGATGTTGAAGTTGTTGGGTTTGTCGGTCAGGGCCTGCTGGAGCCCGGGGCCCGTGGCCACCACCCTGCTGGGGTCACACCCCTCCGACACAGACACCTTGAAGGGGCTCTTAGGAACCGGTGTGTCGTCATACAGAACCTGGATGCTGTGGACGCCTGGAGAACACAGGGACAGCAGTGAACAGATGGAGATGGCAGCAGAACAGTCTGGAACAGATGGAGATGGCAGCAGAACAGTCTGGTAAAGCTTCGGTGCAGCAGGTGTGTTACCGTTCTCAAACGGAGTGTACTCCACGCCGTAGGTCCCGTCCGCCTTGTCGGTGACCACACAGTCCGTCAGCGCTCCGGACGGGTTCCTGACCTCCGCCCTCACGTGGTCTCCTCCTCGCCGGCTCAGAGGACGGGCGTCCACCGTGAAGTCTGTGGTGGCTTCTCTGTAAACAGCTGGAGGCCAGAGCGGGGGGGGTTTAAAGGGACAGTTTACAAGACATCCTACTCAGCCTCTGGAAACAGTGAAGGAGTTCCAGTCTGTGGACCATACTGCACCTTGTCCCTCCACTCCGGGTCCGAACACTTTGACCTTGGAGGTGTCGACGGCAGGATCCACCATCACCTTGGCGGGGAACCCGGGGACGGCCTTGCCTCCGTACTTGAGCAGCAGGGTGTACATGCCGGAGGTCAGGGGGACGTAGGTCACCGTGTAGGTCCCGTCTTTGTTGTCCACCACCTCTGTCTTTGCTTTAACGCCTGGAACAGTCAGGTCTAGTTTTTACATTTCAAACACAGAGCTGAGGACGGAGAAAATGTGAGCTTTTCTTTCTGTGTGCTTTAAACCAGATTCTCTTCACATGCTCAACATTACTTTATGAAAGCAGGCAAACTTTCATCCCAACAACAGATTTCAATTCTGTAGAATATGGTGCTTTTAACCATTAAATAGCTAAAGGATCACATAGGGTTGACTCTAGAGTCTCAGAGACCATTTAACTATTCGACATATTGACCCACAAACTTGAGACCTGCAGCAACAAGACCTTTCCAGACCTGATTAGACTGAAGATGATTAGATCAGAAAGTTGTCAACACTGATGCAGACTGTGTTACTTGTAGTTAATGGGCTAAAACTTTTACAGCTGATCGTGAACACACTGGGTCTCAGTGTTACCTGAGCCTGGTGCAGAGCCGGTGGGGCTGCTCGGGGGGGAGTCTAGTGCAGCCTCCAGGCTGAGTTCTCCTGGTCCGGCCCGGGAACAGTCCACATTCACCACACTGGTCTCTCCAACCTGCACAGACATAACAGCCGGGTCAGACTTTATTCTGTTTAAATTATGAAATCGACAGTTTCTCATTCGACCTGGCAAAGTGTCGAAGAATAGCTGGGAAGTGAAAAGAGCCAAAAGTGATTTTCCCTTTTCAAAGTTTCCTTTTAATGATCTCCTTAATGAGAGTCACAGGCTCAAATCAGAGTTACAGCCAATTCAGAAAAAAACATATCAACATAATAGCAACTGATTGAAGCTACACAATTAGAGAATGTTAGATCAGATTTCTAAAAAGTGTGATCTTTAGCTTCAGCTCGTCTGTCTTCCTCTCACCTTGGCTTTTTTCAGGCCCGACCCTGATGCCACCACCTTAGTGGGGTCAAAGGGCATCTGGATGTCAGCTTTGAATGGGGACCCTGGGATGTGGACCTCCTCAAACAGGATGTTAACCACGTAGTCTCCGGGCTCGGTGGGCATGTAGGAGACGGAGCAGGTGCCGTCGCCGTTGTCTGAACACTCGATCTTGGCCTCGGTCGGCCCCTCCACCGTCAGCCCCAGACCTCCGGTGCCGGCGCCCTTGGTGTCGATGGTGAACTCTGCCGGGTTTCCCACCAGACCTCCCTTCAGACCAGGACCAAACGCCTTCACCTGGAGGGGAGATGAGAGGATCATAATGATGCCATGCTTGATTCATACAATCTGGATATTAGTGTGTGTCTGGGTCTTTTTTAGATGTGGATGGAACTTCCACCAGAAAAGGAAAAAAGAATCACAAATATTTATGTTTTCCTATATTTGATAAACATTTAGTGTGTTTTTAATTTTAATCTATGTTCATGCAGGTCTTCATTAATAAATGCTATAAAGATACAGAGACACAAGTAGAAGATTTACTTTGTTGAACATCTGTGCATAAAAGTAAATACAGCTTTTCTAAATCTAATGAAATACTACTTACAACTGCTAATACTACTATTGTTGTCTCACAATAAGAGTCAAAAGCAGAGTAGCAACTTAAAAGAACAGAGAATGACATAAACATTCATTGGATCTTTTTTCCACAGCAGCCATGTTTGCACACTTCCTGAAGGATCACAGGTTGATGATACCTTGCTCGGGTCTGGAGGCAGCTGGGCCTCCACAGGGAAGGGACTCCCGGGGACGGGGTGTCCATCGTAGGACACGTTGACAGAGTGGACGCCCTCCTCTGTGGGGGTGTAACGGACCAGACTGACGCCTGCTTTGCTGGCCTGAGGCTCCACTTTACAGGGCACAGCTCGCTGGCTGGGACTCATCTAGTGACACACACACACGGAGTTGGTGACCTGATACCACAGTCTCTCTTAAAGTCTAGTGATTCAATAATGTCAGTGATTTCACAAAAAAACACAATCAATAAATTCAGCATTCACTGACACTCACCACTGCCACCTCCAGGCGACCTTGACCTCCTGCACCCTTAGTGTTCACCATGAACTGCTGCTCCTGATCGACCTCCACTCCTGAAAGACATTTATCAATTTATCAAAACAATGAAGGGGGAATTATTCACAGGGAGGCCTCAGTGACATCGAAATACTTGTTTTGTAAATTATGAAAAACTGAAAATGTCATCACTGAGAGAAAATGAATGTTAACAGTATGCAGAGAAAGCCTGATGTCTTACTTCCGTCCAGGTTGTCCAGGGCGACCTTGCTCAGATCCAGCGGGGCAGCCACCCCCACCGTGAAGGGGCTCTTGGCGATGGGATCTCCTCCAAACTTCACCACAATGGTCATCTCCCCCTGCAGACACATGCAACAAGCAGATCCAACATTGGTAAGAGCACAGACAGGTGACACTGAAAACATGAGACTTCAGAGTCATTGCAGACAGGTGAGGACATCCTGTGTTTACTGGGTTTGATGTTGTGGTGTGAACGTGACTGGCAGGAGTGTTTCATTTTTTTGCTTTGCCATGATGACTGTGGAGAATTTACACATTTGCTCACATTGTCATTTTTATGTTTTTACGCCGGGCTCTAAAAGCTACAGACGACAGACTGACCTGTTGCACAGGTGGAGCCATGTGATGTGGCTGTGGAGCAGGTGCATGTTTGATGTATCTGCTATACAAACTGTCATTTATCTGATGTGCAGTTGTGTATATAATGTACCTGCTGTGAAGGTGTGTATTTGGCCTACCTGTTGGGCAGGTGTGTATTTAACTGTCTGGGAGTAGTCGTAGTTATCGATGATGTCAAAGTCTTTGACGGGGGAAGAGAAGGAAACGTCCAGCGGCGCTTTCCCAGCTCCTTTAGTCAACACTGTGAAATGAGTGGGCTTGCCGCTCTCTATACCTGGACAGGTACAGAGAGGATGAAGGTGCAACAGTCAGACAAGAACACACACAGACATGGATCATTTAACAGTATTAGAAATCAATGAAAACACATCAAACTGAAGTTGTTCGTTGTGTGTGTCTCACCTGTACGAGCCAGGCCGGGACCCTCTGCTTTGACCTTCGATGCATCATGGGAAGGATCGACTTTGACGAGGAAGGGGCTCTGTGGAACTTCCTGTGTGGAAAAATTCACATTGAAAATCATCAGAACAGACGACCAACATCTTCCCAGATTGATCCGGAGATTAGAACCTGCGAACCTTCCAGCAGTGAGAGTGTGAGTGTTTGCACCTTGTCAGTGAACAGGACTTTGACGGTCAGCCTTCCAGCAGCAGGAGGAATGTATTTGACAGTGAACGTGTCGTTGGCGTTGGGGATGATGTCAAAGTCCACGTCAGCCTCTTTGTCACCGACCATATTGGCATCGCACTTAATGCCCACGCTGACATCACCTGAATGAACACACACATTATTTCACCTTGTACCACAATGCTGGTTCAGACGTGTGTCAGAAATGAAGATGTACATTTGGACAAACTGCTACATTTAGGAAGTGGAGGATATTTCATTCTTTGTGACAACAAATAAAACCCATGTTGTTTCCAGTGTGAAGAGCTGAGGAGCAGCTTCTTTACTTAAACCTAAAACTGCCACAAGGGGGTGCTAGAGAGTATTTGTTTTCTGCTGTTCAATCATTTTATAAATTCATGTCAGAAACATTTTGCTCCTGCATAAACGCTAACGCTAACAATGAGCTAACCATGCAGCACCAGCTCTGCAGCAGAACCCAGCTGTCAGTCACAGCAGAGGAATTTAAAGTATGACAGGAATGAAGAAGGAAACTATGCCACACAACAGAAACAGGTCAGATTCTTCAACCACTGACAAGCTGAAAAAAAAACTCCTCTCTCTCTCTTAAGCCTTCTGCTTTAAATACTTTATATACTATTGGACAGTTTTTTTCCTTAACAATGCATTTTAAAAAC
This sequence comes from Centropyge bicolor, assembly GCA_037975185.1. Lineage (NCBI taxonomy): Eukaryota > Metazoa > Chordata > Actinopteri > Pomacanthidae > Centropyge > Centropyge bicolor. The sequence continues at coordinate 560,133 of JBBMOC010000130.1, forward strand.
TGATCATATAAGTAACTGGTAACTACAACTGTTAAATATATGTGGTGGGTAAAAGGTACTGAAGTACTTGAGTAAATGTGTTTTGTTACTTTCCATCTATGTAAATGATGGATTCCAATGAGACACAGAGTTAAAGCAAAAAGAAAGCTTGGACTCACTGCGACTGTTTTGCATGTAGGCTGAAAAAAAAAGCCTCTGGTGGCATGAGTAAAACATTAGCCATTATGTGTCTGGTATAAACATTAAAACAAGAGTTAATATGTTACTACGGTTCTATGAATTATGGATGACTGCAGTATGTATTATTAGGTCATACCACGGCTTGTGCAGGTAATAAACTAGAATAAGTGAAGGGGATACGTGCAAGCTGAAAAGTGAAGTTTCTCTTTAATGCATTTTAGTTGTGGGTTTGTGCAGGTAGATGAAGTGTGTGTGTTGCTCTGCTCAGGAAGGTCAGAGTGATGAATTTCCTGTCAGGATGTTTCTGGCTTGAGATCATCGCCAGGACATACCAGGGGCGTGTGTGTGTGTGTGTGTGTGTGTGTGTGTGTGTGTGAGTGTGAGTGTGAGTGTGAGAGAGAGAGAGAGAGAGAGAGAGAGAGAGAGAGAGAACCATGCACAGACTATATAAAGGTAAATGTTTGTGTAGAGTGTGTCGATATCTTTAGTTCAGGTGTGAAGATGGAAACTTCTGTAACACCAAATAAAACTGTCTGTGGGGATTTCCTGACTTAATTATTACTCTGTGTGTGTGTGTGTGTGTGTGTGTATCTTGGTTACCATCTCCAGCTCCTGAACAGTCCACAGTGAAGTGCGTGGGCTCGTTGGCCTTCAGTCCGGTTCTCTCCACTCCAGGTCCGAACACCTTCACCTCCTTGGGGTGGCTGCCTTTACCCACATTCACCTGCAACAGGAAATGACATCACTTTTCATTTTTAGAGCAGTTAATCTGGTTTTGGTGTACTTATGACAAACTCTAAATATGGAGTACCACAGGGCTCCGTCCTGGATCCCCTACTTTTATGTATTACTTACATTATATCAAAAAACACTCTGTACATCTGGTCCTGTGTTTTTTGATATAAAATGCTAAATTGTATTTCATGTAACTTAATTACACAAAACTTTATCTATACAGACCTGACATGTCATTTTTATTTAGGTAAGAAAGGTGACATTTGAAAAAGTAAGTGTTCATTATTTCGACAGGAGCACCAAGATGAAATAATTGTAATTATTGGAACGCCTGAAAGTAGCACCAGGCTTAAGGCACATTGAAATTTTAATATTGTGAGAATAAGCTTTGCAGTGTTCCCTCGCTCTCCAGCTGCAGCTTCAGAGGCTGTAATAAAGAGCTGAGAACTGATGATCAATCTCAGTCTCAAGAGGCAAAAAGCATTCTGTGAACTAATATGTAGAGGCAGGTCATATCTACAGTAACGACACCAATATTAACTTTAAAAGAATGTGCTCTAGTTTGTCTTTTATTGCTGCTGCTGCTGTGCAACATGTTGAAAACAAACAGTAGTAAAAGGTTAATGTGTAAAACCAGGTCTTAGCGTAGTGACAAACCCTGCAGGGCGGAGTCAGTGAACTAGTTTTACTCAAGTATAACCAAGATTGAACCTATTTGAATTTCCATGACTTTTCATGTGTGTTAAACAGCCACACAAACAATACTGACAAAACTGGATGGTTTTTTTCCCTTTGGTAAAACACAGTAACACATAATTAGCTCTCACTTCACAAACACAGCTTCAGGATGTCGTGGTAATTATGATCAGTGTGATGTGTGTTCAGTCAAAGTCAACAGTCTCTTTTCTGTCTGCGTCTGCATTTTCTTCTGCCAAGTTTTAAACATGTTTCAATACAATAATTCTATTGTTAATGCTACAGTTAAAACAATATTTTTAAGGCTTTATTTCTGGTTGGTTGGTCCTGGAAAAACAATGGAATACTCACTAAAATGAACGTTAAAGCCAGCTCTGAAGCAAATGAACCAAACAACACAGTAAAACATTTAAATGAAATGTGAGAATTTATTTTGGAACAAATCTGACTCGATTTGTGATTTACTGTGGATTTTTTAGTACAGCTGATGATTAATGATTCAGTCAACATGTTGGTTACAGATTCACTCAAACAATAAACTGTTTATCAGCTGTCTCCCAAGTTTATTTTGAAAGTTATGTGTGAAAGGAAGTGCTCGCTGCAGATCTGTGTTATGTGACTACTCGTGGGACTTAGTGTGAGTAACACGGAGGCTTTAGCCAGGAACAACAGCCTGCCAAGGAGGCTTTTCCGACTATTGTTCTGTTAGCCACCTAGCTGTTGTAGAGACGAATTTGCCGACTGATTCTGGTCTCACTTAATGCCTCTTTTGAGGAGAGCAGGTTACAGCACAAAAACTAAAGTTGAATTTGGCACAAAACCTCACTGCAGGTTTACTTTACCTGAGTGAGTCAGTCCAGTAACTGTGGCTGCACGTAACGGATATTTGATTTTGAAATTTCACCATTTGGCTGCTTCAGGGAAAATGCCTTGGATTTTTTCTACAATCTAATCAGATGGGTAATGTTACAATTTCTTGCTATCAAATAGCACTTACATTAAATCAAACCATGCCACTTAATACAATAGAACAACAACATAAACTGCAGTTATGTCCTGTTCTCATCTGAGAAGTGGATATTTATGACGGTTGGGGTCAGGTTGGGTCAGGTTTCCACCATGTTACAGTCGAGCTTCTTTACCTTCCCGTTTTCAGTGAGGAGGTGTCACTGCGGTGTTCCCAGCAGTGCTGAGAGCTGGGTGTGACTGTTTACTTTCCATCCCTCTCCTGTACCAACATTAAAAGGCGGAGAAAGGTGCAGGCGGTGCCAGGCGGCCCGCAGGCTGCTGCAGCTCACAACAAGCCTGCTGAATCACCACACTGACATCAGCTCTAAACCTGGAGGAACACTTCAAAGACAAGTCCAAACGGCACCAGTGGAAATGATTTGTGGACCAGTGCAAACACTTGTGATCCATCAGAGTCAGAAGAAAATCTGTAACATTTAGTTACGTTGCCGAATGTTGTTCTTTTTACTATGAACGCAACAAAAACGTGTGCAAATATGATGAAGCAGCGTCCAGATCGAAACACTCAGTCTGATCATTCTCTGATGATTGAACAATCACATTTTCATCAAGCAAAGTGACGTTTTCCTTCTAAGAATGTTTGGACTTTGACCCCTGTCGTCTCAAAGCAAAGAACAGAGTGTCTTTGCCAACTTCTGGAGCCTGTTGGCATGGTCATAAATTCCTGAACAGCACACAGATGCATATCCAGACATCTCTAAGCCCAGTGGAGGTTTCTCATGAGCCGGATTTGCCCTTTGGGTGAAACTATAAACACCTCAGAACAACAGAGAGACGAAGACAGCTGATAAACAGAGTCAGAAAAAAAACAGCAAAAGCTTTAAAGACAAAAACTCAAACTGATTAAAACACAAAATTAAAGGTTGTTACAGTGCAAAGAAGACGAGTTAGTGCAGAACTGTGAGATGAAAACCTCTTCACTCTGTTTCATGGTTTTTTGTTTATTCGAGTTTTTTCCTGAGTAGATTGAATTAAAAATAATAAACTTTTTTTGATTGAACATTTTTCAATTCCTTGATGAGATCAGAATTAATGAGGGGCTGAGTGAATCAATGTGTTGTGCTCTGCAATGAAATAAGATTGTAAATAGTAGAAATCAATATGTGGTGGTCAATACTGAAACAAATAAATCAATGCATGGGAAACACTGAAGGTCAGTGCACCTCTGGCCCAGGTGGTCAACATCCTGAATCCATGTTTGACTTGTAAAATTGTTAGTTTTCATGTGAAGTGAAAAGGTTTTCATTCAACAGGAACAAAATGTGCTTAACGTTTCAGCTGAGCTTCACCAATCTGAACCTCTGCATAAAGTTACACATAAATCACTGCACATACATGTTTTTATTCTCAATACTTCAGTCGTTTTAACCAGCTTCACCTGGAGGGCATAATACTCGGCAGGTTATTCCTACAAACCCGTCGCCTCTGAGCAGGTGCCTGTTCGACCAATAGGAGTCCATAGTGCAGCAATAAGGATGTGATCCCTCACTGGCTTCCCACCAGCGTGAACAGATAACTGTATTTGTTGGCCAGTCAGCTACTGTTGCTGGGAAATTGGATTTCAACACTCTAGCTGCTTGTCTTCACGTGTGTGATGTTTTCTTAAATTGAGCATTGATTGTACTTCAAGTTCTCCTGACTAATGTCACGTAACAATGAAGACTGATGCAAATAAGTCAAACGTGTAATCAAGACTCTGCTTGTGTTTAAAAAGAGCTGCCCTGAGGCACTCCTCAGGATCAGTACAAAGGCCAATTCAGGCATATTTTTATGGATCTGAGCAGATCAAAACTGAACTTGCCTGCTGTCTGGCTGAAGTGCTTCATCTGAGCCTGCAGCTGCAGGAAGCAACAGCTGCTGCCTCAGTTTGTTAGATACATATTTATTCAGCATTTAAGTCAATATAAGTATTGGATCGGGTATTGATCTACAAAAGGTCTCCACTTGTTTGTATCTTGGATCAGAAAGGTTCAGATTAGTGAAGTTCTGGCTTAGCTCAAACACAAAAGTAAAAAAAATATTCAAATAAAGTGAGTCCCAGTGATGGACAGAGGTTACAGAGCAGGAACTGGACTGTTAGCTGGTTAGTGCATAATGTGGTCAAACTGCTATCAGTCCACATACAAACAACTTTAGTTAAAAAATTAAATTTAAAACCACGATTAGTCAAGTTTAACGTGAGACAAGACAAACCAAAGGTGGATGTGCACAGACAGACAGGTAACACAGTGATCATAGAGAACGACATATAAAATGTGAAAATGAATAAAAATACAACAGTTTGTTTGTTCTAGTGCATTTTTGATCATATCATTGACATTAGTGACAGTCAGTCATAGTTTTTCAGTCAACAGCAATATTGTTACAGTGATAAGTCGGTGTCAATTTGATTTGAGGAAAGTGTTTTAAATGAAAGTCTGACAAAGTTCAAGTCAAGTTTGCAGCTCAGAGATTTATGCAAAATCACGTCAAGCCACTTTGGCACATAACCAACCAACTTGTATTCAGTCAAGCAAATGGCCTCATGTCACATGACACACACTTTGATGGTCATATTGAGGCAACAAATTTTGAGAACATAAAGATTGTGATGAAGTCTTTGACTGCGAACTGATATGTTTTGCCTCAACCAGGTCCTCAGATTTGGCTGGGATATCACTGTTCTCTCTGGCATTTAACTACACGGTATCTGACAAGTGAACTATAGTAGCTGCCCAGCAAACACTGATTACCCCGATAATTAGCAAACAAGGTCATATTTGGTAGAGGGTAGTTAGTTAGCTTGTTAATGTTGGCACTGGTTTTGGTGAAGCTTGCTGGTTAGTTTGAAAGAATACTTTAACATTGTGAAACATATGCTTATTTAGTCTCTTTAAAAAGAGAGAGAGAGATAAAAGATGAGGATCAGTCTGTGTGTTCAGTCTGGAGCTGGAGTCCAGGTGCAGTTAGCCTAGCTTAGCATAAAGACTGCAAACAGGGGGAAACAGCTAGCTCGGCTCTAAGCAAGTAAATGTATGCTTTTCTTTGAATTCTCTTCTGTGGTTTCTGTCTGTAACTAATAGCTGTACCGTTCCTCAATATATGTAGTGATGATAATCAGAGGCTTCTTAGTTTTACTCTTCCCATCTTTACATTTGGACTGCGCCGTCTCGAACCTTTCCTCTAGAACCACCGGCTCTGATTGGACACCATTGATACTTTCTATCTTGACTAAAGGTTCTGATTGGACAACCATCACATGTTTTGTCTCAACCAGGTCCTCAGATCTGGCTGGGATATCACTTCCTGTTACAGGCTGCTGTGATTGGCTGCTTACCCTGAAGGGGCTGTTGGGGACGCTGACTCCGCCCCAGGCGACGGCCACAGTGTGTTTGAGAGGGGAGGTTGGTGTGTAGGAGCAGGAGTACAGCCCGTCACCTTTGCTCCTCACTTTCACCTCCACAGGAAGTCCCTCTGCGTCCTGACAGACAGATGGACGGACCAAGAATTAGACACACAGACGAGGTAAGCTAAAGCCAAAGCTTCATGACATAGATACAAAAGTCCAAACATGTGGCAGCAAACAAATGTCTGTTAGCATTAATACAAGAATAAAGCTAATCAACAACTTACCCGAGCTGTGATCTTCAGAGGTCCTTTCCCAGCATCCTTAGCGTTGACTGTGAACTCAGCAGGTTGGTTGACGAGGCAGCCGGTCTTCTCAAGCCCCGGCCCGAAAGCCTTCACCTACAACCACAAAACCAGCACCAACTATGAGAGAAGTCCGGAGTCGACCGGGACCAATCCAGATACTTCACTGAGTCGGTCTCAGCCAAAACAAAGCCAATCAAAATACCATCTCATGATTTACATGTTACCATCTTACTCATCAGCACCGCGGTTCTGTATCTGACTGACCTTGTCCGGGTCGCTGGCGTTGTTGTCAGGGACGATGTGGGCCATGAAGGGGCTGTGCTCGATGTCCTCCTCATCACAGGTCACGTGGACGGCGTACTCTCCGGGCTCCGTCGGCCAGTACCGCACGTCACATGAGCCGTCGTTCTGGTCCTCGCACTCGATTTTAGCCTGGGACGGTCCCTCAATGGCGAAACCTGAAGAACCAGCAGCTCAGATTAGATTGATTGACAGGTGTTACATTGGCCAGTCGACCTACTGAAGCACGGTTAGTTTATGGAGTTTATTCACAACTTTCAGATACAACCTGAAAGTGAGATGAGGACGGAGACAGGATATGAAATGTTGATTGAGTACAGAAGCAACAGCTGGAGCTTATTGACTTTCACACCTGTTTTTAGCAGCTGTTTGATCCAGAATATTGCAGGTACTGATTTACTGTTAAAGCAAAAATAAACCTGGTATGAAAAAGTGAGCTCGGACTCACCCAGCACTCCGACGTCACTGCTGACCGACTCCACCACGAAGGCAGCGGGTTTACCCACAATGCCTCCCTCCAGACCAGGACCCCAGGCCCTGATCTGCTGAGGCCCCGCCTCCCGACCCACCGTCACCTCGAATGGACTGCAAACCAGAGCGAGAGAGAGCTGTCAAAATGAGTAAGATCCCACAATGCACTGCTCTGCGGGTGTTGACGTGCTCATGTTGCAACATATGTAAGAAAAACAGTGTGTGACTTTCTATATGTGTGTGTAAGGGAGGGAGGTGTGTGACAGCACACAGCATGAGATCACCCACGAGGCTGTCAACACACACACACACACACGCACACACACACACACACAGATTGGATTACAGCTCTGTGAGGCGCTCTGTGTGTGTGTGTGTGTGTGTGTGTGTGTGTGTGTGTGTGTGTGTGTGTGTGTGTGTGTGTGTGTTCAGATGGAAACTACCTTCACGCCAAATAAAACTGTCTGTTGGGATTTACTGTACACACACACACACACACACACAGACAGAGGACCTGTATTTTTTCTTTTTATGTTCCATTTTGTCTGTTTGCTTTTCCACAATAATCCTCAGACTAACACTGCTGCTACTGACGACATCGTTATTTACAATTAAGCATGAATTTTAGTTTTACTTGAACACAGATTTACTCTGTATTCATTTGCCCAAAGTTGTAATTACCATGTATTATTAGCACTAACTGATGACATCTGAAGTGTCATCTGATTGATCTCACTCTCACTTCCCTTCCAACAAACTGTGACCTCGTCTGATCTCAGCCCTCTGTGAGTTACTGTGATTCCAATCATCGGTAGTTTGTGAGTTTTGACAGTCTGGACTTTCAACATGAACACATCTGGACCCGTGGAGGAGAAACAGCCAGTGAGGCTCGAGGCTGAAATGCACAACAGCTGGAGCAGAAATACAGCTTCGAGTTCTTTACACAAAAAATAAGCAGGCTTAAAATTTCACTTCAACTTTAAAGACCAACTGAACACCGGCTGAAAATCCTGTCTCTCACCTCGCTTCAGTGAAGTCGAGGTGTATTTAAGGAACCTGTGACATCACTACTGGGTGTGGTTCCAGTTTTTTGACGACACCTCCAGAGTCCAAGGATAGAAGCTGTCATATCCTGAACAGGTTGTAAATGTCTGATACTGGTCTGTATGAATGACAGGGACTGGACCTGGACACGCCCATCAGTCATGTGGTCAGAGGTCAGAGGTCAAAGCCTTGAATCTTCCCAGCCTCGCGTTTAGTTACTCTCTCTCTGTCTCCAGTGGAACAACAGAGGCTGACAGAAGGTGTTTTGTGTGTGCTAAATTAGCCGCTGAGCTAACAGTCAGAGCTGGACGGAGCAGTGTAAAACAGACACTTTGTCAAACCCTCCAAACATCTGAAGACACTTTCTTCACTGTGGGAACTCTCTGACCCTGCGTGACCTGCGAGGATGCCTGTGCATGATTCTGCTCTGGATCATGACTAAACCACGTCGAGGCGCGGTCGACACTGTTGCTCTGTGAAATGTTGGTTGTATTTTATTATGAATTTAAAAGGTTTTTTTTTTACATGTGCAACTCATGATTAATGTCTTGTTTGTCCAAGTTCAGCTACTCATCAGTGTGTCAGTGAGCCAAGAATCCCTGAGTCGGCTTTTCTTCCCATCTGGCTGGAGGCTCTGATACTAATACTAGTACTAGTACTAGTACTAATACTCACAGAGGAAACCACTCACTGCGCTCTACAGGGAGGTGACAGAGAACACGAGAACCAGACAAAAAGTCTTCACTCCCCTGTGGATCCCATCATTCAGATCAGATGAGGTAATGTGTTGAGGTCATTCTTTAAAACGCACACACACACACACACACACACACACACACACACACACACACACACACACACAGTACAGCTCACCTCTTGGGGATGTGCTGACCCCCCCAGGTGATGGTGATGGTGTATTTGCCGGGACTGTTGGGATGATACTCGTAGGAGAACACACCGTCCTGACTGGAGATCTGCTTCACCGGCTCCTCGACACCCTCTGGACACACACACACACACACACACACACACACACACACACACACACACACACACACACACACACACACACACACACACACACACAC